>CM053413.1:47836262-47971863 GCA_028644305.1 Xerus rutilus
GCTGGAGATGTGGCTCAGTGCTCAAGCACACCTGGGTTTCAAGGATAGACCAGGTATTTCTTTTATTCTCTAGGAACTTACTAAATTATCAAGCTAATGCAGACCTAAATAAATTAAAAAAACTAAGATAAAAAATTACTGGAGCTATTTTCTTCCTCCCTCCCTCCCTCCCTCCCTCCCTCCCTTCTCCCTATTCCATTATGTAACAAAACCAAGTCAATGAAAACAGTATCCCTGACCAAATGCTAGATGGTGGGGGACACAGGTAATAAAAGAAGACAGAACAGGACGTGGGTGGCACACAACTGCAATCCCAGCAACTTGGGAGGCTAAGGCAGGAGGATTGCAAGTACAAGGCCAGCCTCAGCAACTTAGTTGTCGTAAACAACTTAGCCATTTAGCCAGACCCTGTCTCAAAATAAGAAATATTAAAAAGAGCTGGAGATGATGTAGCTGCGTGGTTAAGCATTCCTGGGTTCAATCAGCAGAAGAAGAAGAAAGAAGAAAGGAGGAGGAAGTGAAGGAGGAAGAGAGCGAAAATTAATCAAGCAATTCAAAAGGATCCTAGTAGGAGTCCCCTTTGTCATCCAGGAGGTAATTTGAAGGCAAAGTTTCTTTAAGGAGGTGATATGTGACCAGAATTTCCAAGGTTGACTTTGAGTTAGTCCACGTGTGTGTATGTCTACATATGTGTGTCTGTTTGACATTCAGGGTGTTCCAGTCACAGGGAACCACCCATGCAAAATCATAACAGCAAGAACTACAGCACCAATGATTTGACAAGCACTATAACAGCCCTATGAAGATAGTCTAAAAAATAAAAGTGCAGGCAGTTTCTCCCAGTTTTGTTGACAGAGCTTCATGAGCAGTTCTTAGCTCCTATACGCTGTTGGTGGGAATGTAAGTTGGTACAACCACCATGGAAATCAGAATGGAGGCTCCTCAAAAGACTAGGAATGGAACCACCATAGAACCCCACTATACCACTCCTTGGTATTTATCCTAAAGAACTAAAGTCATCCTACCAGTGATACAGGAAAATCAATGTTTATAGCAGCACAATTCATAAAAACCTAGTCATGGAACCAGCCAAGGTGCCCACCAATAGATGAATGGATTAAGAAAATGTGGGGTATATATACATGCTGGAGTTTGACTCAGCCATAAAGAATGTAATTATGGGGCTGGGATTGTAGCTCAACGGTAGAGCGCTTGCCTCGCATGCGTGAGGCCCTGGGTTCGATCCTCAGCACCACATACAAAGCAATAAAATAAAGACATTGTGTCCATCTACAACTAAAAAAAAAAAATTTTAAAAAAGAAGAATATAATTATGGCATTTGCCAGTAAATGGATGGAACTATAGAACATCATGTTAAGTGAAATGAGTCAGACTCAGAAAATCAAGGGTCAGGTGTGTTCTCTCTTGTGCAGAAACTAGAGCAAAATAAGGGAGAAAAAAAAGGCAGGGGGTTTGAATATTATAACGATAAAACGAAGATCAATGGAGCAGAAGGAGATTGTACACCAAGGTCCAGGTCTCATCACATACTGAGCTCTCAATAAATGTAGAATTTTCTTCTAAAGTGATTAAAAATGATCAATTATGCCTTAGTGAAAAAGTCTCCAGAACACATGCTAAAGTGGGCATGGGATTGGCTCCACATGAAAGCACAAGGTTTTAGGAAACATGCCACTCTCTGCAGCAGGTGAAGACTCCAGACTCCATAATGGGTCTCCAGGACCAGTACCGAGAGCTCTGCATCTGCGCATGCCCGTGGAAGGCACTGCTGCGCATGCGGGGTGGAGATCTGCCAGGAGGCTGCATCCGTCCCGTGGGTGCCTCCGGGCTCACTGAGGAATGGCTCTGGAGATGACAAAGCCCACAGATGACTCCAGAGTGTGTGGGTCTTGTCGACAGAGCCGGGCAACACAATTTAAAGTAATGGAGAGACAACACTTCGTTTGTAGAAGATAAAAATCCTAAGTCGGGAGGGACTGAGTATAAACCGGGTGACACTTTGAAGGTCAAAGCTTTGAGAGTCTAGAGAGGAAGGCACCTCCAGTTCTGAGGCCGTTTACCTGGGCTTCTTGGATAAGAGATCCCTCTTTGGACATTAAGGAATCCAAGAAGCCCCTAAAACCGTGTGCAAACTCTGTGGGTACATGCATTATTATTATTATTATTATTATTTTGGTACCAGGGATTGAACTCAGGGGCACTTGATCACTGAGCTACATCCTCAGCCCTGTTTTGTGTTTTGTGTAGAGACAGGGTCTCACTGAGTTGCTTAGCGCCTCGCCCTTGCTGAAGTTGGCTTTGAACTCGCGATTTTCCTGTCTCAGCCTCCCTGAGTGCTGGGATGACAGGCCTGCGCCACAGCGCCTGGCACGGCTACATGCATTTTTTGAGCAGAAAGTCTACATTGTTTGGATGGTCAAAAGGATTAAGAGCAGACTCCAGATTCAGAGTCTGGCTGTGCTACTTTTTATGTGATTTGTTATGAAAGTTGCATCACCTTTTTGGGAAGAATAATAAAGCTTATCTCCCACCACAGTTATAATTAAATGAATTAATGTTCATAAAGCAGCTAGAAAAGCACCTGGGACATAGTGTTCATTGATAATTATCATCTTGGATCTGGAAGGAATGGCATGGTCCCTAGATTTCTGGGGTCTGGCCTAATCTTGTCCTAAAATTTAAAAAGTAAGTCATTTGAGGGATCCGTGCATTCAATATATGAAATAGGATGCCTTCCTGCTCAAATATCTTTGAATAACTTCTTCACTCCAGACCCTCTAATTATAAATGTGAATAAGAGAATACCACTTCCCTGAAGAAACCCATCATCTGGGGTGGGCAGATAAGTGGCAAAATAAACATAAACAGATAATCTTATTAACTGTCAAGTTCAACAACAAATATATTCAGAGGATTAGGGGGACACAGATGACAGATGCTAATTCAGCTGCGGGAAGACATGACCTTCAATATTTGTCCAGGAAAGCTTTGTTTAAAGAGAGCATTGCAGGGGAAGGGAATGGTCTGAGTCTTTCAAGCAGAAAATATATGCAAAGGCCCTAAAACCAGAAGCACTACTCCACGTAGGAAGGGGCCATTGTGCATTCACATTATAGAAGCCCATGGAACAACAGGAACATGTAGTTAGACCCCTAAAGGCCTGAATGCTTTTTATTTTATTTTATTTATTTTTTTAGTACTGAGAATTGAATTCAAGGGCACTTGACCACTGAGCCACACCAACAGCCCTATTTTGTATTTTATTAGAGACAGGGTCTCACTGAGTTGCTAAGCACCTCACTGTTGCTGAGGCTGGCTTTGAACTCAAGATCCTCCTGCCTCTGCCTCCCGAGCCGCTGGGATTATAGGCATGTGCCACTGTGTCCAGCCTCAATGCTTTTCTGGGGAGCTAAGACTTCCCTTAGAGTTTACATAGAAAGATAAATCTAGCATTGAGGGAAGAAAGGGTTGAAGGAGTCCCACATTAAGGTACGGGATATTAAGAGAGGTCTTTGAAGTTCATATAGAGAAAGAGGATGTCAAGAACTAAGGCCAAAGCATGCACTGAGACAGATGTATGGAACATTTAGAACATAAACACAGGATAACTTGCTGACGGACTGCAAGTGGACTAAGAGGTAGACATGTTCAGCTGGGCACAGTGGAGCACACCTGTAAGCCCAGCAGCTCAGGAGGCTGAGGCAGGAGAATTGCAAATTCAAAGCCAGACTCAGCAACTTTTTGAGGCTCTCAGCAACTCAGCAAGACCCTGTTTCTAAATAAAATATAAAAAGGGCTGGGGATGTGGTTCAGTGGTTAAGTGCCCCTGGGTTCAATCCCCCGGTACAAAAAAAAAAAGTAGATATGTTCAAGTCCCATGACTGAGATCTCTAGCTGGAGTGACTAGGTGCATGATGATCCCATCCTTTGGAATTAAGAGTGGGCGGAAGAGCTGAAGTATGTTTTTAGAGGGATGGACAGGGGAGGATGAACTCAGCAAGGGAAATACTGAGTTGGATTAAATTGAGTAGGATATATTGAGTGAATCCAGAATAGGCTTCTAATAAAGATTAAATTAGATAATGCACATGGACTGCTTCATAAGCTACAAAAAGAAAACTAATTATCCTCATTATTATTGCCATTAGCTTACAGTATGAGCTTCAGAGTTCTTATTAAACCTCTTGCAGCCTTAAATTTTCCATCCACTTCCATGGGGATAATCATCACCCCTTATCTCTATTTCATATGGATGTTTGGGCATAAAATGAAATTGTCTATGAAGTATCCAGGTTTTTGTAGGAAAAATACAGAAATTCAATGTAATATTATTAAATGCCATTAAATTCAGAGATGAGACAGTTTACAACAATCATTTCCTCAATATTTAATAACGAGAAGGCAATTATAGCTCTGAAATGCATGGTTTAACATGAAAGCCTTATCACCATGATATTTTAAATCATATCAGTGATATGATTAAATGCTAACTTTCCTATGTTTATTTGTGAGGACTCTTTCCCAGAAGACAAAAATACTGCATATGTTTTTGTACATGCATATATATAGAAAAGTGTGTGTGTGTGTGTGTGTGTGTCTGGAAAAGTGTATAACCTCACGTGTACAGGGAGGAAATAAACAACCTAGTAATAAGACTGAGTCCTTGGACTTCATTGCTATACCAAAGCTAGGGCAGTGATGCTTTTTATGAAGAACTTTCATACTTTAACATAAACATTTGATATCCTAACCAGCAGAACGCCATCATAGAAAATCATAAAAAGTGCAAATTAAGGCCTGGCGCAGTGGGGCATGCCTGTTATCCCAGCAGCTCAGGAGGCGGAGGCAGGAGGATTGCAGGTTCAAAGCCAGCCTCAGCAACTTAGCTAGGCCCTAAGCAACTCAGTAAGACCCTGTCTCTAAATAAAATATTAAAAAGGGCTAGAGAGGTAGCTCAGTGGTTGAGTGCCCCTGAGTTCAATCCCAGGTAACAAAAAAAAGTTCAGATTAAGGACTGACAATTTTTCCTGGTATTTGGAAAAACCCATTTGAATTCCTCAGGTACAGATTCTTGTTTGCATATGTATTTTTTCCTGGATAACTGCTGATCCTTTGTGATCTATTGACCAAGGCTGGCAATTGCAATAGAATTAGTTACTTAAAATCCGGTTTTGTAGTTCCAAATGATCTCGGTACCTCCAAGAACCAGACAGTCTTTGTATTCATTCACCTAAAAATCTACTCCATTTAGAGCAAATGGGAGCTCATTAACTCCCTTCTCCATCTCCAGGCAGCAAATGAGATTTGTAAATTTATCCCTATAACATATTCTCTTCTTTAATAGTCCTTATTGCCAGCAAATATCTCCTCTGAGTCTCATCTAAATCCATTGTTAGGCACCAACCAGCAAGAGAGATGTCGAGAGGAAAAACTTATCCACTAGTCAGAAAGAGAAAAGAAATCTTTTCATCCAAAACAAATAAAAGGCAGCGCACTGGCCCAGATTCTCTTTGTGTATTCCTCCCAGTGACAGGCATGAAAGACACGTGGCACATGCCCACACTGTGTGGGCATGCCTCACGACTATCTTCTCTCAGGAGGAGAAACCTTACCCTCAGCCTACTCTTTTTTGACACTGGGATCTGCAAGATACAGAATCAAAAGCAAATAAGATGGAAAATCCTATGGCTACCAGGCATTCCTTTGTAATAATGGGACTTCCCTAAGCAAGCAATTAGAAATTACGCCTGCCAACCATAATTTTCTTTTCCAAATATGTCAACATATGATTTCCCTCTCCCTGTGATTTTCTCCCCTTACAAATGGGAGTGAAGGAAAAAATGATTCATTTCCTTTAAGTGAAAGCTATTGTTCATGTATTGAAAATATCACCATGACAGTTGTCCTATTCTTGGACTTTAGCCATGAGTGTGGATTTATACAACTCAGATCGAACTCGAGTGTGAAAAATTATTTAAATCATATCCAAGAAGCAGATACTTCTATTTGAAATAAGCTACTATATTTGAGATAGTTTATACAGAAAACAAAATCTTTGTGGACCTCATTCATTGTGGGCAAAAGGGCTTAGTGTTCTCATGTATACCTGGCAATGAAAAGAGCTATACTAATATAACAATCACCAGCATCAAGTCATTTATTCTCGCTGGGCATGGTGGCACACACCTATAACCCCAGCGGTTCGGGAGGCTGAGGCAGGAGGATCATGAGTTCAAAGCCAGCCTCAGGAAAAGTGAGGTGCTAAGCAACTCAGTGAGACCCTATCTCTAAAATGAAATACAAAATAGGCTGGGGATGTGGCTCAGTGGTTGAGTGCCCCTGAGTTCAATCCCCGGCACGCCCCCCTGCAAAAAACCCATTATTTTTTACACATATCATCTAAAAGCATTACATATATCCACATATCATCTTGCTTAAGCTTCACAAGAACCCAGTGAGGTTCTTATGAGTCTCTGTTTCACAGATGAGGAAACTGAAGTTAAGGGAAGTTAAGTAATTTGCTCAGAGTCATACAGCTAGTCAGTGGTAGGGATGAGATTGGAACCCAGAGAGTCAGATTCCGGAGTCTGGACTTCTAACCATTAGTGAGTGAGAATTTTCTTCCATACGTCCATCTAATGTATAGCCAATCAAGATAATTCTGTTTTTCATTTCACATCATCTATGTGTTTTATTTTCTACATGATCATATCAATTATGCATTGATTCATTAACAATAAAATTATAAGCATTTTCTTATGTTGTGCCTAGCACTATGATAGCTATAATTGCCTGGATTATTTCACTTAATTGAATCCTTAAAAAATTCTACAAGGCAGCAATTTGCCTCATTTTTGTAGATGAGAAAAGTTGAGGCTCAGAGGTTTAAGGGTCTTTGCAGAGATCAAACACAAGGAGCCTGTATCTGGTCTTCACACGTATGCTTGCTGACTGGGAGACATTGACTTAATCTCACTCTATAGACATAGTCTTTGCTTTGAGTTATGATAATTCAAAAGTTTTATACTTCCTGTCATGATCACATCTATGCAAACATATCTGCACTCTTTAACCAAGGTTCATTTTGAAGGTTCTTAGAATTAAATCCAATAAGCCTAGTGGGGAGTTGCTTTTCTTCCTAACCACTGGGGTGCCTGGCATTTTGTAAAGAGGATGACAAATGTGTTTAAAATAAAAATGTCGATTCATCACTAAGTTTAGTGACACTATCAGGCTCTGGTATAATGAAATTTTTGCTTATATTGTTCCGTAGGAGAAATTAATTTCCAATTTTTTCCTGAACTGCAACAAACAAACAAACCAGGTAATTCTATCAAGAATGATCTTTCCCAGGAGACAAATGATGCAGTTTTAAATTAAAGTGAATTAATCATTCAAGCATTATAATACTCAACCATTTCAGTGATTTTTAATCAATATTAAACAGAAAATGATACCTCACACTATTTCCTTTCTATCTGTTTGACTAAAAATACATTTGTTTTCACATTATTAGAAAAGTTACTAAATAATAAAGACTCATAGACATGAAAAAGGAATATCTGAGATTTCTATATTAAAGGCAGTATCTTATGTTTGTATTTCTAAGAGAAATAAAATTGAATTAGATTCCAAAATAACAGTGATATAAACAAGACAGCACCTGATGCGTGTGTGTGTATGTGTGAAACCAAAGTTAGATCAAAGAAGTACAGAGATGTACTAAACCTCATCTCAGCCCCAAAACACTTCCATTTTTTTTCTCTCTACCATTTTCATAACAAATCTGCCTCATGGTCCAAGATAGCTGCTCAAACTCCAGCCATGGAGGAAAGAAGGAGGAAGGGAGAGGCTACCTCCTTAAATGACACTTCCTAGAAGTCATAGACTTCATCTCATTGTAGTATAACATCTAAATACAAGAGAGGGGCTGGAGAAAAACCATCTTTGTTTTGTTTCCAGCTTTAAAAAATCAGGTTCTATTATTAGGAAGAAGAAGAAAATGGATTGTTAGAAGACAATGAAAAGCCTCACTAGCACTTAAGAATGTAAAAAGATTGGGCTGGAGCTGTGGCTCAGTGGTAGAGCACTTGCCTAGCATGTGTGAGGCATTGGGTTCGATTCTTAGCACCACATATAAATAAATGAATAAAATAAAGGTCCATCAACATCAAAAAAAATTTAAAAAAATAATGCAAAAAGATCAATACTTTTTCTTTTAAAATAAGACATTATCCTAGGGCTTTGCAAATATCCCACTGTCAAAATCTAAGCTATTGGCAACTATATAAAAATCTAAAGGCTTAACTAAAGTTGCATAATCCAGAGCTAAAGGTACTTGTGTATAGGGATAAATATTATTGTTTTGCTCTTCCAAAAGGATATTTCATTGAGCCTATGTTGCTATTGTCAGGAAAGAAGACAAAAATGGCACAGGGTTCAATCACGAAGTTCAGTCATGACCACTTCAGGGGTATTTAACAAGCATGGAAGTCATCCTAGCACAAACTTGGGTTCATCGGGCTGGAAAAACACGGTTGACAACAGAAACCTTAGATTTCACTAAACTGTAAGGAGAGGGAAAACATCAAACAGAAAAACTACCTAATTGAAAATAAGAATCCAGGCTAGAAAGTGCAAATAGAAAAAAATCTAATGGAGATTGGTAACATCCAGTTTTGGACATAACTGCCTGTTCCTATGAGTTAGTGCAAAAAATCTTTTTTCAAGTTCAATACATGGGTAGATTCTCCTGTTCTTTCTCCTTTTTTTCTTTTCTTACTATGTTCTACAGAGGAGTATCCCCTGATGAATGCCTTCCAAAGCCAAGAATAAGGAGCATTCGTGTTGGGTGGGGAACAGTAATGAATCTAAGTATGAAACTAACTTAAGGAAGTCATTAAATCCTTAGCTAACATGTTGTCTGAACTATTCAAAAAACTAGAGACTTCAACATCTCAATGGAGTAGATTATTCCACATGCAAATGACATAGGAGGCTCAGTATATAAACTTAGAAAAGGTGGAGACTACTCTCTAATTTTGTGATTTGGCAAAATAATAGTCCCAAATTCAGATGAGCTTGTGGTCCAATCCTGGCTGTGTTAATCAGGAATCTTGGGTTTAAAAGACTGAAACATTTTGTTGTTGTTGTTGTTTGTTTGTTTGTTTTTGGTTCCAGGGATTGAACTCAGGGGCGCTCAACTACTAAGCCACATCCCCAACCCTATTTTGTGCTTTATTTAGAGACAGAGTATCACTGAATTGCTTAGGGCCTTGCTTTTGCTGAGGCTAACTTTGAACTGGCAATCCTCCTGCCTCAGCCTCCCCAGCCGCTGGGATTACAGGCATGTGCCAAGAAATTTATTCTGGTTCACTTAATTAAAAAAAAAAAAAGGACCTTACTAGGAAGTTACTAGATGAGCCATAGAACCTTCATGAAGGCAGAAAGATTTGGAAAATAGGCAGAAACCAAAATTGAGCTTTGAGAAAAAGATACTTCTCAAGCTCAGAAACAGTCATGGGCACACTCCCTCACAGGGTGGGGCTCTCAGCTCTGCTACCTTGAGCCCCATTGGACACTGGATGGTATCTTCGTTGATGGAGTGAATCCTAAATGGTTCTTTTTACTTCATTTCAACTATTCTAGCTCTTCATCTCAGGAGAAAATGTTCATCAGATTAGTCAATCGTGGGTCCAGTTTTTAGGCTCACAGATCCTGACAGAACATGTACTTGGCCATTTCAAGCCATTCTCTGTGACAGAAGACTGAACTTCATATCCCAAGACTCACACCAATTTCCCCCAAGTAGAACTGTACAGATATTGAGAAGCCAAAAACAGCCTTGTGCATAGAACTTGCAATTTACCAGATGTTGTGACCTTAAGCAGGTTATTTGAATGATGTGTGCCTCAATTTCATTACTTCTAAAGACGAGGTGAGGAATAAAGATCTCAGGGAGCTGTCCAAGGAAGAAATGAGATTATACAAGTAGATGTAAGTTATGAGACCCAGTATAAGCATTCCCATATATTGGCCTAAAATGTTGTTGTGAGGGAACACAGGAAATGTGCTTTGTTTGGTCAACATGAATGGGATGATTATTGGCATCCCTGTAATTACTGTCATAATTAGCAAGAGTGGACTTTGAGAATTTGAATGATATTCCAAACTCCATTTAAAACCCTATCGCCCTGAAGTATTTGCTATGCAATTAGGTGATGGGTCTTTTTAAAATTTCTTTTAATCTATCCATTTCTTTTCCTCCTTCCCTCCCTCTCTTTTCTATCCCTTCTTGTGGTAGTATTTTGTTGATATTGTTGAAGAGGCCTGGTTTTATTTAAAAGAATTTCTAGCTGGGTGCAGTGGTGCACACCTGTAATCCCTGGGGAGGCTGAAGCAGGAGGATCCAAGTTCAAGGCCAGCCTCAACAGCTTGGGGAGACCCTAAGCAAAGTAGTGAGACCCTATCTCAAAATTAAAAATTTAAAAAAAAAATGGCTGAGGATGTGTGTTGCTCAGTGGTTAATGCCCCTGGGTTCAGTTCCTGGTACCAAAAAATAAAAATAAAAATAAAAAAATATATATAGAGAGATATTGATTGATTCCGATTGCCCAGACTTTCCTGATTTTCTTCCCCTGTGGTACATGGCAGGCTCTGCTCTGCATGCACTTCCTGTTCTCTGACTAATCAGATGAATGGTTAGAGTTAGGCTCAGTTTCTGGCAGGACTACTTGCTAGACTATGTGCTGCACTTCCATCAGAAGACCTGTAATGTCTAGTTTTTTTCTCTTCAGAATGTCTAGGCCTCTTGCCTAGACCTATAAATCAATTCATTAGGAGTTGCAAAATGGTGATAGTCTGATTCTATCATTCCTTCTTTTTTTTTTTTTGGTACTAGGGATTGAACCCAGGGGTGCTCAACCACTGAGCCACATCCCCAGCCCTATTTTGTGTTTTATGTAGAGACAGGGTCTCACTGAGTTGCTTAGCGCTTCCCTGAGTTGCTGAGACTGACTTTGAACTCGTGATCCTCCTCCTGCCTCAGCCTCCCAAACAGCTGGGATGACAGGTGTGCACCACCACAACCAGCTCTGTCAGTCCTTCTTTATATATTACTTCATGGGCTCTCAAAGGAGAAACTTCCCCCATCTGGCTGTCTGAAGTCTGGTCCTGAGGAAAGAGAATAAATGCTTGGGTCCTTCCCTGGATTCATTGTTTTTTCCCAATATATAGGTTTTTCTAGCATCTTCCAAAAGAGACCAATGAGATTAGTCTTTTTCTCTTCGTATTATTATCAATGTGTAGATATGAATAAATGTCATGGATTTCAAGCCATTTCCACTATTTCTTAATACTCACACTGTCCCCTCTTGGGCCAGTCGGAGCCTATGCAAGTAGGCTCTTGGGTCCTTTTGATGGGATCCTAGTAGCTGTGACTACTTTGTGGATAACTTTTCTACTTTTCAGTATGACAAAATGTTCCAGTCTCATCACTTAGAGTCACAAAATCCCATCAACATTTCCTTTGAGGTCATTTTTGCCTCTATCTCTTTTTCTTTTCCCTTGGCCAGCAGTCAAGTTAAGTTCCTGATGGCCCCATCAAGAGACTGTTAACATTTCTTCCTTCATTGACCCCTTTTCTCCTAACCCTCACCACAGAGGCTTATCAAAAAATAATCACGTAAGCAGAGCTTTTCCTTACTGAAAAATCATTGCTAACTCTTTTCTCCTTGTATGCAACATAAATACAAGCTCACTGGTATGATATTTGAGATTTGTCATGACCTGGCCCCATCTGGCCCCTGTTAACTTTAAATTTTCTGAAGCATATCCCAGGCTCCAGTCAAACTATATCACTCTAAATCTTTACAAATGTCCTGCATTTCTGTGTCTCAACATTTTGATGAAATCGATCCCTAATTTCCACTTTTAGCAATTCCGGGGATATTCCAAGGGGTTGGATCAGAAGCCATCTCCTCCCAGATGTTTCCACAAGCCATGAACCACCTCCTTTTGCCTTTTCCTTCTGGAATTTTTCACTCAGCACTTCATATGTGAGTCACCTACTCACGTGTCTACCTAACACTGAATGACTAACCACAAACTCAGATCAGAGACCTAGTACTGATATCTCCAATATTTGATTATTTCTTTTTTTTTTTTTTTTAACAAATAAAAGATATTGGTCTGATTAACATCTTCTGGAGCTCATTTCCCAGGCCTCCTATGATATCTATGAGAACTGCAAGCCCGAGAAGACCTACAACCATAGAGGTTCAAATGCTTTATCTTGCACTTGACCTGTTAATTTTGTGAACTGAACTTCCAAATGAACAGCAGTTCAAACAGAGGTACACATCTCTGTGATCGCTGCCACTTTGATCCTCTCTTTCTGAAGGCAGAATGAAAAAATAAAGAAAGAAAGAGCCTCCAGGAAATAAAATATACTCCAACCAGGTCAAGTCAGAACAAGTCCATCATCCCCAATCACCCCGTCTTCAGTATTTATGACCAATAGTCAAGAATGCGGTGATAAATTGTGAGAAAGCATCTAAAATATATGCAACGAAATAAGTAGGAAGAAAGATTGGCTTCTCTGCTCCGGGTGTCACTTGATGCTCAACTTACTGCTGTGCTGTTGGCATGCATGGAGCATTTTGAAGGGCTTTTAAAAAAGGAATATGTGCATGCAACAGATGAACTAGAATGCAGAAGTATCTGCTCAGAAAAGGATTAAAATGAGTTGCTTGTCAACAACTCCAATCCACAATCTCAACACATCCAAAATTACACAAATTGAGAGACTGAATCCTTGTGGTCAGAATAGAATTAAATTGCTAATCTCCCTGTTAAAGCAGATTCTTCACAACATGCTCTGTTTGTGGTGGTGTCCCAGGAGCACCATAGTGGGCAATCAATGTCTCTGGTGGTAGGAACATGGTCTTTTCTGGAACATTCTGAATTGTATCCTAGAGTTTCTGAATGCAAAGAGTGTCATTTTAAGCTACAAATCAGACTTTTCTGAGAGAGGACAATCTTATTATTGACAAAGGCAATACTGAAAAATACAGGATTAAATATTTTCTGTAGTCAGGGAATACAGAGACCAATAAGAAGAGCATTAGTGGCTTTATATATTGCTTTCCTATGTTGATGTGTGAAAAATATCACTAGTTTTTGAGAAGTCTAGATTGCAAAAGATTGCATATATCTTTTGTTTAGGCTGGTATTGTATAGTCCTAAATAACAAGGAATTCTATTTTCTTTTTCTCCTTTGCAATATGTAACTCCTACAATGGTTCCAAAAGTATTTCCCTTTCACATATAGATTCATTAAAAAGGCAAACAATAAAATTAAAAGGAAGTTAGAGTGTTAGTTTTTTATTCTTAAGAAAGTTAGCTGTTGTAAACCAGGTGCAGTGGTGCATGCCTGTAATCTCTGTGGCTTGGGAAGCTAAGGCAGGAGGATATTGAGTTCAAAGCCAGCCTCAGCAACTTAGTGAGTCTCTAAGCAACTTAGTGGTACCCTGTCTCTAAATAAAATATAAAAAGAGCTGATGATGTGGCTCAGTGGTTGAGTGCCCCTAGGTTCCATCCCCAGTACAGGAAAAAAGAAATGTTAGCTGCTCCTTGTATTTTATGTATTCTTATTTCAAAGATTCAAATTTAAAAATGTTTATTCAATACATTTTCAACCTTTTGGTTTAGGATAAAATATTGAGACTGCAAGGTAGAAATTGAATTCCCACTCTCTAGTAAAAAACTAGATATAAGTGCCAATTCTTTTTGAAAGACCTACAAAGCTGTAACTGTAACAAAATTGGTTGTCCCAATTTAAAATTTTTCAAAGTTTATGTATCATGCTGTCTTGCTGTGATTAGGTATCAGACAGAACTCCATGTTAGCCAATGAAATTAGAAGAAAAGGTACAGGTATTGGAAAGAAATAAAGTATTTCCTTTGCTTAATTGATTAAAAGGAAACATCAAAAATAGCTTAAAACTATCAGGAATTATAAGTAAGAAGTATTTTTAAAATATCTATTTTTTGTACATTCTAATAAAATATGAAACATTCTAGAAATTTTCTTATTCAAATGTTTTTTTATCCAAAGCAATCAGGAGGGTATTAACTTTATAAAATTTAGTTAAACTGGGTAATAGCAAACATAAAGTAACAAATATCTAATTTTTTTTTTTTTTTTTGGTACCAGGGATTGAACTCAGGGGCACTCGACCACTGAGCCACATCCCCAGCCCTATTTTGTGTTTTATGTAGAGACAGGGTCTCACTGAGTTGCTTAGACAAATATCTACTTTTATGTAAAATGTATTCATTTGCAGATTTCTGATGCATGTTCCTGGCACTGCCTTTATGGATGGGGTCACTGACTGACATCTTTTGTCCTTCTCAATACTCATTGTATGTGGTCTATGAGTTCCAATTTTTGTTTATTAAAGGTGGAGAAAAAATTAAGAAACTTATTAGGCAATATGCCCAAAAATCCTTTAGATGTCTCACTTTTTGCATCAACTTGTATTTTAGTTTCGCCCAACTACAATTTAATGACAATTTTTAGATATAATTGAATTTTTCCAAAGCAATCAACTTATTTTAAACAAAGACTATTCTTTTCAACATCATGTCATTAAGTTATGCAAAATTTAACTGGATTACAAAATTACACTAACTACAAAAATTAGCTTAAAAGATATAAGAAGCATAATTATTCTAAGCATATGCATCAGCCAGTAAGGGGAAAATAGGAAAAGAACCCAGGTGTAGCTGGATGCAGAGGTGCATGCCGGTCATCCCAGTGGCTCGGGAGGCTGAGGCAGGAGGGTCGTGAGTTCAAAGGCAGCCTCAGCAAAAGTGAGGCCCTAAGCAACTCAGTGAGACTCTGTCTCTAAATAAAATACAAAATAGGGCTGGAGATGTGGCTCAGTGGGCAAGTGCCCCTGAGTTTAACCCCTGGTAAACACCCCCTCCCCCAAAAAAAACCCCAGGTGTATTAGACAGTAGCCCATTAGCCCAAAGCATTTACAGTTTGCAGAGAGAATAGAGAGTTTTGGTCAATGCATGAAGTCAGTTAAGAGGGATCGACTAATAAATATTATTGTTCGTTTAAGAATAAATTTAACAATAATATTTAGGACATGATATGATAAAAATTACAAAAATAAAATGAGATACATCAAAAAACCTTTTTCTTAAGGGAGAGATGTTCATTGTTCTTACATAGAAGAACTCACTTCCGTAAAGATGTCAGCTTTCCTTATAGCACTCTACAGGTACAATGAAATCTTAATCAAAATCAGAATGAAATTTTATTTTCAAATTGACAAAAGCATCAAAAACTATTTTCCCAAAAGATTAAAGCATTGCAAAAAAGAAAAAATGATATTCTGAAGTGTGACACAAAGAACTTCAGTATGAACATATCCTGAAACCTGCCATAAAGCTATAGTAATGAAATCATCGTGGTGATGGTGCCCAAGGTGAAAGTTACACTGTTGTAGTCAGCTTTTTTGCTGCTGTGACTAAAAGCAGTGAAACAATTTTAGGGGAGGAAATGTTTATTTGGGGGCACACAGTTTCAGAGGTCTCAGTCCATAGACAGCCAGCTCCATTGCTCAGGGCTCAAGGTGAGGCAGGACATCATGGTGAAAGAGTGTGGTGGAGGGAAGCAGCTCACATGATGATCAGCAAGCAGAGAGACTCCACTCTCCAGATGCAAAATAAATACCCAAAGGCACATCCCCAATGACTCACCTCCTCCAGCCACAGCTCCCCTGCCTCTATTTACCACCCAGTTAATCCCATCAGGGGACTGGTTTACTGATTGGGTTAAGGCTCTTATAACCCAACCATTTCTCTTCTGAACCTTCTTGCAGTGTCTCACACATGAGTTTTTGGGGAATATCTCACATCCAAACTATACCATCTGTCAATGGCTTTCTAGCCAAAGGTAAATAAAAACAACAAAAAAGCAAACCTCAATCTTTAGTAAGTATTTAGTGTTTTTGATTAAGGAGGCCTTTAAGATAACTGGATCACAAACAGATTATTTCAGTCTATGATGTTGAGACAACTGACCATTCATTTGGTAAAAGAAAGCAGTTGGTTTGATGATGCAATCATTATATCAATATAAATTTCAAATGAGTCTGAAATATAAAGGTAAAAATGTGAAATAATAAAAGTAATAGAAGAAGCCAGTTGTGGTGGTGCACAGGGCTCAGGAGGCTGAGAAAGGAGGATCACAAGTTCAAAGCCAGCCTCAGCAACTTAGCAAGGCCCTAAGTAACTCAGTGAGACCCTGTCTCAAAATTTAAAAAAAATATATTTTAAAAAGGGCTGGATATATGGCTCAGTGGTTAACTGCTCCTGGGTTCAATCCTTTGTACCCCCAAAACAAAACAAAACAAAAAGTAATAAAAGAAAATATATCTGGGTAGTTTCACAATCTTTTGCTGGAGAAAGACTTTCATTGCATGAAACTCAGAAGCTATAAAAGAGAAAAGTGGATACATTTTACATCATTAAAAGTTTCTTTTCAGCTAAACACAAATAGATACTACAAACAGCAAACACGAAAAATCCAACAACAAATGACAAAACCTAAATTGCTGAAACATAACTGTGTTAATAGCATTAAAATAGAATAGAATGAGCTCTTAAAAACAAAAAATAGAGTAATGGATGGGTAGAACAGGGAGCTGGTGGAAGATGAAATATAAACAGGCAATAAAAAGGTGTAGAAAACCAGGTGCTGTGGCACACGCCTGTAATCCCAGCAGCTCAGGAGGCTGAGGCAGGAGGATTGTGAGTTCAAAGTCAGCCTGAGCAACTTAGCAAGGCCCTAAAGCAACTCAATAAGACCTTGTCTCTAAATAAAATATAAAAACAGCTGGGAATGTGGCCCCACCAAAAAAATGGGTATAGAAAGTTATGAACAAAGATGCTCACTGCAGAATAGTGGAAGACAAGACAAATCAATTGATAATAGATTAAATAAATTATGATACATTCATAAAAAGGTTAGCTACTTAAATTAGTTAGGAGGACATTTTTATATTCACTGACATGGTTAAGATTTCCTTTATCTAATGATGTGAAAAAAAATAGGCTGCAAAATTGTATACACACACACACACACACACACACACACACACACAAAAGCATATATAATATTGAGGTCTATATATTTCATGTGGATGCATAAATGTATTTTACATGTATAGTGAATATGGTGGGGTTAGGGGATTACTTAAAAATTTCTATTTTACACATTCCCATATTATTTTGTTTTTCTCTAACAAACATGTTTTATTTTTGTTCACAGAAAAATAAATAAAAAAATAAATAAAATAGTTAAAGTCAGAGTGAGGACTATTTCTTTGCTTTTTTTTTTTTTTTAACAGAGATTGAACCCAGGGGCACTTAAACACTGAACCACATCCCCAGCCCTTTTTACTTTTTACTTTTGAGACAGGGTCTCATTAAGTTGCTGAAGGTCTTGAAAATTGCTGAGGACATCCTTGAACTCAGGATTCTCCTGTCTCAGCCTCCCAAGTCACTGGGATCACAGGAGTGTGCCACCATGTCCAGCAGAGTGAGGAATATTTCATTAAATTAATTTTATTTACCTTTTAATTATAAAAAAGAATAACTTGTACTAAAAAATGATTTATATCTAATTAACAACCTTTTTTTAAAACCCAATTATGTAT
Source organism: Xerus rutilus (assembly GCA_028644305.1). Classification (NCBI taxonomy): domain Eukaryota; kingdom Metazoa; phylum Chordata; class Mammalia; order Rodentia; family Sciuridae; genus Xerus; species Xerus rutilus. The sequence continues at coordinate 47,854,019 of CM053413.1, forward strand.
AGAATTAGAAGAAAATTTTCTTCTAACGTGATAAATAGGATTATGTTTCTACTTACATGTGAATCTAAATATATAAACTAAATAAGAGAGTTAAAGTCTACTAGTTCAAAGCCCAGAGATCCTGTTTTACAGAGACCCACAGCAGGAGATAGAATAGGCCATAAATAAGGAGAGCTGTGATTTAAACTGATTTGCACAGCAAAGGAATTGACAATATTGTTGGAAGTCCAGATGAAAGGTGGACCCCAGGCCTGGTCCATTGTCCTGGCCCAAGACTGACACACCAAGAGCCTGAGTTATTTCCATATCTCACTTGCCTCACCACCTTCAGTCCTGGTTATGGCCTACATTGAGTCTCCTCCTAGTGCTAAAATGGCTGCCAGCAGTAATCACAGCACATGCCTTTCGGGTTATATTGGCCAAGGAAAAAGGAACAAGACTTCTCTCCCAAGCACAGCATACAAGCCCTTCTCTTCAGTCTCATTAGATCAATTTAAGTCACTTTGTCATTCATGAACCAGTTGTATTTCAAGAACAGTACCATGTGCTGATGGGCTTAAAGCAATCCATGTCTCTTTCTGAAGTGAGGGATATGAAGGAATCTGAAAAAATTGTTTGAAACAGGGGTGAACAAGTAGATAACCAATCATGTCCACTAAAAATAAAATCTATAAATTTTATTGTATTTACAAAGTGCAAGAAAATCAAAACCAAGATTTCATCTCACCCCAGACAGAATGGCAATTATCAAGAATACAAACAGCTATAAGTGTGGGTAAGGATGTGGGGAAAAGGCACACTCATGCATTGCTGGTGGGACTGCAGATTGGTGCAACCACTCTGGAAAGCAGTATGGAGATTCCTCAGAAAACTGGGAATGGAACCACCGTTTGACTCAGCTATCCCACTCCTCAGTCTATACCCAGAGGACTTAAAATCATCATATTACAGCATATATACGGATTTATTTCATTGGGTAAATTTGTGGGTTACCCACATCACTTTAATGATAGATGTCACCTACATGAGTCTAGTTATGGAACACATTTAAAATTCCTCATTCAACTTAAGGTCAATGCTTCATATGGCTATTTTCTCCAAAGGTCTGGTTTTTCAAGTAGACCAGTTAATTCCATGTAAATGAAATCAAAAGGAATCATTGTATTCTCTAGATATCTTTGTTGCCATAATATTTGCAGGAAAGAAATCTTTTCTTTTTTTTAATCCTAGGAGTGAATTGTTTCTGTTCTAAAACCACAGTTCAATGACAAACATGGTCTTGAGTACTGGATTGTTCTGGAAATGAAAAGATATGCCAAAGGAGAGTGATTAGGGAAAGCTTACATAAAAGCCTTTGGATGAGTGCACAGCAGAGGAAAGGCACAGAGTTCTTGCTGTGAACCAAGAGGAAAGCGTTCTAGACCGTAAATCTCCTTCAGTGTGGGCAGATACAATATGGATAATGGTGAATTTGTTTTTCCCTCTCAATGTTTCTAGCAGTCATTTATGGACAGGTCATAAGGAAGTAAGTAAGCAGACACTGTTAATTTGGCACAATATTGAAATGAGGCTGCAGCAGAACCACATTTCTGGAGTGAAAAATGATGGATCGTTTTCCTCACAAGAGCAAACGGAGGTGTGTGGAAAATTCAAGTGGTTATGTGAGGAAGCTCTATAGGAGCTTAACACAACTCGAATCCTAATTGAATATTGACTGAAAGATAGCTTTGGGCTGTCCTCATAGAAACCGAAGGGGGAAATATGAAAAGCTCTTTGGAGTAAATGGCACATCTGCAATTGTTTAGAACTGCTGCCAGGGGTCAGGGCAGGAGGGGGACATCCTTCTAATTAATTAAAACAAGTGCAGACTTTGACAGTGTCTCCTCACTCTGAAGGTCGATCATGCTGAATCACAACGCACAACCACTCATAGGCTGCTTCTGTAAAGTAGGCAGTGAAAAGAAATCCTTTTCTTTTTCCCAGGCAAGCTGGCAAACATTGTGTGGCTTTTGTCAAAACTCAGAGGATGGCCGAGTGTGTTGGCCCACACCTGTAATCTCAGCAGCTTGGGAGGCCGAGGCAGGAGGACTGTGAGTTCAAAGCTAGCCTCAATGATTTAGCGAGGCCCTAAGCAACTTAGCGAGACTCTGTCTCTAAATAAAACAGAAAAAGGGCTGGGGATATGGCTCAGTGGTTAAATTCCCAGTACCAACTGGGTTCAATTCCCAGTACCAACATAGCCAGGGGAAAATGCTGGAGCAAATAATGTCCTTTGCAAATAAGACATTCTGTTTGTAATAACCACATTCTTTGGGAAAATTGAAGCCTCAAAATGCTTTGTGAGAAAACAAATCACTTTAAGACAAAGTCAAAGGTAATCACCCTTCATTTGGCCATTAAGCAGGTGTCTGTGTTAGTTTGGATATGCAGTGTTACTGGATATCAGAGCCCACTCAGGGATGCATATCATTGAAAGGCCTCCTGACTCCCTATCAAAAAAAAAACAAAAACAAAAAACTGACAAAACCCTGTAAGGTTCAATAGTTACCACTATCTGGTCCCAACTTACTTTTTCAATGATACACCTCTTACATGCAGTTTGCTGTTAGTTCTGTGTTTCCTCATGTTGTCCCTGAAATACCTAATCTCCTGCCTCCTCATGTTCAAATCCGACCTGTTCCTTAGCTGCAAATGCAACCTCTTCCGGAAAGCTGAGACCCTCTGATAGCTGATGTGGAGATCTGAAGCCGACAGGATGACACAGTGACCTGCTGATCCAGGGATACCTGCATCTTATCTCAGATCAAAGCATCCTGTCCTCTCAGGAGAGCGCTACACTATGCACAAGTAACAATGACAGCTGGAAAATGAAATCACGATGAGGAGGACTCTGGAGGGCTGACCAGAGCGTGTAGCTTTTCTCTGCCCAGATCCAAATCGTACCATATCTATTAATACAAAGATGATGGTACCCTAGAAGGTACAAGAAGAGACAGATGATTGGGAACCTCTGTTTCCTTTTGAAGGAACACTAATAAAAGGGTGGCCCAAATAAGTTTTCTGGAATCTTAGCACCAAAGTCAAAATCTTTCCACTTGGGCAGTATTGAAGAGCAAGCAACAGAGAAGCTTGGCTGTGTCTGATTCTCCAGGTGCCTATTTATCCCACTGGGGGTTGGGCACATACAGGGGTGGACAAATCCAAGATTCCCTTTTCGTGTGTTTAGGTGTTCTTAGAAATTTTCTCTCTGGATCCCATGCCTGCACCCAAAGTCAGCTTCTTCCTCTGTCCTTTCATGGGTTTCATTTAAAATGAGGCTTACTGTGGGGACTCATGCTCTCTTGGGACTGGATTAAGCTCTACTGCATCTTTTTGTTTGTTTGTACTGGGGATTGAACCCATGGGTGCTTAATCACTGAGCCACATCCCCAGCCCTTTTTCTATTTTATTTAGAGACAGGGTCTCGCTGAGTTGCTTAGGGCCTTGCTAAGTTGCTGAGGCTGGCCTTCAACTTGCAATCTTCCTACCTCAGCTTCCCATGTTGCTGGGGTTACAGGCACGTGCCACCACATCCAGCTTCTATTGTATCTTCTACAATGTTATTGGGGAGTGTTTTTGTGCCTGCACAGGGAGATCTTAGAATGTTGGACAATAGAATTCAATACAACTTAAATGGCAGGCTCTTTAACCCTGGTGTTCAAGGGCATTCACAGTCACAATGCTTGTTCAGCATTCAACATTCACAGTGCTTGCTCTTCTTTACTCTCCAATATTAGAATCTTATGCAGTTCTCTTTGTCCTCTCAGAGGTTCTCCAACTTGCTTTGCATTTTCTCATCTCTGAATAGTTGAAAGTATTGTTCTTCCCCCCAAAGTATGTCCCACCACTAGCATTTGATCTTCCTAGTCAGCTCAAAGCTTCATTCCAATGCCACTTCTTTCAAAACCAAGCCTACGCCAGGTGCGGTGGTGCACACCTGTAATCCCAGAGGCCCGGAAGGCTGAGGCAGGAGGATCGCAAGTTTAGCAACAGCAAGGTGCTAAGCAACTCAGTGAGATCTTGCCTCAAAATAAAAAATAATAGGGGCTGGGGATGGGGCTCCGCGGCTGAGTGCCCCTGGGTTCAATCCTGTGGACCAAAAAACAAACCAAAAAACTAAGGCTGGCCAAAGGCTATTTGATTTTTTTTTTAAGCAACAAAGGCTGAGTTCCTGGAGGTGTAGCACTTTTCAGGGGCCTAAAAAGTCAAAGATCTTAAATAACATGCATTATTGTCCAAATGTACACATAAAACCTCAAACTCTAAATTAGTAAGTGTTCCATTAAATGACTTCTAAACACATGTCACCTCCACTATTAAATTTTGTTCTCATAAAACATTGCCACAATTGAAAACCAATGGTGAAATTGGGCTTTTCAATTGGCAAGGATTACTGTGCATACAGCATGATCCCTGAGAACTAATGGTCATGTATTAATCAATTTATATGGACAAGTAATTTTAAAAACAAGATGAAAAGAAATGCATTCCAGTTGAAAACTAGAAAAATGAATGTAGAATATGACGTATATTTTAACGTATCTGTTATACAGCGTGGTAGACCCCATAAAGATGTGACTCACTATGGCCTTCGAAAGTTCAGAAGGCCAATAGTCCAGGCCACTCTTAGTGTGAATCCAAGACCAACAGGGCAGTGGAGAGAGTCCTACCTGTATGTAGCTTCAGGATGCTACTCTGCAGTTCTTGCCAACCAAGAGAAACTCCCTGAAACTCACTTTTTATTTGGTATCACAAAACAAGGATTTATAAAACATGTCCTATCTACTGAGAAATGAGGTCTTCTCAGTGGATATGATAATATTTGGCAAGGAATATGACTCTTCCCTAAACAATCATGAATTCATGCAGCACCTACATCTATTGAGCACCTGTTATGGGTATGCAGCTGGGGATACTAAAAGACAGTTCTGTTGAATGTGGAAAAAGACAGACATATTGAAGTCAGACAGGCCAGGTACTCCAATGTAGTTAATATGCACATGGTCAAGAGTACAGAGTGGCCATAAAAAAGAATGAAATGATGCCATTTGCCTGTAAACGTATGAAACTAGAGACTATCATGCTAAGTGAAATAAGCCATTCCCACAAAAGCCAAAGGCCCAATGTTCTCTGATATGTGAATGCTAACATACAATGGGGTGGGGGTAGAAGTTCACTGGATTACATAAAGAAGAATGAAGGGAAGGGAGAGGGATGGGAACGGGAAAGACAGTGGAATGAATAGGACAGAACTTTCCTATGTCCATTATGAACACGCGACCAGTGAAACTCCACATCATGTCCAACCACAAGAATGGGAAGTTAGACTCCATGTCTGTATAATATGTCAAAATATACTCTATTGTCATGTAGATCTAAAAAGAACAAATAAGAAACCATATCCAATAAAAAAAGAATATGAGTTAGAAGATACATGTTACTGTTGAGTGGTCTGAGGCCATCTAGGGGAGATATCTTGAAGGTCAGTATTCTTTCCAGTGTCTTCTGCTGGCCTGTGCTTTCTATAAACTTCTTGCTACTGGCCCTTATCATGGGAAAGCACTTGTGCCAGAAATTACATCAACTTCGTCATGAAACTTCTTCCTGTTCAAGTCAACTGACAACATTTTGGCACCAAAACTTCCTTGCAGAACAAAGTTGGGGGTTGATTCACATTCCAGTCCAAGTTCCTTGTCTCACCATGGACCAGAACAAAGTGTTCATTGCCTTTCAACACCACATGTGGCCATTCCTTGAGCAGCACTAATGCAGATGACCAGGTGTAAAGGATTGGTGGTCTCTATGCTAGAGACAAAGAGTGGAGAGTTGTCAACGTAGAGATATTAGTAGCTGCAGCCATAGTGAGTAGTGGGGTTGCCCAGACAGCTGGTGCAGAGATAAGAGGAGGACTGCCCTACCAAAGTGCTGCAACTGGGCACCTCCATGACGGAAACTTATTGCGCAAAATGGGAAGTCTGAGGTCAAAGTGGTGGAGACTGGTTCCTGAGGACTGTGAGCAAGAAATTCATTATGCCTCTCCCCTTACTTCCGGAGGTTCCCCAGCCACCTTTGGTGTTCTTTGCTGTAGGCTCATCATCGGAGCTCTGACTTCTTTTTCACACAGTGTTCTCCTGTGCGCATGTCTCTGTATCCAAATGTCCCCTTGTTATAAGGACACCAGCCATGATGGATCTGAATCCTCAAAGACCCTATTTCCAGATAAGGTCACCTCATGAAGTACCAGGATTCATACTTTGACATATGAATTTGGGGGGCACATCACCGCTCACAACAAGGGCCAATGATGGAGACTGGGAGAACACCAATATGTGAGATTCAGACACTCACCCCATTCCGTTTCACACTGTTCTATGTAGGTGCTCCTCAATTCCCTAACCAGACCCATAGATTCCCAGAGGCCAGGAAGGCTGCCTACATCATCTTTGTGTGTTTTGCCTATAGGATCTGGTAAGTTTCTTGCATGTAGAAGTGTCTCTAAACAACATAGAACATTGTCTGATGATGTATAACAAACAAAGTTTGAATATGGAAAAGCCCCCAAGAAATGTTTTGAACACAGTATGACACGTTGCCTTATAGACAACAGTTGCTACACTTGTCTGAAAAAATTGTCAAAGTAGATGTTCGAGATATATTTCAATTCATTTGCTTAAACAACTCCATGCCTACCATCCACACCAAAAGGCTGTTTTTCTTCAGAAGGCATAATTATTTGCAAGAATTTTTCGATGTTTTCCTTTTGCTTTCTTAAGTGGCACAGTAGATTCTCTGCGTGTTTGCCAAAATCCCATTGTCTTTTTGAAAACATTACAGCCCCTGGAGGGTTTGTAGTTTAGCATGTACTTCTGGAATACTTGTGGATTTTTTTTTTTTAAAAAGTTAATTTCACAGTACATCAGAACTTTACTACTGTACAGAAGTGATTTTGAGAACTACCAAAGATGAAGTTGATATTTTCCTCTCGTAGTCTGTGGAAAGTCCAGCAGTATATAATCAATTTTCTCCCTTTCTCCCAACTTTACAATACCAGCCAGCAGATTGGAACATTTGAAGACTTGATAATTCAATGCATTTTTTAAACCTTTCTCCCACTTGTTAAAATGAAAGGAATGATATCATAAAGGGCAATTTTCCCTTTGAGTACTGAAAGGTATCAAGAAAAGGCCACACTTAAGAAGCAATTGTCCTTTTTAAAAGATATTTCATGCATATTATGTTCTTCTTACCATGTTCAATATGCAATAGTCCTATAGTTATAATTTATGTATTTTCTAACTCCATCCAGAAGAAGCCTCAGACAGCTTACAATAAAAGAACAGAGAAAATAATGTCAAAATCTCATAAAAGAATAAAAGTGGAGAAAAGAAGCACAGTTATATCTAAACGTATAGAACTTACAGGCTCTATGACATCACTTTGAAAATATTGTGACTGACAATATTTTAAGCAGCCAGGTGCTATGGTGCATGCCTGCAATCCCAGGCATTTGGGAGGCTGAGGCAGGAGGATCACAAGTTCAGAGCCAGCCTCAGCAATTTGAAGAGGCCCTAAATAACTTAATGAGAGCCTGCCTCAAAATAAATAAATAAATAGGACTGGGGATATATATATATGTATTTATATATATATGTGTGTGTGTGTGTATGTGTGTGTGTGTGTGTGTCTATATTTTAAGCTGTACAACTTTCACTATAATGCTCTTGACTGATTTTTTCCTCCAGGGAAAGCTAATTTAAATACTTGTTATAGAACACAAACCCAACGCAGAAACTTCATTCTCACTGTGGCTCATTTTTATTTTAATGTTTGGCCATTTAGACATGCACTATGATTTGATTCAGATTTAGCTATTGCAAGGGATTTGGAACTATGCATGGCTTTTTAAAAGACTCTTGCCCCTATTAGAACTAGAAATTTGTCAGTTCTTGGTATAAACAAGCCAAGTTTTGAGGTAATTGATAGCATGTTTTCGTGGCATAAATTATCTTGAAATCATTTGGTAATTGCTTTACCCTTCATGTTTTCCACTGAGAAGATTTTATTAATATAAACAAGTTGTGTCTCTATAGTGCAAGCAGATTGTATTTAAGACAATCTGCTTAAATACAGGATGTCTTCACCTCCTCTTCTTCAAAACTCTCGAGGAAATAAAACATCAGTGTGGAGACTAAACATTTGCTGAGCCCCTACTATGTGCCCAGACACTGTTTAGGGGATGGGGAATCAAATAGAGTACAATGATCCTGTCTTTGGGGTTCTTAAAGTCTGGTGAGAGAAATGCACACATAGGCTAATTTAAATACAGTGCCTAGGAAGGAAAAGGGGCAGGACTACAGAGCTGTGAGAGGATGAGCCCATATAAAGATGCTTGATAAAGTTTCCTAAAGGAGATGCCACTTGAGCTAATTAAAGAACAAAGTGAATGAATCCAAGGAAGAAAGGTGAGAAAGATGTTCTAGAATAATAAGTGACTCCACCAAAGGGGTCTGAGTATGAAAGAATGTGGGGGGCATCAGTAGACCAAAATGCTCTTATTACTGTTGCTGCTCACATGGACTCAGTATCTATCCCATATTAAGGTTTTGCCAAACAATTGCCATGCTTTTCTCTTTAATCCTCTCTATTTTTTTTTCTGTGACCCAAACACCCCACAAGAGCAAATGACAAAAGGGAAAGTGTATTTGGGGCTCATGGTTTCACAAGTCTTAGTCCATAGATGGTCAGCTCCCCTGCTCTGGGCCCAAGCTGAGGTGGCACATCATGAGGAAAGGGCCCAGAGGAAAGATGATCAGCTCATGGTGGGGTCAGTAAGCAGAGAAAGAAAGTAGGGGAAAGAGTCACAGGGAAGATGCCCCTTTCCAGGACCTGCCCACAGCGACCCACCTCCTGATTAGGGCTGATTGGGTCACAGCTCTCATAGTCCAATCATTTCACCTCTAAATATTCCTGCACTAACAGGAGGTTGTGGGAAACACCTCATATCTAAATCATAAAAATCACACTGTACCAGGTCACAAAACTAAGCAAGAATTTGAACCAGGGACTGAGAACATACTGAACATTGTCAACGGTGGCACGTTATCTATTCATGTGAGCTTTCCTTTGCCTTGATGTATGAATAATACATATGTATGTATATATGTATATGTATATATGTTTATATAGATGCACTTACAGTTAGTCAAATATTCTTAGAATTTACTCCTTACACACACATAAAAACATGTAATTTGTGACTTTATTTACCACTAAGGTAAACCAGCACTTTTGTTTTTTGGTACCAGGGATTGAACCCAGGGGTGCTTAACCACTAAGTAACACCCCCCACTTTTTTTTTTTTTTTGTATTTTATTTAGAGGTAGGACCTCGCTAAGTTGCTGAGGCTGGCTTGAACTTGCAGTCCTCCTTCCTCAACCTCCAGAGCCACTGGAATTTCAGGTATGCACCACTGCGCCCATAAACCAGCATTTTTTAAAAAAGACATTTGAATCAGGACCAAAATACCCAGACTTGAAGAGGCAGATGACCTACTCCATATAGCAAGAAATAAGAAAGGCTACATGGAGAGTAAGCAATGCTGTGGGATGCAAGACCCTTTACTGGAGTCTTCTGATAAGCCAGTGACACCTGTTCTCATTGACGTGTGCTTGGCATCCACCATTTGACAAATTGCCTGGCAATCCTATCCTTTTCAAAGTGGGTTTTAAAAGCCAGAGAAATGGCTCAATCTTTGTCTGAAGTAATACGAGTGAAGCATCTCAACAAAAGAGAAAGGCAGAGAGATACCTTGACCCCAGCTGGCTTGTAGAGGATGCTATAATCAAAACCACCTGCCTCCTGGGTCTGCTCATCATGTTGATGATGATGATCATGACAGTAATGATGACTAGAAGGCTTTCTATGGCCAGTACTTCCTATATATCAATTTGCTCAATCCTTTTATGGATTAAAAAAATGCATTGCTGCATATATCAACATAGCAATAAAAATAATACACAGCTACATATATCAACTTAGAAATAACAAGAGCTCATACTTACATTGCATGTACCACATGGCAGATCTGTTTCTGAGAGCTTTGATTTATTATCTCAATTTCACAGGAACCCAGTCATGGAGGTACCACTGCTATCCCCTTTTTATGGGAGGGTAACTCAACTGAGCCTCAGACAGGTTAAATAAATTGCCCAAGATCACAGAGCCTCTAACAGGCTGGTACAGTTAGGAAGCAAATCCAGCCCTTCTAGACTCAGAGTCTAAGATCTTAACTTCTGTTCTTCACTGTCCATCAAGATTATCCATAGCAACAACTGGATTCAAACTATGGGCTGCCTTCCTTACTTTTATTTCCTGTTAAGAACAGAAAAGTAATTCCATCACTTGCTTGAACTGACAGATCCAAAAAAATAAAAAGGTAATTTTGACCCTTGCTGCTTCAACTGTACAGAAGCAATAAACTATTATAGTAATAAGAAACAGCATAGAGTTCCAAATTCCAGATCGTTTACTAGGAGGCTTTACAGGGGCCAGGACCTAACCATAGATATTTGTTGAGCAATAGTAAGAAGAATGGTGTTGAAAAAACCACGAGAAGCTGTCTTATTGTATATAAATCATGTATATGATACATATATGCTTTTCCTCTCGGAACAGTATGGTTTAGTTAGACTTGATGAAGATTCCACTATTTAAGTGATGGCTGGGTAGTCTTATTGCTATTGCTGTTTGCACATGTATGAAAACTTGGGCCTAGTACTGCAACATCTTCCAATTTTAAAAGAAGCCAGAAATCTACATTTTTTTAAAAAAAATATTGAGTATCTTGATAGCTTTAAATGTTGAGAACTAGTTCAAAAAATTGAACAATTTGAAAAGTGTTCTGTAGACAAAGTACCTCCATAGTTCTATAGGCTGAGGTTTGCCCTGTCCCGTGAGATCTGTTATCTTCTAGCCTTTTGAGATAGGATCTCCTCATTGGAAATTTGGGAAGTTGGATTAAATGAATTCTAACTTCATTTGTAACCATCAGGGATTTTTTTTTTATTCTATTTAGGTCTACATGATAGCAGAATGCATTTTGATTCATTGTACATAGATGGAGCACAACTTTTCATTTCTCTGGTTGTACATGATATAGAATCACATCATATATGCAGTCATACATGAAGCTAGGGCAATGATGTCCATCTCATTCCACATTTTTACTGCCCCCATGCTCCTTCCCACCTCCCTCCCCTTTGACCAAAATTCCTCCATTCTTCCTGTGTCCCCCCATTATGGATCAGTATCCACTTATCAGGGAGAGCATTTGGCATTTGTTGTTTTTGGGATTGGCTTACTTCGTTTAGCATGATATTCTCCAGCTCCATCCATTTACCTGCAAATGCCATCATTTTATTCTCTTTTATTGCTGAGTAATATTCTATCCATTAGGGATTCTTTGAAGGCAGTGCCTTATCTTGTAAAAACATAACCAAATCCAAGTGTAAAGAACTTATAAGCCCTAGTACAGAGTGAACTCATAGTCCAGAAAGAACAATGAGCTATTACATTGGGAGGGACCTTAGAAATCTCCTGGAGTTTCCCCATCCCCATCTCCAAATGATGAAGAAATGACCCCAGCGACAAACGATTTGCTTACAACCAGCAATTCATTAGTGGTAGTGTTGGCATGCCATTGCACTTTCTAATATCCATGCTTCTCCTCATCACCCAGCTTGTTACAATTCTGTATTCATTTGAACTTGTAGATCCAGCCATGCTGGCAGTCTCTTCTGTGTGGGGCTTTTCAATTATGCACACCGAGAAGCTGCCCTACCCCCCTTCTTTTCCTTTTGATTGAGCCACTTGAGTTAGGTTGCTGCCACTTGGAACCTGAAGAATCTAACATTTCTGATCCCACAGGGACTCTTCTCCACATTCCTGCTGCCTCATGCACTTTCCCAGACTGGAGTACTGGTCCCTCCTTCTGCTTACACAAATCGTACTCATTCTTTAAGTACCTGAACTAGCCTTCTTCCTTCATGATTTTCCCAGTGTCACTTCCAGTCTTTATGTATATATGCGTACACTCTTTCCCCCTTCCCTACTTTAGTGCCTATAATCAGCCTCTTACTATTAAATACTTTCCTTCTCCCAACTTACTTGCCACGTATGTACATTCTCCTCCAAACTGAACCATAAACTCCCCTGAATCAGGAACCTGATCTCTCAGACATCTTTTGGTTCTATCACCAAGCTTGGAAGAGTGCTTGATGTAGTGGGTTCCTGGTCACTTATTTAAAACTTAGTTGTGCATTAGAACTCTCCGCATCTTTTCAGCTTCAGTTTTTATAGATACCTGGCCCCAAATCAAATACGGGTCATATTTCAAAGTGATAACCTATGATTGTGTATTGAATTTGCTTTTGCAGGGGCAAGATCTCTGAATCATTTGACTTTTATTGCTTTACACAGTGCAATTCTTCAGGAATGAAAGATTTAATTTCCTTTGTCCTTCAGTCCAGTTTTAGGGAAGCATAAGGCTATTTCAGGTGTGTAATGAGGCAAGAACCTCTTTTATTACTTTTTCTATATTCTGCATCTTCAGAAAGTCTCTGCTAGTACCAGGGCATAACTGTTCCTTCTCACTGCACCAAAGAGATTGGGGGGAAAATGTCAAAAAACATATTGAAATAATTCAATTCTCCCTCTGATGAAAAGAGAAACATGTAATTTTGCTGGAAGAAAATGTGGTTTAACAGTTACTTAGTTCTCTCAAAAGGTTAGAATATTTTCTGTTTTGAATGCAAATCATATTTTGCATTGACAAAGTGAGCCTTAAGAATTTTGAATAGTGGAGCAAACCAAGGGCCTCAAAGCATATCAGAATGAATGAATCACTATGATCGATTTAAAATACACTCACACACACACATATAGAGTTCACCAATACCAGGTCTTAAATTTTATGAAAAGCCTGCCTCTTCAGTCATGCCCAAATAAAGCCAAATAAGTAAATGGTAAACATGGATTCTCTACGGCTAAAAGTGACTCAACATTAGCTGTACTTTCAGGGGAAGGTTATAAGCTGAATCACATGGAAATGAGTAGCTTGAATTTATAACACAGTTGGTCCAGTCATCAAGTCCTCCTGAATGAATTAGGAGTTGCCATGAAGTAGATACCATTTTAGGATTACTTGTTTCTACCATGATATAAATACCTGCTCAGAGAGGTACAGGCACACACACCTACATCGGCAAAGAGAAGAAGGCTCATTTCAGACTGTTTGTAATCCAGGCATGATGAATAGTTCCCAATTAAAAATAATGGTCTTGTCAATCTAAATATTACACAGAATTATTTACAGTGCCTGCTTGTACACGCCCTCAGTCACATCTATAAGTAGCTAGTTCACACGAGGTAGCCACCCATCACCGTTACTACACAGTGTAGAAACAGATGGTGTAGCTTTGCCATGCCAACTTCTAGGTATTCACTCTACCATTCTGACAAAAGAAGGGGGGTGGGGAAGCAAAGAACTATTGTCACTATGAGTTGCTGAAATAGAAATTGTGACAGTCTGGTGGTGAATTTTTTGTTTTGGGTCATAAATGATGAACACCATCAAGTTATATATCTAGATTAACAGAAATGCAAGCAAAATATACCTAAAAATAATGAAATAGGGTTTGCAAATAGTCTGTTCAAAGTCTTGTCTTTTAATGAAAAAGGTGGCTGGAATGCCCAGGTATTTTTTCTTCCCCAAGTAAAAGTGAAACCCAAATCATTAACCATCAAAATTATCTAAACAATGGCACCTTTTCCTCTGACTCCTTCCCAATCGCTCTTTTAAGCTAGAGTACTTTCTTTTTTTCAGCTAGAATCACATGGCAAAACTGAAAACAGTCTGGTGTTGGGATTTACCAGCTAACTGCCCACCTCTTTCCTTCGTATTCTTTAGCAAGTTAGTTCCTAAATGTCCATATTGACTTTTTGATTGGTTCCCAGAGGAAGAGGGGTACACAGCAAGTCAAGGAGAAATAACCCTGGGGAGAGAGGTACCCTTGACATGTCGTCACAGTGCTTCTGTTCTTATACTAGAATATTTCTGGCCAGTTTCTCCTATTAAAAAGATAGGCTTTGGAATCAGAATGTCCCATGTCTTAATTCTCATTCATTTACCTATCTACATAGTGTTTTAGGCAAACCACAAAACCTTCAAGTCTCAGTTTTCTCTTGGTAATTCACATATTGTTAGTGTTTTCAGGAGAATTTAAAATGATTTAGAAAGAACAGAAAAAGGAATCCAGATGAAAATGAAGGAAATCTGAATAAACTATGGGCTTTAGATAACAGCAATGTCTTAATAACAGCAATGTCCATCAATTGTAACACTTGTACTGTAAGATAATAATAGGGGAAAGTGTCTGTAGGGTAAATAGCAACTCTGTACTATTTTTATATTCAGTTTTCAGCTAATCTAAAACTATTCTATAACATAAAGTTTATTTTTTAAAAAAATGATCTAAGTGTAGCATCTTGTACCTAGTAATGGGTACTTGAACAGTGATAGTCAGCATGATACAGACTATTTAGTTTCATAAGGTGCATTATACTCTGTACAATATGATCTTTTCCTCAATTCAGCAATTCCTTTTCATAGACAGTTCTATCTCTTTGCCTTCCATGTCACTTAATCCCTTTCTTTACATCATTTGACTTCTCTCCAGGTTTTTCTAGTTCATTTCTAGTTTATTATACATTCACATTAGCTTATAAGTAGTTTACATTTCTCCGTGGCTAATTTTAGCTCATCAGTTCCACTTGCTGGCCACAATCTTAACACAATGATTATGGAAACTTTTCAATTACTTTCACTGGTCATTCATTAAAGAAAGAAATCAGAGTTCCAAGACTTTTATTTGGAGAATGAGCAAAACACCCTTTTCCAGAAATGCATTAAAAACTTCAAAATGGAACAATGGGAAAAGCTGATTTTCTCTTATAAATAAGAAGGCATATATTCAGCTTCCTAGTAGAGCCAACAGCCCCTGGGGTAGCTTTGCTGGGATATATATTTAGCAATATTTTCCTGCAATAACTAAAAATAGTTTGACCAAAGGGCAATGTTATCAATCTGTCTTGGAGTCTCTCTGATGTTAAGGTCATGGGTTAAAACAGAATCAGCTTGTCTCTTAAAACCACAGCTTTGACTGCATTTAGGTAAAACATAATCAGATCAGAAAAACGTGACCTCATGATCTTTGTCAGATGGCTGAAGGTTCTGTTTGGAAGAACTGGGTCTTTGTGGGATATTTTTTTCTCTGTTACTGTGCTGGAATGGAGAAAAATCATCTGTTTAAAGGACATGGTTACTGAGACTGTTAAATAAAAGGGTCTTTTTTTTCTTCTTTTTGATTTTCATTGTGAAAGTACGGGACATTTTGGTTGGTGCTGTCCACTAGAGATAGATTTGGCCGTGCTACGAAGACACAATTACTGCAGTAATTCCAAGCTGAAATTTGAAATGTCAGGCTCTGTGGACCCAACATCCAACCTTAAAAAAATACAAAAAAACCAAAAAACACCTTTCACTGCTCTGAGAATACTTTTACTCTATGATACGTCAAAATACAGTTGAAAAAGTAAGGGGCCTCTCCGGGGGTGGGGTAGAGATCCCACCTCTGTAGCTTACCCAGGAAATGAGTTTTTATTTCTTAGTAAAACTGATATCCAAACTTGCAATGGCTGAAATAAGTCGTCAGGGTTGAGTAATGTGTGTATATATGTAAGCAAAACAGAGGAATCTGTGCTAACTCAAGATAACCATGTAAGATAAATATGGAAAAATCTAACACTCTACTACAGCAACATATAATTCAGACTTAAAAGACAGCAACGGGGAAATGCACTATTTTAAGACACTAGTCTCTTTTAAGAAACTAACCCCCTTGATGGGGTTAGAACCACCGCCTGGCTCACCTCGCCCCTTGGGGGCTTCACTGGCTTTCTTGCTAGTTCCGCTGTTGACTTTTTTCACTAACTCCACCTGGGTTCCTGGCTGCGCTGCGTCTCTGCTGTCGCCGGCCACTGGCCCTCTCACTCTGCAGTGTGCATCGTTGGCTGAAGAATAGCTGATAGAAATAGGTGCTTTTTTTCTCCCCACATCAAAGGCAGCTCGGAACCACTTTAGCCTTGCCCCAGCCTCAGACACAAAAAGCTTTTTTGCTGCCTATAATTACGAGGTTTTTTGCAGCTGCACTTTATGAAGCCAGTAGCAGCAGGGTTTGGAGGGCCTCGGCGAGCCAGAAGGTGGCGGCGAAGTCACCTTGGGAAGACAAGGGGGTCAAAGGGAATAAGGTGGAGGTGCTGACCCGAGTAGAAGGCCCACAAGGAGCGCCCCTGCTCTGGGATCAGTGTGAAAGGGGAAGGTTGGTTGGAAAGAACAGCGGCTAGAGCGAAGCAGTGCCCAAAGGCCCTTAGGCGACCCTAGTTGATGATCAGCTGACGAAGCTGGGAGGAGGGTGCCCTTCGCAGAGTCTCGGGAAGCTTCGCCTTTTGGGCTTGCTTTTTCCCGCTAGCCCATGAAGCTACCCGGTCTCCTCGGGAGCCAAGCGCGGCTCGGAGGTGCTCTCCGCCCTGCACACCGGCGCCCCCACCTGCCGGGTGCCCCCGCCCGCCTAGCGCACGCCCAGGAGGGCGGGCCGGAGCTGAGCGCAGCCGCCGGCCGCTGGAGAGCGCTGGGAGCCCTGCAAGCTAGCAAGGCCTCTCTGGGCGCCTTGGGCTGCAAGTCACTCCCGAGCCTACGGGGTTACACAGCGGGACCTGCTTGCCCAGCATCCCGGCAGGGAGGCCCGGGCACGCGGCGCTGAGCTGCACTCCAGGCCCCTCGCCGGTCGCAGCAACTCCTGGCTGGACTGGGCCTCGGGGAGGGAGCCGCACAGCCCCTTACTCCCAGGGCGCGGTCTCCACCTGCTTCGACTCCTCCTCGCCAGCTGCGCCGCCAGTTCCCATTGTTCGCCCCGCCCGCCTGGCGACGTCCGGGGCTGCTCCCTGGGCCTCCCGGGAGCACCTACCTTCTGCTGCCGCCGAGCCATGTCGGTGGGCTGCTTGGCGTTGAAGGGGTAGGCGATACAGCGCATCACGAACACATAGAGCTGCAGTCTCTTCTTCCTCTCTTCCTCCTCCTTCTGCAGGCGCTCTAACTCTTCCTTCTCCTTCTCGCTCACCACCGACGGGCTGGGGCTGGAGGGCCGGCCACCGCCGGCTCGGCTGCTGGGCTGCAGACCCCCGGCCCCGCCGCCGCTGCTCGAGCCGCCGCTCCCGCCGCCGCCTGCACCCATCCCGGCCCCAGAGCCGCCGCCGCCCCCCATACCGGCGCTGCCGGCCGAGCCTTCGCTGGTGCGGCTGGGAGACAGGCGCGCTCCGGACGCGGCCGAGCCGAGCACCTCCTTGCCGCTCTCCTCCTCCACGATCTCATCAGATTCCTCTTCGCTGGACGAAGGGTCCAGCATGGTGGCGCCTGGGAAGGGGGGTCCCTGGAGCCCCCGGTTTGGGGTGCAAAAGGTGGGGGGCGCTGGAGGCAGCCGGAGGTCGGCTCTCGCGGGTGGGCGCTTCTCCCCAGGTCAGGGAGCTAGCGCGCTGCTGCTCAGCCTCGGCCGCCGCGATTGCTCCTCCGGCGATCGCGAGCTGGGCTTAGACCCAGAAGCGCGAGGGGAGGAGGAGAAGGGAGAGGTGCGTCCGTGGATCCGAGGTGGGCAAGGGCGAGAATCAATTGCGAGCCCCAAGCCCGCAGCCGGATGCCATCTGCAGCCGCTGAAGGAGGCGCCTCCAGAAAAGATGCCGAGTGTTGCAAGCTGTCGATGCAGCCAAGAGCCGGAGAGGCATCTTGCCGATTGGGGAGGGAGCGGCGCTTACGTGTTTATTGGCTTAACTCTCCCGTGTCCGCGGCGTAAAGGGCGGCAGCAAAGGGCTTGGAGGCGGGGAAGGGCGCGGAGCGTCCCCAAAGCCTCAGAATCACAGCACTTCTGACCCCAACGCCTTCACTTCTTCCCAGCCCCTTCCTTGTGTGGATATTTTTCTCCTTGATCTCCACTTCTCATTGCCTTGACCTCTCTTCCCCTCCAGGGGACAAAAGTTCTTGGGGGAGGGAAAAATAGAGAAACCAGTGACTTTTACCAGCGGAGAACAGGCTGTCTGAAGAGGCCAAATCAAAAGGTGTCAGTCATTCAGAGGAAGTGTGCGAGATTCCACGCGGTGAAGAAAGGGTCGATCGTCTAGCCCCAGTCTTCACGCCTGGGCTGTGGGGGCTGGGAAGCAAGTCTGTCCCACCCGTAAAACCTCTGATTCCATCAATTTACCACGCATACGCCCATTCTAATTAAAATACAAGGGAATCAAATTTTGAGTGTATTTGTCGAATCGACCATGCAGCTCAACTTCTTAAGTGGAACCCCTGCTTCTGGCTACCTCCCTAAAGCTATGATGAACACTCTTCAGTTCCCAAGAACTGAGATTACTTTATGCTGTGGTGAACTTAATACAGAAAAAGCAAGGTTCCTTGTCACTCAGTCCTTTCTCCATCCATTTTGACTCGCTGGATTAGGTAAGCCGAAGACTGGGCCCCCCAGATGAGGAACCTCCCCCCAAATTCAGCAGCGTCTGCATATTAATGCACCGATTCGGATGCACTGTCTTCGCTCGGGTCTGTGGGGTAATCTATTAATACAAAACAGCGGATGGCGCCTTGGGTCCTTTGACTTAGGCCCATAAACCCAGCACAGGGGAGCTGGCCAGCGTGCTGAATCTAATCAGCGACCTGTGGATGGATGGAAAACAAACCAATACCCTCCACATTTGCTACTTTGGCTGTTTGGAGACCTCTCTCTACCTCCCCGCACCCCATCTGCTATATTTGTGTTTTCAAATTCTCTAGTTATCTGTAGATACTCTTGGGAGCTACTAAACGTATAGCATTGGTTAAGTTTACAACACAACAGTCTATGTGTTTTCCGCTTCACTGTGAGTTTTGCCATAAACTTTGATAGTCAAATGAGGCTTTCTGGCTAACATATTTGGGACCTGAAAAAAAAAGAACTCATAAATAACACCTAATTTCACATAAACTCCAAAATTCTTTGATTTTTTAAAATTAAGTAATATACAGATGACATATTTAACTTCACTATCATCTCACTTCAAGGACACAAGTTTTACATCCATTATACATTCTGTATAAACTTAAAATTTTTTAAAAAATTGAATATGGAATTTCTAAGTTTAGCAGTCCTTGCTTTTCAATTGTTCTAAAGAGGTAAAAGATGTTCAAATAATGTTTTGTTGGTTTCTCTGGAACAGAATATTACTATATTTTAATAGTGACTAGTAAGCCAATCAATTCATCAATAGCCCTTATTTGGCATTTTTTAAGGAACATTGTTTTAGATGCTTGGTATAGATGGAATTCTTAGGAGACAGACTCTTAAAGAGTCTATAATCTCCTTTGGGAGATACAACATAAACATGTGGAAAAGATTGATGGTGCTATTTTAAGTCAACATATCAACAAATCCAGGTTAGCAACTTGCAAAAAGCTTGCATGAATAAAGCAACTTGGAATGGAAGGGAATCATTTGTCTTTCTCAAAAAAAATGAAAATTTTAAAGGAAAGAACTGTGTGAATGAGTGGTAAAAAGAGAAGATGTTACAAAGAAAAGAGGTGGTTTGCAAAACCATAGTGATATATCAAGGGACTAAGTAAAGCATGGAACTCTGTAGAAATAGAGTAAAGATAGGTAGGGGTAAGCCAAATAAAAAAGCGTGAGATGAAATATAATCCATTTAGCCAAACAGAGGGACAATGCTTAGGACATAAAGAAATCAATTCAGTTAGCCATATGTGATGATTTGGGGAGGAGGTGTTGCTGAAGGCCAAAGCCATTTGATGATTAAATATTCCATCTGTAAGCAAATTTAGGCATTTATGTATTCTCAAATAATAAAATGGTGGCAGAGTGACCATGAATTTTGTCTGCAGAACCATTCAGAATTTCTCAAGTGCCATAATAAAATCTCACTTGGTTTTGTTTCTTAGCAAATTTGTTTGAGGTTATATTTTTTTCAATTATTGTTATTAACATAAAAACTCAATCTCCACCACTTGGTACTCATATAAACCTACAATTTGGACATTATATCTAACATTGCTTTGATATCTAATAATAACATTATAGATATTATATCTAACATTGCTTAGATAAAATCTAATAATTTTCTCAATCCCTCCTTAAGAGTATTCAGAGAGGCCTAACCGGATTTACCAGAAATACTTTTATAACTTTCTTTTCAAATGATATGCACTGCTCTTTTTAAATATATACCCTTTCAAAGATGTTTCTTACTTAAGCCAAAAGTAGTAGTTTGATGTCATTGTAGATATTGTAAATCTTTATTAGTGCTGGAGATAAGAAATGCTAACCAGAACTCCTTAGGCAACTAAACCAGGAGTCATGGCTTCCCCAAATGCACATTCTGATAAAGAAGAAAATAATCCCATAACACATCTGAAGGCTCTTAACTTTCATATACCTCTTGTTAACATCCATGTTATGAGAAGTGCAATTTTACCAGGAATTACAATACAGTTACCTATTCATCTCCTCAAATAAGCTATTTAAGGTACTGTGCATTAGCCCCCCACATCTGGTTCGGCTTTGTGGGAAATGTGGTCAACCTCAAGGTGATGAAATAAATTTTAGTCAACCACATGGAGACTATATTATAAAAGTAGAAGTTGTTACATTAAATTTGCTAATCCTCTTCCCCAGAAAATGAAATCTAGAAGAAATGGAAATGATGGAGACATGAAACCAGAGATCGCCTGGATGATCTCCCTTTTCCTCTGACGAGTTTATCATGACTCTGTGAAATGCCACACATTTAAGGGACTAGCTGACTTATTGGCAATTGATCAACATTTTAGTGGAAAAGGGTCACCACTCTGTGTCACTCACAAAACATGTTTCAGACAAACCTGAATTAATCCTCATTTTGATGTTTTTGAGTTTGTTACTAAAAGACAGACTTTAGCCAAATTCAATCTTTTTTTAAAAAAGTCAATATATTTCATACTCGAGACATAATCATCTAATAAATGTTTTTCTAGAATATTTAAATTATGAGAATAGATCATGAGATCCAAAAATGGATAAACTTGAACTTTAGGGTATGCCAGGGGTCAAGTAAAACACTTGGATCTCAACCAAGGCAGTTCTGCCTCTTTTCCTTAAGAGCAGAATCATGCTGAGCAAATGACATAAGGACCCAGACTCAATATCTCATCTGTAAGATGGGAGGTACTAGTACTTACTTGTCTTGGAATGGCAAAAGAATTAAATTAGATGACATATAAATTAATATTGAACAGATTTTTAGCTTTAAATGTGCTTTTCAGGTGATGGGAGAGGGACTTGTAATAAAAGTGGTAAGAAAATTGAATGCAAATAATTGGGATGAAAAAAACAAAGCATCAAACAATCCAGACACAGTCACCTCTAAATAATAGGATATTTGCTTATTTACTTAACTGAACCCTCTCTTTTTTGTGTATGTGTGGTTTTCCATTTTATTTATTTATTTATTCTAATTAGGTTTACATGACAGCAGAATGCATTTTGATTCATTGTACACAAGTGGAGCACAACTTTTCATGTCTCTGGTTGTGCACAATATACTGTTATACCATATGTGCAGTCACACATGAACCTAGGACATTGTCCATCGCATTCCATCATCTTTCCTGACCCCATGTCCCATCCCCTCTCTTCCCTCCCCTTTGACCAAAGTTCCTCCATTCTTCTCATGCCCCCTCCCCCATTATGGATCAGCATCCACTTATCAGAGAGAACATTCGGCCTTTGGTTTTTTGGGATTTGCTTACTTCGCTTAACATGACTGAACCCTCTCTCTCTCTCTCTCTCTTTCTCTTTGATGTTTTTTTTTTTTTGAGGCTTAGGAAACAGTCTGTTTTGTTTTAGAAACCTACTTTTTATCATTACTCTTTATCATGCAATGATTCTTTCTAAAGTGAAGTGAAGTAGGTTATAATGCAATTAAAGGATAATCATAAAGCTAAAAGTATTAGAATCAAACCATACGAAAACATCTTCTTTCACTCCAGGCAACAAAACATGTTTAGGAATGATAAATAATACTACTTGAAAGAATTGGTCCTGAAAAAAACCACTCTTATTACTTAAGAAGATGAAAAGGAAAAATGGAACAGTACACTTTATAATAAATATTTAACTCGAATTCTGAAAACTGTTCACAAGGGTAATCATGTTTCTTGGGTACACAATTTCTTTTAATAGAAGTGGGAGCTCGATGTGGTTTGGATTGAAATGCAGTTTATGTGGTTATGCAGTATTTACGTGGACAAGATGGAGGATTTTGTCATTCTGTATTGACTCTGGCATACAGTGACATGGCAGCAAACTACAGGGGAAAATAGCTGTTTCTATATGATATCAGGCAGATAATTTTCCCAATTAGCTCAGTACTCCAATTAGGTTTGCCTTGATAAAACACTGGTAAGATTACATCTCTGACTTCTCCAAAGAGCTCTCTGAGTTGGTTGGGTTCTATTTAATTGCTTTTACAAACTACAGCCTCTAAGGTCCACAGGCTTTAGACTGGAGGCCTTTCTACAGATTGTAAATAGGAATGAGTGAAATGAGGGTGTTTTCCTATTAACACATTTCAATTCCATTTAACTGAGAAAGGAGGATTCCTTAATTTAGGCTACCCTAAAATATATAGATCTCACTTAGGGTTTGGGAGAAGGAAACTGGGTAGGAAAAGGAAATTGAAAGAGGCTTCAATAAATGAAGGGAAATAATAAAGTAAGGATGAGTGCCCATCAGGGTTATCTGGGTTATGGGTGAACAGGAAAAGCACATTGGCAGAAATGTTCTAAACTAGCTCTAGTGACCTACATGCCCATTCAGTCCAGGAAAGGGGCTATAGATTAAGGCCTCAGCTCTGTGCAAAATGTCCTTCTTCTTCTTAGGGTGATTGTAGATTCTTTTTCCATAGTAGAGTCCACTCTTCCAGCCCGTTGTCTATGAGAAATCCCTACTCCCCTCTTGTTCCTTTCATCAACAATAACTTTCAGTCCCAATTTGGTTCCAAAAAACTATTTAAGGAGATGCTGGCATCTTGCTGTTTTGCCCTTACCAGATATACTTATGATTAACCATGAAAAGCCAAAGAACTTGGGGCTGCATATTTTTCAACCAGGTACTTAGGCGTGTACAAATCTTATTTCTTCAGCCTTCTTCATCCAATGTACATCTTGACAGTTACCAAAAAAATTTAAAAAAACAATTGCATATATAAATCACAATGCCATTTGTGATGATTGTTGGAACAGGGCTCTCTATTCCTCTAACCCAGGACTCAGATAAAGCTAGATTGAAACACATTTTTTTAGGCTTTATGTGTAAGCAGAATATCTACATTCATCAACCAGAATTCATATCCTCATATTTCCTCTGATCAGCTGTAATGTCTACAACCTAAAATAATTAGTACAATTAGGCAAACCAGCCAAACAGAATAAAAAGGTCTGGCCAAAGATTGCAGATCTGGAATCTACTCACCCTAGTCACGTGGAAGAAGAAAATATGTTTTAGTTAGTATTCCCCCCCACCATAACTAAAAGACCAACAAGAACAATTTAGAGGAGAAAAAGTTTATCTGGGGCTCAAGGTTTCAGAGATATCAGTCCATAGATGGCCAGCTCCATTATTCTCGGTCTGAGGTGAGGCAGAATATCATGGCAGAAGAGCATGTTGGAGGAAAGCTGCTTAGGACATGGCGCCAGAGGCAGGGAGGGAGGGATGAAGAGAGAGAGAGAGAATGAATTACTCACCAGGACAAAATACATGCCCAAAGGCATGCCCCCAGTGACTACCTCCTCCAGTTATACCCTACCTGCCTACAGTTACCGGCCTTTATTCAAATGCACTGATTAGGTTAAGGTTCTCATAACCTAATTATTTCACCTCTAAACTTTCTTGCTTTTTCTCACACATGAGCTTTTGGGGGATACCTCATATCTAAACTACAAAAACATAGAAAACAGATACACATGAGTGGCAAAGTTTTTAATGCTCAGAGACCTACCCAGTTGTAAACATGCCTCAATTGGAAAAGTCACCTGATAGATATGATTACTTTTCCTTCTTCTCGACAAGGTGATAGAAGAGGATGAAAAATGGGCTAGCTGAGAGTCAGAGCCTGCCTTTGAAGGGTATATTTATTTTTCCTCACCCATTACTAAGTTCTCCTCTAAAATAAGAATAACAAGAGAAAAATACACTAATGTATTTAATATAAATTTTATGTGACATGAGACTTCAGAAATGAAGACCCAAAGAAACACGGGAAGCCATATATGTTTATGCCTACGTTTGACGAAATGTGGACATAGAAAATGATAACAAGACAAAGGGAGTCTGAGTAGTAAATTGGGGGAAATTTAGCATAACCTTTTGCTCCAGATTATTTTCTGTGTCCTCATGTCCTGGAGAGATAAGGGCATTCCTTTCCTCCAGGTATACAGTGGAAACCTCTCAGATAAAGGTCTTATGACTTGCTTTAGAGGAAGTCCAGAGAATTCCTTGTAGGTTTCATGGCTTGCTTTACAGAGAAGAGTAGGAGAAGGTGAAATGGACCTCCCTATCCCTGCTGTTTTCTTAAATACAGAGGTACCAATTTTGAGGATAATGTGTCATGAACTCCTTCACCTTTCTCCCCTTGAGGTCACAACACAAGTTACCACTTCTCACCAAGTGGCTCAGCCTCTTCGACTCCTTATTGTTCTGCAACCAAGTATATGGAAGATCCCCTGTACTCATCCCTCAAGTGTGGATTTCTCTCCATCTGTGGCAGTTGTTTGCATTGCTGGTGCTATTTTTGGCAATATCATTGAATGAGATAGAAAGCTAATGTATGTAGCCCAGCACGGTGGCGCATGCCTGTAATCCCTGCACTTTGGGAGGCTGAGACAGGAGAATCGTGAGTTCAAAGCCAGCCTCAGCAAGGGCAAGGCGCTAAGCAACTCAGTGAGACCCTGTCTCTACATAAAACACAAAATAGGGCTGGAGATGTAGCTCAGTGGTCGAGTACCCCTGAGTTTAATCCCTGGTACCAACAACAACAACAACAACAACAAAGAAAGCTAATGTATGTGATTACAACAAAGCCTAAACCATAGCGAGCTTCTGATTAATGCCGGTGGAGATGGAGATGCTGTTGACAACAAGCTTTTATTCTAAATAACAAGACTGAGCTCCATTGTTTGGAAAGGGGAAGAACACATTGTTTATTAAGGCCAAGGAGGAAATTTTGGCCCTTAAGAGAAAGAGCACGTTGGACTTGCAGTCTGCTGTAGGCTATGAGGACTAGGGCCATGACTACAACAGAAGTCTTGGAGGAGGTGGGTACTGTGTCCCCGCTGTATAGATTTAATACCTGTTCCTTCTTTGCCCACTCTGATGTGCTAGCCTACTTTTACATTTTTAGAAGGTACCAGCAGAACGAGGAGACTGAAATAAAGGACAGCTACAAGTGGTTAGGCTGGAAAAGTTGAACAGGTGCATCAATAGCCATAGAGATCTTTCCGTATTTTTCTTGCAGGGCACTACTTTATATTCTGTGATCAAAGTCAACTCACAATGGACAGTCTGCAAAAGTTAGACCTAGATCATAAGGCCTTATCTTTCCTTGCATTATTATTTATACTGCCCAACAAAATAAGAGTCCTGTGAGCTATTGCCAAGCATTTAAGCAGACCATTTACCATATAGTGATGAGAACCCATTTGATTATTTCAGAAAAAAAAATGTGTAGAAAATGGAAAATGTTACCTGTGTGATGATGCCTGCAGGCAACGGGTTGAGTCATCCATCACACAAAACAGAGTAATTCCTTTTCCCCTGCATACATAGGCATAACCTCTGTGGCTTCCTAGGTAGTAGGATGACCTCACCATAGAAAAACTCCATCCTTGGCTTCAATTGTGTATGCAGGGCATTTAGGGCATCTGAGACTTCAGTTTCTTACTGACATTTTACAAGTTGGGTAATAAGTAGTGAATGTTCAATTATGCCCAAACTTGATACAAAACATGTGATTTTAAAATTAATTTCCCAAGGGAGTCACTCATTCCAAAATGGAAGAGAAATTGTAACCTTTACGAGTTTGGGTTTTCCCTTAAATTTGCTCAGGTGGAAGGGCATGTAGATGGTAAAGGCCCACCCGTGACATCTCTATCACTTTGTTTTTATTCCACAATTACTGACACTGTCCCAAATTCAAATACCCAGTTTGTCTGTTCCCATAATTACTCTTGCTATTGCTCTGATTTGTATATTGGTTTTTAATTCTTATAGATACAGCTCACTGGATAAACTTGTCCAGGTAAACTCCTGTTTTATTCATGTAGTTGTTTCTAGAAAGAAAAAGGACACTAGAACAAAGAATCTAGGAAAACACCCAATATTCCATAAAAGATATAAACTGTGTCTTTGGAATCACACAGATTGGGATTTGCATTTTGGTCTCACCAGCTATATGACCTTGGAAAATACAGTAGATTCTTTGGTCCTCAGTCCTTCATCTTGAAATGGGCAAATAAAACATAAATGGTTTTTGAGAAGATGAATCAAGTTTTAATGCATCTTAAATGCCTAGTACAATGTCTGTGATATGTCCAGGAAATGGAGGCTATTATCAACATTATGCATAAATTTGTTTCCCACTGAGTAGTAGAACTACAAGAAGAGGTCTATGCAGCATCTGCCTTCTGCAGAGAGGTCAGATCTTATTGGAAAAGCCTCTGCAAAAATTCTACTTTGTTATCAAGAATTCAATTTACCATCTCTGCATAAAGACCTTTATTAGAGAAAGCTTATGAAAATACATGAAGTTATCATTTTGTATTTTATCAAAATTCATCTCAGGAAGAACTTATTTGCCAATTGACTACAAAATAAGATGTTATAACCAAACTGGTAATGAGGTTGACATTCTTGGGAGAAAAAAAAATAAAAGAAAAAGAAAAGACCATTCAAACATTGCTTTTTGAGGGCTCAGCTAAATAGCTTTCATAAAGAGCTTCTACTAGCTGGTATTTGCATAACAAAAAGATTCCCCCACCTTCCTATAGTTTTATTTGCAGATCCCAAGTGGAATATTTATTAAAGTCTAGATGCAATTAAACCTTTTGTGAAACCCGTGTTTGATCATGAATAGGGGTGAGTCAGAAAGTCTGTGAATGAGACTGAAACATACAGGGAAGTATACAAGAATGCATTCTCATATTTAGCAATGACATTCAAATGACAAAAAAGGAGACAATTTGGAGTAAGATGAAGTTTTCCATTGAGTATGTTCATTGCTAACCTTGGCTTCTTTGTTGATCGCTCTCATTAATTCAACTAACTAACATACGCTGGTGTTGGAAGATTTGCTTATAAAGTGGTGATGAGAAAGGTACTCTTGCTGTAACCTAATCTGTCTGGATTCTGAAAGTGCTTTCATATGAAAGGAAATATAGTGAGTCTTCAAATAGTAGAGCTCGTTTCATTAACATAACAAAAACCTTGTTTCAGATTACTACAGAAATATGCGATAAAATCTATGCTTTTTTATTTCACTCCAGAAACTTAAAAAAGGAAGTCAGCTCTCACCTCCATTATTGTTCTGAATTAGGAATTCTTTTAAATCGTCTGTATTTTACTACAATATCTCCAAGAGGTGGTTCCTAAAGGGTTTACCCAACCTGAAGAGGAATCTGATGGGGGGAGGGGGCTGTCAATCATGATGCCTCTTTAAATGTAAAGAACTTAAATTAATCAAATAATATATTCATAATTCCAAGGAACCCAGAGGAGAACTATGCATTTGAATGATTTGACTGAATAAAAGACAGCAAAGCTCCTATTGCTATGGTTTTGTAGATTTAAATTTCTCCATGTATTTTTTTTCCTGCCACCTGACCCTTATTTTCTTTTGCAACATCAAAACAAATCAACTTGAGAGGAAGAGGGAAGGAAAACAATAATCTCTGTTTTCATGTTCTGGGATTATTTGATTCCCTGGTAGGCTTGTCTTGCTTACTTATAATGATAGCAAAATATTCATAATTTAAAAATTGGCAGGAAATGAAGCTGCAATCCTTCTGTCCCTTTTGGAACATATCAGGGAATCAGGATTCTCTCCTACCCTAGAGATTCCTTTCAGCATGTGCCAATTTTAAAGCCTGAGCATGATAAGTGACAAGAATTATATGAAAAACCATACAGTGAGCCCAGAGTTCTGGTGTTTTCACCCTCAAAGTGCCTTCAGGGACCTCAAAGGCATTTTGATTCTGCTAATTAAAATGTGGATGTGTTAGTAGCATCATCTGTCATTTAAGTTAGATTTGGTGAGTAGGGGCACTGATAATCCTTACCACTTAAGTGTATGGGGCACTCGTTAACCTTGATTTTAGAGTTCGATAATTTTTTTTCATTGATTTAATACACACGTGTTAAACCCCTATTATGTACCACCTTCTGTGCTAGATCCTGAAAATCCCAAGTGAAGGGGGCCAAGTTTTCTGCTTCCAAGCTCACAGTCTGATTTGGAACACAGGCAATAAAAGGATGAAAAGATAATGCCCTCTGGAATGTCCCATGACAGAGCTATGCCATAGGCTTTATGGATCCCCTAGAAGAGTGATAAAGGATAATGGTCCAATAGGTGTGAAAGATGGAAACTGTACCCCAAGAAGGGGCTCTGGGGAGACCCCTGTCTCTGCTGAATAAGTCTCTGTGATAGCACCAGAAACACTAAAGCGATAGCTTTCCTAAAGGAGAAGGGGGATTAGAAGGGGTTTCATGGGCTGGGAGAATCAGGTGAGTAAGCAGAGGCTCAGGACAAAGAATAGAATGGTATCGGGAAAGGCTTTCTCAGATCCTGGAAGTAGGTAGGTCTGAATCCAAGTCACAACTTTCTCACCATAGGTGGATCTACTCATCCTTTTCCTCATTCTCTATTTTATCCTTCTATTTTCAATTTAGACTTCTTTTGGGGGGGAGATACCAAAGATTGAACCCAGGGGTTCACTGATCCACATCCCCAGCCCTTTTTTAGTATTTGATTTAGAGACGAGGTCTCACTAAGTTGCTTAGGGCCTTGCTAAGTTGCTGAGGCTGGCTTTGAATTCGAGATCTTCTGCCTCAGCCTCTCCAGCCACTGGGATTACAGGCATGTGCCTTGGCACCCAGCTAGTTTTAATTTAGACTTTTATTATTAGCTTTGGCAAACCTGAGGTGAAGTAACCTTTAAAATTTTACCTATTTGTAAAATCATGGTAATGATCCTAATGCACAGTGTTGCTGATGATGCTAATAAAAATGATGATGGTACACAACAAGTTTGTCTATGGGTGCTTGCTTAGCTAGGCAGATACTCAGTGCTTGCAAAGGTGAATTTTAGGTGTCAACTGCACTGGGACACCGGATGCCCAGACATTTGGTTAAGCATTTTTTTGGATGCATCTGTAAGGGTGTTTTAGATGAGATTAACATTTGAATTGACAGACTGAGTAAAGCAGATTAACCTTCCTTGTGTGGGTAGTCCCCCACTGACCAACAGAAGACCTGAGTATAGCAAATGCTGGGTGAGAGGGAATTTTTCCTGCCAGATTGCTCCCACTGAGACTTTGGTTTCTCCTGCCCTCTCCTCCCTGCCCCTCTCTCATAGATATAATATGCCATTGAGTCTATTCCCCTTGAGAACCCCAATTAATTTAGAGCTTTAAATATTTTCTCTCAATTTTTCCCCAACATGCCCTCTAGAGTCTTGATTCGAGCCTGTACTCTTAGACACCTTAGTCTTCTGTAGGGTAAATGAAGTCTAAGATTGCATCTAGCTTGTAGTTTGATTTGGGCCCTTGTAAACATCATCATTAAAAGATGGAAAATTCAAATCCTTTGACACCGGAACCTGGATTCAGATCCTGGTCCAATTGCATGTTCCACACATGGGTCTTAGGCAAGTAAGTTACTTTGTGTTTCAGAATCCGAGTTACCTTTGCAACAGTCTGGCCTCCTTTCAAGAATGAGGTAGTCAGGCTCAGGAAATGTAATTGCTAGAGTGCTCACCATAACCATTGCACAGTTTCCTCCACACTCCTCAAGGACGTGGCTATTACCAACAATTGCACAGCTAGAACTCCCCCTTGGTTTTAATTTCCAATCTTCTCACTTTGTGGAAGGCTCTTGAGTAAATTTATTTAATCTCATGGGTTTGCCATTATTTTTACCACCTTTGCTTCTAAGAGACACCATTCAAAAACCATCATGGACAATATTTTACTCTTTCTACTCCCCAAAGCCCCCTTCATTCAATTTGTATCTGTCAATCATCCTCAGCCTGACTCAATATCCCATGGACAATCTCTACTCTCTCTCATCCTTTCCACATTCCAATTAAAACATCTTGAAATGTGTTTTTCATTTTTACTTTGTTCCTCCTGAGGGATATTATTGAGCCTCAGAGCTCTCAAAAGCCATGGCTGCAAAACAGCCACTGTCCCCATTACCAAAAATGCAGATTATGGTCCCTAAGAAAACAATTTTCAAAACACACTACCATCTGGTGGCAGGAGGTACATCCAAAACTCCAAAGTCCACAAAGCAACATTAACCACATGTTTCATAAAAGTGGCTGAGTTGGATTTATGAAGAAACACAGAACTTCTGGGATTTTCAAGGTAATTCCCTTCCCAGGATCTTAAAAGAAACAGGACCCTATGCTTGGACAATGAAGTGGGAAGGAAAATACAAAATTCCAGCTGCTCAATTCCAGTATGTATGTATGCTTCTACCTTTCTAGCATGATACTGGGGATTGAGCCCAGGGGCACTTAACAACTGAGCTACATTCCCAGTTCTTTTTCAGATTTTAATACGGAGTCCCACTAAATTGCCCAGCCTCCTGAGTCACTGGGATTCTAGGCATCTGCAATGGTGCCCAGCTCCTCTCTTTGAATTTCCCCTCTCAATCAAGTTTGCCCAGCATACCTTCACAGGGGCCTTTTCCATATGCATATGGCAACAGGAAACTCTACTTTGCTATCTTACCAAGACAACTCAAAGCATTAGCTGCTGTTACCATTAGACCCTGGTTTTCAAATTTTCATGTATATAAAGGATACCGAGGAACGTCTTAAAAATGGAAATGTCTGGGTTCTATTTCCTGAGATGTCGAAGTAATAAATCTGCAGTATTTTTCTAGAATATCCATTTTGGGTCAAGTGCCTTAGGGGAGATTAGTGCAGACAGCGTAGGTCCCCACTTTAAGAAATGTTCAGGCACACTCATACATTGCTAGTGGAACTGCAAATTGGTACAACCAATCTGGAAAGCAGTACGGAGATTCCTTAGAAAACTTGAAATGGAACCACCATTTGAGAGTCTGCTATCCCACTCCTCGTCTATACCCAGAAGACTTAAAAACAGCATACTACAGTGCTGCAGCCACTTCAATGTTTATAGCAGCTCAATTCACAATAGCTAAACTGTGGAACCAACCTAGATGCCCTTCGATAGATGACTGGATAAAGAAAACTGTGGTATATATACACAATGGAATATTACTCAGCAATAAGAGAGAATAAAATTATGGCATTTGCAGGTAAATGGATGGAGTTGGAGAATATCATGCTAAGTGAAGTAAGCCAATCTCAGAAAACCAATGGCAAATGTTCCTGTTGATAAGTGGATGCTGATCCATAATGTGGGGAAGGACATGGGGACAATGGTGGATCTCTGTTCACAGGGGTGTAAGGGGGGAGGGGGCATGGGGACAGCAAAAGTGGTGGAATATGATGGTCATCATAGCCCTAACTTTATGTATGACTGCATATATGTTGTGATTCTATATAACTTACAACTAGAGAATTGATATGTTATCCTCTATCTATGTACAATGAATCAAATTGCACTCTGTTATCATGTAAGCCTAAATAGAACAAATAAATAAAATATGAAAAAAAAAGAAATGTTCATTGGGTAAATTTCATTCCCTTGACACGTGGATGGAGGAGATGGGATACAAACACCAAATTATTGTTGATATAGGAATGATGGACAGAATCTGAAAGATATTGTCCTCTACTTCTGTAGGAAAAAGAATCTGCTGAAGAAAACAACATCAGCAAATGTGGTCCTAATATCAATGTCATTCAAAGACAGTCAGAATGAGATGTCTAACCCCAAGAAAACTATCTACACACGTCAAATCACATCCAATCCTGAAGGGTCTGCCTTTTTCTTAAAAGAGTTTCCTTCCTCTCCTCTGCTCAACTCAGGGATAATCCCAGGAGCTGTTCCTCCAACAGGTTCCCTGCCATGTTCCAAGTGGTCACTCATTGCTCTTCATGCTCAGCTTCCAGTTCCAGTTTGACACAAACACGATGTGAACACCATGAGCATCTACCTTGGCAAAGGGATGCTCCTTGGCCCCAGAGCCTACAGGGCCCCGCCCACTTTCCCCACCCACTGGGGAAGGAGCCAAGCCCAGCTGCAAAACCCGGGCTGGAATTTCCACTAGGAACAGGAGCCCTGTGCACAGCTTCTGGGTAAATGACCACCACGTACACCTAGGATTCTATCTTACTGTTTCAATCTGTAAAAAAATGAGTCAGAGCCCAGAGAACAATTTTTCTTCTGGTTGTTGCTCAATGGGAAGCATATTTTAAGAAGGCAAAGCTATTTTTAAGGATTACTTTTATTAGTCTATTGATTCTAGATGCAAAAATGGGTCAGTTCTCCTCCTGTGCTACTAAAGGTATTTGTGAAAAGTTGTTAAATAAATTCAGTCACTAATTTACTGCTTGGAGTCCTGACCCACTCTCATCCTCTGCTGAGGATGAGAGATGATTTTGTTCTGAGGCTATATTTTTATTCACTGAGAATCCCTGACCTCTCCATCCCAGGTTAGGCAGTCATGAGTCCCAGAGGAATTCTCAGACTCCATCTGTAGTTATTTTAAGAACTGAAATTATATAAGCAAGGCTCTTTTTAGAATCCCTTCCTAGGGTCAGTCCCACACAGGACATCCTTAAAATTGCTGCCATGAGCATGTGAAGCAGCTTTTGCTATTTGGTCTTTTCTGATTAGGGCTCCAGAGACTGCTACCATGGGAACCAGAGGGCAGGTCATCTGCCTCTCCAGTCCTCACAGAGTTGCTGGACTCTAAGAAAGAGGCAGAGGGAATGTCCTGCATTGGTTATAAGAAATAGAACCCTAATACAAACTAGCCACAGCAAGGAAGGTAATATATCAGCTCATAAAACTAAATTACAGTAATAGAACTTTGGCACGGTTGGGTGCAGGGCTCAAAACAAGTCACAGTGGTCCCTTGTCTTTTGGTTCTGCCTTTCTTTGTGCTAACTTTACCCCACGTCAGGTCTTCTCCATGGAAATCCTCCCAGCAACTCCAGACAATAGTCCTTCTGTTTGTCCTTTAGAAAGAAATACTCTTTCTCCCGTGAGTCTCCTAAAAGTTTTGATTTGAACTGGATTGGATGTATTTGGGCCAAATGCCATTTTGCTTGACAGCTTCATTAAGGACATGATCCACAAATCACATGCCAATCTTATTCAGAATTATCAACCTGAAGAGCATGAACTGGGATAAAGAAGGAGTGATTCTCCTGAAAATATGGGTTTGATCCTCTGTCTTTGTTCATTTTCTGTTGGCATAACCAAATACCTGAGACTAGGCAACTTATAAAGAAAAGAGGTTTATTTAGCTCATGATTTAGGTGGCTGGGAAGCAAATCTGGTGAGGGCTTTCTACTATGTCAACTCATGGTGGAAAGGAAAGCAAAGAAAAAAAGGGAGGTAAACTTGCTTAATAAAAACCACTCTAGTGGTAACTAATCCAGTCTTGTGATAGTAAGATTTCCCTCCTGAGAGCTCACTCCCACAAAGGGCATTAATCTATTCATAAGGGCTCCTTCCCATGACTCAAACACCTCCTACTAGGCCCTTCCTCCCAACACTGCTTCAATAATTAAAAAGTTCCAACACATGAACTTTTGGCAGATATAATCAAAACATGGCACCCTGTGAAGAAAGATCAATGGATGTTGTAGGGAAACAAAAACCTACCACAGATTATTTGATCAGATCAAACAAATGATGACTGTGAGTATCTTGCTGGACTGCTGGACGTGGGGAGCATCCACTGTCCCCAGTGCCCTCATATTCCCAAATCTCATGCAGCCTCTCAAATAGGACCACAGAGAGAGAAGCAGCAAAACAAACCCTATGTTGGTACTTCCTGCTTGTCCTGCCTGAGTGTCCAGAGTGCAAGAGGCCAAGACTGTAGCCCAAGTTCGGCCAGGTCTGGCTTTGCAAGAATCTCAATTGCAAGGGGAAAATTAGAATCATGTAGTGAATGCTTGCCAAGTGCCAGGTGATATGCTGGGTGCTTCTACCCTTCAGATATTGCTGGACCATGACTGTTGGAATTAGGGCAAGTAGAATAAGTAAACATTCTGAAGGTAAGGCAGCAGTTAAAACTATCGTACTTCATTTTGTATCATTATCATGGAACCGAGTACAGGGTCAGACTAGTAATGGAGACTCAAATGTTGACTAGCAGTATCTATTCAGTTTTTACTATGGTCTGGACACTAGGTAGGTAATTTGCAAACCCTCACTCATTTCACTCACAACCCAATGAAGTAAATACCATTTTAATCTCCATTTTATGGATGGGGAAACTGGGACACAAAGACATTCCACAGGTGGGAAATGGAAGAACCAGCAATATGCAAGTCCAGGCTATGGGACCTCAGAGCCTCTCCTAAACACTGTACTCCTGCTCAGGGAGGCAGTCATGAAAGTAGGGTCTACCTCTCTGGTGAACAGCCTTGAGAAAGCCATGCGGGATAGTAAAGACCTTCACTGTCCAATATGCTACTGGCCCCAAATGATGATTTAAATCAAAATATACTGAAATGAAATAAAATTTAAAGTTCATTCTTTTGGCACCCTATTCCCATTTGAAGTACTCAGTAGTTACACATAGCTAACGCAGATATAGAACAAGTCCCTCCTTGCAGAAAGTTCCCCGGGATGACAGTGGTGGATGAATCCTAAATGTCATTTCCAGTCTTGATATGGGGGGACAGGAACTTACTATTTTCCAAGGAGTGTCCCTAGACAAACCCACCTTGCCAAGCATGCTGGCCACCCATGCCTACATGCACTGTACTCTGCCATCAGGAGAAGCAACCTGTTTCAGTTAGCTTTTTATCACTGTGACCAAAATACCAGATAAAAATCATGTAGAGGAAGGAAAATTTATTTGGGCTCATGGTTTCAGAGGTTCAGTCCGTGTTTGGCTGACTCCACAGCTTTGAGCCCAACGTAAGGCTCAAAGCTTACCTTGGAAGGGTGTGGTGGAGGAAAGCAGCTCAGGATACGGAAACCAGGAAACAGAGAAAGGTCTTGTCACCAGGGCACAAGATATAAACCCCGAAGGCATGCCCCCAGTGACCTACCTCCTCCAGCCATACCCTACCTGCCTATAGTTACCACCCAGATAAATCACTCAAGTGAATTAATCTGCTGATTAGGTTATAGCTCTCAAAATCTAATCATTTCACCTCCGAACAATCTTGTATTGCCTTGTGCATGAGCTTTTGGGGGACACCATGTATCCTAATTCTAATATAGCCTACATCCTTCCATGCTTCTTTGCCTTTATATGAAGTTTGCTTGGGGCACCTCTTACTCTCACACAAGGCAGGAGTCAACAACTCTGTTACTCTTCTCCAGTTCCTGCTTGAACTTTCAAGCCAGGAAATCTGATTGCACGATTGGCAGGAAACTCTGGCAAAGGCAGGGTAAGACACAAACTGAGTGTGATCCTACAAGAAA
Organism: Xerus rutilus; assembly: GCA_028644305.1. Taxonomy (NCBI): domain Eukaryota; kingdom Metazoa; phylum Chordata; class Mammalia; order Rodentia; family Sciuridae; genus Xerus; species Xerus rutilus. The sequence goes on from CM053413.1 coordinate 47,890,074, forward strand.
CCATGTGTGCAGAGAACAGCCCGGTCTTTAGAGACATACCAACCTGGGATGGGACTCGCAGATTGCCATATACTCATGATAGGACTTCAGGTAAGTGGCTCAAGCCCCTGATCCTCACCTGTAAAATGGGGCCAAAACCATCATTGGCAATACAAGCCAATGATGCCCCTTGGCATATTTCCTGCTGGTCAGGAATCAGCAGCTGCTGAGTCACTGTTCTGATAATTATGTAACTCAGGTGGCTCATGGCTCTTCTTCCTTGGGGCAATCACTCTTTTGTCTAAAATCCAGAAGGTGACACTCTGAGGTAACTCAGTAGACTATGATCTCCTCCCTGGGTTATTTCTGGGATTCTTCAGAGTATCCACTCTGAAATCTTTTTTGAAGACTTCATGGCATACATTCCCCAAGTCCCCCTTATTTCTAGAGTATATCTTCAGAACAATATAAGTACTTTTTTTCCCTCATGTAATATTTTAGCCATTTGTAAGATTTTGTTTACTTGTAATCTTTTATTTATTCCAAGCATGACCATGACCCTTCCCCGAATCGTTCAAAACACAATGGCAACCAAACTGTGGTATTCAATAGACTTATCAGGAGGCTTGAAGTTTCCAGAAAGGAAATCACAAAACAGAGAAGGAAAACTTAATAATTGGATAGGATCTATTACTTTTTTGCAGCATCTGTACACAATGGAAGGGTCTCCTAGCCCTCTGATCTCTCACCACGTTACATGGGTCAGCCCGTCTCCTTCATATGAGGATTCTTTTTTCTTTTTCTTTTTGTACTGGGGATTGAACCCAGGGGCACTCAACCACTGAGCCACATCCTCAACCCTTTTTTATATTTTATTTAGATACAAGGTCTCGCTAAGTTTCTTAGAGCTTTGCCACATTGCTCAGGCTGGCTCTGGACTCACGATCCTCCTACCTTAGCCTCCCAAGCTGCTGGGATTACAGGTGTGCACCATGGCGCCTGGCCATAGGAAGATTCTTTTGACCATGATCTTCTAAAACAAGATTGAAGGTCAGAGCTGTGCCTTACACTAGAGCTAGTATAGAATGGTCCTGCCCTGTCCCAGTCTAATACACACTAGCTTCCTGTCCACTGGCACGACTGACTTACACAAGTGCCATCATGTACCATGTAATTTCAGCCAGTGAAGGACTTCATAGACAATGGTGGTCCCATGAAATTATATCGCCTAGTGATGGACATTGTAGCCAGCCTAGTTTGTATAGTTTCAGTTTGATGTTTGCACAGTGATGAAATTGCCTACTGAGGCATCCCTATTGTGAAGTGACAAATGAGTGTAATCTCTACTACCTGGTCTTAAGGACAGGGCAGGTGGTAAAAGACTAAAGCCAGTGGATATATCATGCCAATTCCTTCCTTATTTTATGTCAAAATGGACTGAAGGAAATTTCTCTACCTGCATCTGGCCCTATTTAACGTACTTTGATCTTTTGGTCTATCCTGGGTTGCAGAACAATCAGAATTTAATGTGTTGCTCATGCCGTGACCTGGGGACTCCTGAGAATTTGGCTTCCAATCAAACCACAGGCTGGGATTCATGTTCCCAACTCTTTCCTGCAGCTTTGATTCTAACACCTGAGGCTCTTATTTATCTCTCAGAGACAGGACACATGGACCTCAACAAGACCAGAGGGTTCAGGAGAGGTAGTAAGCAAGTAACTACTGAATGGGAGGAAAAGTTTAAATGACTTTGGAGAAATGCTGTAGCTTCTGGAAAGAATGATCATATCCAAGTGGCACTTTACAAATAATCACTCTCCTTTACTAAGGTCCTGGTGAATTAAGGGCACCGAGCTAGCACTTTTGAAGGCATGATCCCAGCTCATTCTTCAGTCAGTCATAACAGTAGCTATATGATTCTGGTTTTGGAAGCTGAAGTTCAGAGGATAAATAACAAGATCAGGATGATACAGATGGTAATCAGTAGTTAGCCTGATGCTGGTTTGACTCAATCTGTCTTCTCAACCTGCATCTTTATTTTGGCTTTGGTTTTTCCAGGCATCTAATTCCATTGGCCACTGTGAGGTAAAGATAGCAAGGGCCCCCATTTCTGCAGGCAAGCTCAGAACGTAGCTCACTAACTCAGAGTTTATACGTCATTTGGCTCTCCTGATTTCCAATCCAAACTGGTTTCCACGACATTGAAAAGCAAGTGGCTGAGCTATAATCCCAGAAAGGATTTTCATCATAAAAATTCTTCTCTAGTGAGTATTTGGAAAGCCTTCAGGGGGCTGATCTATTTTCACAGCCATCTCTGTGTCAAGGTTTCGGTTGAAGTATAACATTAATAATCGTATAGGATCTCACATTTATTATAAGGAATTGAATATCTCAATGTGGCTCCAATTTGAGGGAATGACCTTCTCCTCTTTCTCTAGCTGGACATGGAGAGGTCAAAAAGGGTCACCTTAGCCCATGCAGATGACAGATGACATTCCTTTAATTATTCATATTGTCCCAACTAATTGTTGAGAAAAAGGCTACTCTTTGCAAAAGCGGCCACCCTCAAAAGAAGGGTCTGCTCTCAACTTGTTTTAAAAAGCATGTAGGTAATTTGGATTCTTCATGATAGCAATAAGTGATGAGAAAATCTTAATAGTCCAAAGGAGGAAACATGTACCCTGCTGAAGATACTATCGAAAAGTCCTTTCCCTACCCCCTTAGCTAAGACGTTGTCATGGAGACCAGAATGGGATATGATGGGGAAGGACCTAAGAAGTCACTTTCCACATTGGTTTATGAAATCCTGTAGGAAGCTCTTTGCATCCAGATTAGTTGGGTCTTTGGTCTCATGATGTGAAGAGTGTTTTGCCAATAAATGTAGTCCAGAATCAATTGACTGTCGTCTTTTTATGTTACTATATGACTCTCTATAGGTCCCAAATATTAAAAAGAAGGAAAAAGAATTGTTTGTAGTTGTAATTACCCCTGCATCTGGATTGTAATGGAGATTAGTACTCACTTGAAGCAGTAATCTCATTTTTGGTATCTCTCTTAAAAATAAAGCCTGATGCATACAGGCAAATGTAGACTCATAAAACATAGAGAGAGATACATACAATTTTTGTAAAATTGTTGTATTGGAAAAAAAAAGGTAGAAACAAAGCCCACCGGTGGAGGGACAGTTGATTAAATGATGACTCATTTATATCACATTGTATCACAGAACTATCAACCCAAAAGTGTAAGTTAGATCTGTATTGTATTAGCCAGAAGGGACACTTACCATAAAATTGTCAAATGAAAAAGCAAGCATCAGAGTCGATTAATTTGGTTCCATTATTTGTTAAATATTGTGTCAAAGTCTGCTTGTGAGATTTTATGTTTTTGTGTATTTGAGCACAGATAATCAAGTGGAACCACATCCACTAACATAGTATCACTCAATTGGTTACTAGGAGGATGTGGGAGAGAGATGCTTAGACGGAAACAAATATTATTAATTTTTTGTTTGACTCTTTGTTATAAGTACATGTTCCATTTATACTTTAAAAAAAATACCCCTGAATAAATTCAACAATACAGATGGGGGTGGGGTGGAGTGGTAGGTTTTAGGCAAAGACTTTGCCTAGCTTGTTCCTATCAGAATGATCTCAGAGAGGAGCACCACTAGGACTGTTGGGCTTCTTCCAGTCTTTTTTATTAGTTGTTGATGGACCTTTATTTTATTTATTTATATGCAGCACTGAGGATGGAACCCAGTTCTTCACACATGCTGGGCAAGCGCTCTACCACTGAGCCATCACCCCAGCCCTTCTTCCAGTCTTAAGAACTAAAATCTTATGACTAAACAGAACGGCAACTCCCAAGAAAGGGAAGGGGGTGAGATACTGTCTGCTAACACTCTCCTTTAGCTGGCATGTCCCCATTTCCCATGAGGGACCACCAGGATGGATATTGTCTAACAAGGATCAAAGGGATGCATCTGTGATGCTTTCCCCTCTTGGAAAGTGCCATAGAACCGTGGGAGTGTTTCCCAAACTCAGTCTTCCTGGAAGAAGAACACTGCTTAAGCATTTTGGGCTGCTGAAAAAATACACTGGTGCATTAAATTAAGCCCCCGGCGCTATCTATTTTTATCTCCTCTGTTCTTTCCTCCACCCTTCTCTCCTCCTCTCTTCCTCTTTCTGTTTCCTGTCTCTTTCTTGTTTTCTTGCTTTCTTTATTTTCCCAAAACTATTTCCTTTAGTTACTATTTCAGCCTGAGACAGTATTAATTGACTTAACTCTCTGGCTTGCAGGTGAAGAATTGGGCAGGTTAGTCATTTGAATTATTTTCTTCCTTGATTTGTCCTAACAGTCAAGGTACAATATGTGTATATTCTGCTATATGATATGATGTTCATATCTACTATGTAAAATATATATAGTTAAATATAAATATATATAGATATATAAATAAAATATGAGGCACAGTATGGTGTTTATCCCAGATATGTGAGAAAGGAAGTTACAAAATATTCTCTATTGTATCACTTTCAAACTCATAAGTCCATTCTGATGTCTATCATAGGCTTGAACTTAGTCACTTACCTCAGTTTATGCTGCATTCAGTTTGCAACATAGTTTTTTGGTTTTGTTTTTGTTTTATCTCACATTTTGGGGGGATCACATGCATTGCAGCAAATACGTTGCCTCTGTCAAGAAGTTTATTATAGACACCTTTTTGAAAAGTGTGAACCACTCTTTAAGTGAAATACATCTTGTAGAGATGCTTCTCAACTCAGAATGGGGTCACATCCCAATAAACCCATCCGAGGTTGCAAACATCTCAAGCTGAAAGTGCATCGAGCACACCCACAAAGCAGCTTAGCAATGCAGTACCTGGAGATGGTAGGTCGTTTCCCCTGGTCAGCAGGACTGCAGGGCTGTCTGGAGCTGGAGCTCACTCCTGCTGCCCAACATCTTCACAGAGTAGCATACCACATTATCACTAGCCTAGGAAAAGAGCAAAATTCAAAATTTGAAGAACTATTTCTACTGAATATATATTAACTTTTGCACCATCATAAAGTCAAAAAGTTCTAAGTTGAACTATTTTGGGGATTTAATACCAACTATTTGGGGGATTTATTACTTGGTTGTTACCAAATAATAGAATCTTCAAAAGACAATATCCAGTGTCCTAGTGCTTTTTGGATTTTCCAAATTGTGAGGGCTTTATATATATATATATCTTTCCTCCTCTCTCTTGAAGAGAGCATTTGGCCAGTAATATTTTCCCCTTCTTTGATTTCTGTGTTAGGCAGCAAATAATTTTTGAACTTCTGAGATCTCCATTTGTATAGTCAGGACTTTCCTATGATGTCTTTTTCTTAGGAAGTTCTCTCTGCCTTGTTCCCTAGGCAGGGGAATGTGTTTCATCGATTTAATGTGAATGTTTACGATTGTTGATCTTTTTTTGGGAGGAGGTTATGGGGGTTAAACTTGGGCACTCGACCACTGAGCCACATCCCCAGCCCTATTTTGTATTTTATTTAGAGACAGGGTGTCGCTGAGTTGCTTAGCACCTCGCTGTCGCTGAAGCTGGCTTTGAACTCACGATCCTCCTGCCTCAGCCTCCTGAGCGGCTGGGATTACAGATGTGCACCATCTCCCCCAGCTGATTGTTGATTCTGGAAGTCAGGCACAACACTTATGGAGTAAGTAACATCTTTCAATCCAAGACCATCAGAAGCAGTCACTGGAATATTCCCTATATCCGCAAGTGGGTGTTCTATATCCTAAGATAAAAAAACGATGACAAAATGAAGAGAAACTTTCTGGAGGAGTGCTTCGTGGACCAAGTCTCTCAATCGGGAACCAACGTCATCTTTCCTTCCTCCTTTCCTTTTGTCACCCCACCACTCGTCCTAGGACACTGGTTGCTATGGTGATAGAGGAAGATAACACCAAATTGGAAGAACACTACAAAAATATTGCAGTGTACTGTCAAGGGTGGTTTAACTTTATTAATTTTTGTAATCATTTGAGATTTCAGAAGAGTTGCAAAGATGGTGCAGAAGGCTCCTGCATACCCCTGACCAGTTTTCCCCACTGGACATATTACCGTGGAGCTTTTGTCTAAACTAAAGAAACCGACCTTGGTACATTACTAATAGCTAGGCTCAGAATAACTGGACTTTGCCAGCTTTTCTCATTCATGTGCTTATTGAGTTCCAGGATTCATTTAGAAATTTACACAGCATTGCATAATTTCACCTCCAGTTATATTTTCAAGTCTCTAACACCCAGTGATAGTTTTTCAATCTCCCTCTGCTTTAGAGAATTAATTTACACAGAATTTGATCTAAGTTCACTCCTTTAAATCTGATCAAAGTTTGCTAATCAAAGTTGTGGTATCATTGATTTCTTTTGTGTTTAAGTGGCTCTTACAAGGACAAGATGTCTCTTAGAACTATCATGTCTTAGCAAAGTGTTTCTGGTTTTTGTTCTTCTTCTTCTTATTTGGTACCTAGGATTGAACCCAGGGATGCTTAACCACTGAGCCACATCCTCAGCCCTTTTTATATTTTATTTAGAGACAGGGTCTCACTGAGTTGCGTAGGGCCTCGCTAAGTTGCTGAGGCTGGCTTTGAACTTGTGATCCTTCTACCTCAGCTTCCTGAGCTGCTGGAATCACAGGCATGCACCACCACACACCTGGCATATTAATTCTTTTGACTGTACATGGGCTTGACTACTAAAGAAAGGAATACTTTTTTATTAGAGCTTTATAGTTACACACAGTAGTTGGATTGATCCTGACAAAATCATATATGCATGGAAATTGATTTCAGTTCACAATCTCTTCCTTTTCCTTTCCATCTTCTCTCCCTTCCCCATTCTTCCTCTACTCTGCTGGACTTCCTTTCGCTCATCTATTTATTTATTTTTGATTGGTTCCTTTTACTTACACAGAAAGGTGAAATTGCCTGTGGTACATTTATATATGCACATAACATGACTTTTAAGAATTCATTCTGCATTGCCTCCCCTTTCCCATCCCTCCAGTCATCCTTTTGATCTCCTTCTTCTACATTACTGATCTGCCCTATATCTTTATAATGTCCTAAAACCTTCCCTCCTCCTTTCCTTTATTTTACTCTAGCTTCCACATATGAGAGAAAACATTCAAATTCTGAGTTTCTGAGTTTAGCTTACTTCACTTAGCATGGTATTCTCCATTTCCATCCATTCACTAGCAAATGCCATAATTTCATTCTTCTTTATAGCTGAGTAGAACTTCATTGTTCATATATACCACAATTTCCTAATCCATTTATCTATGGACTCCATAATTTAGCTATTATGAATTGTGTAGCTATAAACATTGAGGTGTCTGCATTGCTAGCTTCTTTGGTGTTTTTAACATGAATGTGGCCTAGATTTTATCAAGAATCTTTTCTGCATCTAATAATGTGATCATGTGATTTTTGTCCTTAATTCTGTTTAAGTGATGAATTGCATTTATTGATTTATGTAAGTTGAACCAACCTTGCATCCCTGGAATGAAACCCACTTGATCATGATCCATTATCTTTTTTTTTTTTAATTTTAATTTTTATTTTTTGTATCAGGGATTAAAACCAGGGGGTGCTGAACCACTGAGCCACATTCTCAGCTTTGAACTTGATATCCTCCTGCCTAAGCCTCCCTAGTCACTGGGATTACAGGCATATGCCACTGTGCCCTGCTTTTCTATGTGTTTTTGAATGTGGTTTGCTAATATTTTATTATGGATTTTTGTATTTATGTTCATCAGGGATATTGGTCTGTAGTTTTCTTTCCTTGATACATCTTTGTCTGCTTTTGGCATCAGGGTAAAACTGGCTTCATAGAATATATTTGGGAGTGTTCCCTCTGTTTCAATTTCATGGACTAATTTGAGAAAGACTGATGTTAGTTCTTTAAAGGTCTGATAGAACTCAGCTGAGAATCCGTCTGGTCCTGGGCTTTTCTCTTTTAGAAGGTTTTTAATCACTGTTTCAATTTCATTACTTGATATTGGTCTGTTTAGGTTTTCTATATATTCCTGGTTTAATTTGGGTAGGTCATACGTGTCTAGAACTTTGTCAGATTCTTCTAGATTTTTTAGTTTTTTGGAGTGTAAATTTTCAAATTACATTCTGATTATCCTATGGATTTCAGAAGGGTCCATCCATCATGATATCTCCTTTTTCATTTTATTGATTTGGGTTTTCTTTCTCTTTCTTTTGGTTAGATTGGCTAAGGTTTTGTACACCTTATTTATCTTTTCAAAGAACCAACTCTTCATTGCTTTGATCTTGTGTATTTTTTTATTCTCAGGTTCATTAACTTTGGCTCTGATCTTACTTATTTCCTGTCTTCTACTGGTTTTGAGGTTAGTTTGTTCTTCTTCTTCAAAGTTCTTGTGGAGCATAAGCTTATTTATTTGGAATCCATTTCTTTTAATGTAGGTACTCAGTGCTATAAATTTTCTTTGTAGAACTGTTTTCATATTGTCCCAGAGATTTTGATACATTGTATCTTTGTTCTTGTTTATTTCTAAGAATTTCTTGATTTCTACTCTCATTTCTTCCTTGATCCTTTCTTTATTTAAGATAGTACTGTCCAATCTTCATGTGTTTTTGTGATTTCTATTATTTTTTCTTTCTCTTCATTTCTATTTTCATTCCATGGTCTGAAAATGCAATATAATGTGTGGGATTATATTGATTTTTTTGTATTTGTTAAGATTTACTTTGTGATGTAGAATAAGTTCTGCTTTGGAAAATGTTCCATAAACTGCTGAGAAGAAGGTAAATTCAGTTGATTTGGGATGGGATATTATGTAGATGCTTGTTAAATTCATTTGATTTACAGTTTTATTTAGGTTGGTAATAACTGTATTGATTTTGTTGTGATGATTTGTCTATTGGCGATAAGGGCGTGTTGGAATCACCAGTATTATTATGTTGGGGTCTATCTGAGATTTAATATCATGGATTATTGTTTTATGTAATTGGGTAAGCTGATATTTGGGGCATAAATATTTACAATCATTATATCAACTTGTCGAATTGTCCCCTTTACAGGACATAGTGTCCTTCTTTGTCTCTTCTGATTAATTTTTGCTTAAAATCTGCTTTGTCAGATGAGAATACCAACTCCCACTTGTTTCTGGATTTCATATGTGTGAATTTTTCCCAATCCATTTACTTTCAGCCTATAGGTGTTTTTTCTATGAAATGAGTCTCTTGTAGATAGCATATAGTTAAATCTGGCTTTTTGATCTATTCTGCTAATCTATGTCATTTAATTGGGGAGTTGAGACCATTAACATTCAGAGTTAGTATGGATATGTGTTTGTGGTTTCCTGCCATTTTGATTTTTTGCTAAATTTAATACTGTCTTGATTCACACTTAGTAGATTATTCTTCTATTGATTTTTCTCTATGTCCGTTTTGGGACTTGTTTTTGAATTCCTCTGTGTATAGCAGTTTATCCATGAGTATTTTGTAGTGCTTGCTTCATAGTCATTAATTCTTTCTAGACTTTGGAATATCTCATTCCAGGCCCTCCTTGATTTTAGGGTATGGATGGAAAAATCAGACATGAGCCTTATTGGTTTGACTCTAAATATGACCTGATGTTTCTCTCTTGCAGCTTTTTATATTCTTATTTTCTATGTTAGGCATTTTGATTTTGATGTATCTTAGAGAACTTTTCATTTGACTAGGTCAATTTGGGGTCCTTTATGCCTCCTGTATGGGGATGTCTATTTAGCTTCTGATATGGGAAAAGTGTTCTCTGACTATCTCATTAAAAATGTTCATAATGCCTTTAGTTGTATTTCCATGTTTTCTTCTATTCCAATGATTTTTGAGTTTGGTCTCTTGATGTTGTCCCATGATCAGATATTCTGATCATGTTCTATCATTTATCCTCTTTATTACATTCTGTATACTAAGGATCATATAGCCTGTCTTCAATACTTGAAGTTCTGTATTCAAGGGCTGATGTTCTAATTTCTACACAATCTAATCTGTTAGTAATGCTTTCAAGTAAATTTTAAATTTGATTGATGTGTCTCTCATTTCTAGGAGTTCCAATTTTTTTTTCACTGTTTATATTTCTTTATTGAGTGGGCTTCCAACTCCTATATTTGCTCTCCTCATTTATTCCTTAAATCTTCTTTTAGGTCATTGGGCATTTTAATATTTAGTTTTTTATAATCTTTCTCTGAGATTTCATCCACTTTAATATTAATGAGATCCTTTTTTTGGGATTATGAATTTGGGTGGGGGGATTAGTTGTCTGTTTCTTTGTGTTTTCAGAGGTCCTGAACTTGTGTGTCAATTGGGATGGATTCCCCTTCCTCTTTTCTTGTCTGTCCTTTTGTGTGTAATTATCTTATTTGTTCTGGGACTTTTCTCTGTTTTTGATATGAATAGGTATCTAGAGATGGAACCTGAGGTCCCTCCCTGATTATTCCTCCTTGGGTTCTGATTATTGGTTTGGGTTTTTTTCTTCTCAATTCTTTGAGATGGAGTAACATTAAGGCTCAGGTGGGAGCCTGGTGCCGTGGCACAAGCCTGTAATCCCAGCACTTAGGGAGGCTGAGACAGGAGAATCGCAAGTTCAAAGCCAGCTTCAGCAACGGCGAGGCGCTAAGCTACTCAGTGAGACCCTGTCTCTACATAAAACACAAAATAGAGCTGGAGATGTGGCTCAGTGGTTGAGTGCCCTGAGTACAATCTCCAGGACCCCCCCCCCCAAAAAAAAAGGCTCAGGTGGGGCTAGATTGTGTGTGAGGTGAGATTCACTGTTGCTTGATTGAGATGTATTTCTCAGCAGCAGGGTCTCTACTCTGTGATCTTGAGGTGTCCCAGTCTCTTTTCAGTCCCTCTGAGAGGGAAGAGAGAGCCAAGAATGGCACTAATGTCAGCAACAGATGAAATATAAGGAAAATAAGAAAACATAAGAAAAAAATATAAGAAAAATAACAGAGAAAGATTTAAAAAAAGAAAAAACTTAATGAGAGATAGTTTCCACTGTAGTGGTCAAATCTGTTAGCAGGGATGGATTTTCAGTCTTCATATTTACTTTTTTTGGGGGGATGGATAACAGGGATTGAACTCAGGGGCACTTAACCATTGAGCCACATCCCCAGCCATTTTTTTTTTTGTATTTTATTCAGAGAGACAGGGTCTCACTGAGTTGCTTAGTGCCTTGCTGTTGCTGAGGCTGGCTTTGAACTTGCGACCCTCCTGCTTCAGCCTCCCCAGTTGCTGGGATTAGAGGTGTGCACCATGGTGCCTGGCCACATTTACTTTTGACTCTGTATTTTTGACCATGGGCCTGTGCTCCTTGTCTGCCTGCCAGTCAGGTGCAGTAGCTCTCAGATTCCAATCTCCCAGTATTGGTTGGGATTAAACTGGGGAGTATGGATGAACTGTGTGATCCCGGAGTGAGCGTCACACAGAGTTCTAGACTGGAGTTTCCAGTTGGTGGGGTCTGGACTTCTAGTTTTGGAATTCTGTTGGTGGGTATTTGAGATTTGTTTCACTTCCCCTCTTGGTGTGGTGCTTCCTATCTCTGCTGGCCTTCTGGATCTCTGGGGCTTCCAGAAAAATCCACCTTGAGGACAAAGGGACTAAGCCTCCACAGGTTTCACCCTCACCTCTATGGATGTGACTTCTGGAGTGTAGACACACTTGCATGGCTGCAGTGAGTGTCTTAGCAAAGCTCTTAATGGATGCCAGATATTATGGGATTTTTCTCTCCTGGGATCCAGAAGCTGAATCGTCCAGGAAAAATGTTCTTTTGTGTGTGTGTGTGTCTTTTTAAAATTTGTTCTAATTAGTTATACATGGCAGCAGAATGCATCTTGATACATCATACATAAATGGAGTACAACTTCTCATTCTTCTGCTTGTACAAGATGTAGAATCATGCCGTTTGTATAATCATATATGCACACAGGGCAATAATGTCCAATTCATTCTACTATCTTTTCTCCCCATATACCCCCTCCCTCCCTTCGCTGCCTTCTGTCTAACCCCAAGTATATTTATTCTTCCCTAGCCCCACCTGCTTATTGTGAATGAGCATCCACATATCAGAGAGAACATTCAGCCTTTGTTTTGGGGGAATTGGCTTATTTGGCTTAGCGTAATATTCTCCAGCTCCCTCCATTTACCTGAAAATGCCAAAATTTCATTCTTCTTTAAGATTGAGTAATATAGGAAAAATGTTCTTTGTTCCTCTTTCAGTCTCTCTGTTTCAGGCTTCCTCTGGGACTGTTCTTACTGGCTGCTGGTAACTTCCCTTAGGAGTTCTCACTCCCCTGTCTCTGTTCACAGCTATGCAAATTGCACGGGGGACAGCTTTCAATGCCTGGAAACATTTTCTTCACCTTCTGGCATGTTGAGGGCTGGCTCCCTGTCCCCACAGACCCCTTCCATCCCAGAGGATCGCTTTGGATGTTTTCACTGAGACACTTTCACTTACAATTCTGAGTCCATTAAAATCAGCCTTCCTCTGTAAACCACAGGTTTCTGTGAGTTGATTTAAAACAATTTTCAATTTCTTGACCCCTGGCCATGCATCTCTCTCGTCTGCACTCCCTGCTCTGCATGTCTCTGAGGGATTGTTTCTTATGCTCAAGTTATCAACTTTCTGTAGCCCTATGAATTTTTTCTTTTAAGTTCTGTATTAAGTTTCAGTGAGGTTCCTGTGTTACTCACCTCCCCAATGTGCAGTCTTCCCACTTTATGGATCTGGTTCTGAGGAGCTGCTGGGCTGCATTTCCTCTTTCTATTCCACCATCTTGTCCCCCTCAAGCAAGGAATACTTTTGTCTGGTCACATTCACTTCTGTTTCATTCAAACCTCAATTCTGATTTAAATATTTTTCCAATTAATATAAATCTCTAATTTCAAAACTTTCAAACAGTTTAAACCACCATGATTTCAATTCTGTGTTTAAACCTTGATTTAAAGTCTGTGTGAACTAGCTGAGCACGGTGGTGCACTGCTGAAATCCCAGCACTCTGGGAGGCTGAGGAAGGAGGATCGCAAGTTCAAAGCCAGCCTCAGCAACGGTGAGGTGCTAAGCAACTCAGTGAGACCCTGTCTCTACATAAAACACAAAATAGGGCTGGGGATGTGACTCAGTGGTCGAGTGCCCCTGAGTTCAATCCCCAGTACCAAAATAAATAAACAAAATCTGCATGAACTAGATTTTTGATTTTGTCCCCCTCTCCACCTTCAGTGTTCTCCAAATAGATAGTAGATTCCTTGAGCAAGATTCTTCAATCTGTTGGGTGTCTCCACCAGCTCCACACCTCCATCTGTCATCTTGGTTCCTAAGTGTTTAGGTGCCCAAGTCCTTGCTGAAGCACAATGTCCATGAATCATCTTGCTACTGGATTTTTATCATCCCCTCTCCATAAGATTTGTCTGAGGGGCTAGGGTTATGGCTCATTGGTAGAGTGCTCCCCCAGCACGTGTGAGGTACTGGGTTCGATCCTCGGCACCACATAAAAATAAAATAAAGATATTCTGTCCACCTACAACTAAAAAATAAATATTTTAAAAAAAGATTTGTTTGAATTCTGAGTTAAAAATATATTTTGGAAACCATTCTGTTTTATCTTCTCATCAAATAAAAGTACCTACACCTGTTGGTGGCAGAGCAATCCGAGCTCAGATCCAGTTCTGCAACCTGCTCTGTGACCTCAGGGAAGTTGCTTACCTTCCCCTAGTCTCCATTTGCTCATCTATGAAATGGAAGAGACAGTTGCTCTCCTGGATTTGATTTTCTCAAGTCTTTAATATTTTATGATTTTCCTTTTTGTAGCTATTTGCTAGTACCCCAAGGCTAGCCAGGGATGAAGCAGTCTAAAAATAGAGAAAGCTACTTTGGGTTCTCACAAGGCTGTAAGTCTGTTAGCCGAGGGCTCGCAAAGGATGACTCTGCATGGGCACCTGGAAACGAGCAGAGGGGAGGCACATTCTGCAGCTGATATGGGAGGAAGTGGTCAGAAGATCTGCCCCATCCTGTGGAAAGGTGCGTGGTGTGTGTTATCCATTGTCACTGGGATAGATGTGGAGTTCAAAGTGACAATGAGAAAGAAATCTGGTCCTTGTGCTCAGATTCTGTCCTTGGAGTGGGGCTCCCTTGCTCTCTTTGTGTCTATGAGACCGCGCAGCCATCTTCTTTGTGTTCTGGGACCCCTGTCTTGACAAATATTCCATAAAATTAGACTCCAGACCCTGTTTCGGATACCCTTCATGTTTAACATTTTAATGTATTTTGGGCCATTATTTGATGGGGGGCTATAGAAGTAAACTTAAGCTTAAATCTATCGTCTAAAAATTACATTCAGATTTTTATGTTATTGTCTTTCCCTCCAAAAACTTCCACTGAGGAGAAGAATTTTCACAGATCTCATTAGGAAATTGAATCCTTACAAATTTTGAGAAAGTAACAAAGAATGAGTTCCTTGGGGAGGCCCCCAATCCATCACCCGATTTTTTTCTCTGCACTACTAGCTTGAGTGTTGATCTCAGCACATATTTATTAAATACTTACTCGGTGGCAGGCACTGTATTAGTGGGAGTGCTGGTGTGTTGATTAAAAAGAATAATTATAGAAAGCACCTGCTATAGCACTGGATACACACTTGATGCTAAAATTGTTTGTACCTTCATTTCCCTTCAGTTTTGACAATTGCTCTACTGATGGGAGTGATTAAAACTGTCCAGTGAGAGGCCTGCAAAATTTATAGAATGAGATGGAATAGATGAAGTCAATATAAGCAGGAATTTGGAGAGCAGGCTGTCATGTCAGATAGCTTCTTTTTGAATCCCATTTTGATTCTTGGTATCTGGGCAAACTTGGGCTTAATATTTCTGAGCTTCAGATTTCTCCTCTATGAAACTGGGATTAGAGTAGTGACTATATTCTGGAGAGGTGAGGGTTATCTACACTGGAAGATACAGAGCCTTCAGCATAGTGGATGTCAAACAAGCAAGTGATTGATGTATGAATGGCAGATGTTATTATCATTACCAAAAATCTTATGTACTAGGAGATGGCTACTTATATCATAAGGTCTTAGCATAAAATGAGTAGTCTAAAAGGGTTGTGAAAAAGTTGAGCTCTCTATGATGGTTATCTTTGTCTCAATTTTCTATTTTCCAAGTAGCTGCAAATATCTATTTGCTCACCACATTTTATAGGATGCTCTCTATATTGAATGATGCTAGTTGCCTCTGGGAGTCTTCATTCTCCTCCTGATTATTTAAACAGCTTGAAGTTTTAAAAAGAGTGAAAGACAGATAGTTTTTATAAACATATTTATTGCCAGGTATGGTGGCACATGCCTATAATCCCAGCGGCTGAGGAGGCTGAGGTGGGAGGATCACTAATTCAAAGCCATCCTCAGCAACTTAGCAAGGCCCTAAGCAACTCAGTGAAGCCCTGTCTTTAAATAAAATACAAAATAGGGCTGAGGATGTGGCTCAGTAGTTGAATGCCTCTGGGTTCAATTCCTGGTACCACAAACACACACACACACACACACACACACACAAAAGCCAGGCACAGTGGCTCAAGCCTGTAATCCCAGCACTTAGGGAGGCTAAGACAGGAGAATTGCAAGTTCAAAGCCAGCCTCAGTAACAGCGAGGCGCTAAGCAACTCAGTGAGACCCTGTCTCTACATAAAACACAAAATAGGGCTGGGGATGTGGCTCAGTGGTTGAGTGCCCCTGAGTTCAATCCCTGGTACCAAAAAAAAAAAAAAAAAAAATTGAAAAATAGTCATTCTGGTAAAACAGTACATTTCTAAGATATTTGTATCTTTTAGCATAAAAATCACAACAGCCACCTACACCCACTGAATTGTAAACATTATACTTTAAGAGAATGTTGTTATCTAATTGAAATACTTGATGAAATTACTTGAAGAAGTAGCAGAGAAAGTACCTATATACGATAGGTAAAATTAGAAATAAATTAGCAGAAGATTAAATTTCAAGAAGATTAATTTGGCAGTGATTCGTAGTATGGATTAAAAGAAAACATATCCTTACAGGAAGATCATTAAAGTAATTATTTGTAGTCTAATCTGATTTCCTTTTCTCAAGACAGCCACTAGATTGTTAAACTAGGGATTTTAGCAAATTAATTAATATCTTGCCTTGATTCTTAAAAGAACTCTAAGTGGCTTAAGACCTACGGTATTATTCTTATTAGAAATTTTGCAATTTATTCTAATGTAGTTCATTCCTTTATTCATTCATCCCACACATACTTATCAATAGTCTACTTTGCACCAGGTACTGTGTTGTTGAGTTCCTGTTTAATAACATGATCCTGGTCCTTGCCCCATTGGAATATATGCTCCAATCCAGTTTTCTCCATTCTTGCTGATGGGAAATTTGAGATGTCTCAGGTTTAAAATTAACTTATGGTAAAGATTTAAATAATGTCCCTTGGTTTCAGAACATTGATGTGCTTCTAATCATCTGAAGATGGCAATATTTTGAGAGGAACCCATAATCCCAGGAAAATTACACTCAATTTAAGAGCTAATTAGAAGACCTAAGACTCAACATGGCTTAAATGGCGAAATAACTAAGGTTAGACTGGTGGTTAGTGCTCAGATGGCAGAATGACTAAGGTTAGTCTGGTGGTTAGTACCCAATTAAATGTGACTAAATAAGCCAAGATAAGTAAATGTAACACTCCTGCAAAAAACAATTTGACTTCTCCATTTCCAACTAGTAAATCTTTACATTTTGAATAGCTCTTTAATCATTTAAGCAAAGGACTCAGTTTCTAAGTGCGACCTATTAGGGTAGTCAAAAAAAAAAAAAAGAAAAGAAAAGAAAGAAAGCCACATAATGACTTGGGGAATTTTTTTTTTTCCGTACTAGGGATTGAACTCAGGGGCACTTGATCACTAAGCCACATCCCTAGCCCTATTTTATATTTTATTTAGAGACAGGGTCCCACGGAGCTGCTTAGTGCCTCATTTTTAGCTGAGGCTGGCTTTGAACTGGTGATCCTCCTGCCTCAGCCTCCTGAGCCACTGGGATTACAGGTGTGCGTCACCGCACCTAGCCTGACTTGATGAATATGACTTATTCTGCTGAGAGCATTGAGGAGTGAGTAGAAAAATAAATCAAGTATTATCATCAGAGAATGATGATAATAATCACAGTTGCAGCTGTAGTTGTAGCTAATATTTATGGAATGCTGAGCGTTAGGCACTGTACTGAGAGCTTTATGTGTATATTTTTTGTTTACTCTACAAGAAATCTCCATAAGATAGTATTTTATTTAATAGATTCTAGGTTCAAAGAGTTTGAATAATGTGTAAATTTACACAGCTTGGGTGTGCAAGGATTTGAATCCTGGTGGGTCAGCTTGCCTGGAGTTTGCCAAAGCATTATACACCACTTTCTCCCATGGTCTTATTTCTCTGCAATCTTCTCCTAGATTTGTCCAGTGGGTTTAATAAATTCCTGACACCTTTTAACTTTTATTTAACCCTGAGATTTAGAAACATACTTGACCTGAATGACTTGCAATAATAACCAGTGTGGATAGTGCTCAGGAAAGGAGGAATCAGGTGGAGCCTGAAATGGCTAGAGGGAGGGCCTGAGCCAAGACCAGGGGATGAGTAGAACATAAAGGGACACCAGGAAGGTGGCTCTGTTCCCAGGAGCTGAGATGGCGAAGCCACAGAGGCAAATGTCAGAGCCTGACCTACCCAAGACGGGAGCCGCAAGTTGGAGAATAAAGGAACATA
Source organism: Xerus rutilus (assembly GCA_028644305.1). Lineage (NCBI taxonomy): Eukaryota > Metazoa > Chordata > Mammalia > Rodentia > Sciuridae > Xerus > Xerus rutilus. The sequence continues at coordinate 47,907,882 of CM053413.1, forward strand.
ACATCAGATTAGCAACATGAAGACAGAGCGGTGAAGGTCTTACATGCCAAGAAGAGGATGAATATGAAGAAGGAAAAATTAATGCATCTGCAGTGTGTTGACTGCATGGGGACTTCCATTAATGGGCTTCTCGTCTCTTGTCTTTGCCATGTAACTTCCAGCGTCTCCCATCAAGGGACTGAGCCAAGTCCGCCCGCCCCCTTGAACACATGCAGTCCCGCAGCTTGCTCTGGCTAATAGGATGTGGCAGAACTGATACAATGCCATTTCTGAGTCTGGGCTTCTCAAGATACTTCACACATTGCTACTGTGTCTCTCGGACTTTTAACATGGCTGGAAATGAGCTCAGGCTAGCCTGCTGGAGGATGGGAGATCTCCTGGAGGAGAGACCAACCAGCTGAGCTCCAACCAGCTGGCCTGATGCTAATTTACCTGCTGACCTCAGACCTATGCAGGAACCCAAGTTACATCAGCCGAGCACAGTCCAGAGTCCAGATCAGCAAAACTGCCCAGGACCTACAGACTTAGGAGCATGAATGAACGTAAACTGTATAATAGGTTTGGGGGATTGTTTGCCATTTGGCCTTAATATGGTAATAGATAAATGACATCCATTGTTCTTTATGGACTAAGATGCTAAACTATAACTTCTTTTCTGTTTTTATAATGAGAGAAATCTTAGAAATGTCATTTATTAGTCATCTTTTTTTTTGTACCTAAAACATACTCATGACATCCCTGTGAGACAGGTAGTCTTATATCCCCACTTTATAAACACAAAAAGTGAAAGGCAGTGTTTTATCCCAGAAAATGTGATGGATCCAGGATCTAAACCAAGGTTTTCTGACTCTCAGGCATTTCTTCCATGAAGCCCTCCAAAATTCAAGAGAATCTCACAGATTCAGCACAACTGGATTATATTAAATGAATGTAACGTACATTTACCACGAAGTCCTCTAAAGGAAAAACAAAATACAGACAGGACGGTTGAGCTGAATAGTACATAGTTTCCAAAATTGCTGGCCTGTTATACTTGTGCCAACCTTGAAATTCATCTACAGGCCTGTGTCTTCCGTATATTCCGTCCAAGACTTGTTATTGAGCAAACAGGCAGGTTACATGAAACTGGGAGGAGTTCTAAACATCCTAATAAACACTGGGCACCCAAGAAGGAGAAATAAAATAGATTTTAAAGGAAAGTAATGGAAAGTCTTCCGAGTGATTGAAATACTCAATAGGATAAATGCCAAATGGAAGTGCTTTAGACTATCCCATCCTTAGCATATTTCACGTAGACCGAGGCCTCCTTGAGAACAGAGGCCTAATGTTCAACCAGGTACAGTGACTGGTCCACCACAAGTGATTGACCTGTGCTCCTGCAGGGAGGGAGGAAGAAATTTGCATATGCAGGGGTGGGGGAAAGACAGTACTGAATGCCAAAGTTCCTAGAGGAATGTTACAGGCAGTTAAGGGAAGGGGCCACTGTGCGCCACTCAGGTCACGTAGAATCCCCTTTACCTGGGTGCCTCTCCTGTCTCCTGTGTGCTGCTGCTTCTAACAAGCAGCATCTGTGGCTCTCCCAGACCTGGAGCTACTAGATCTAGCAGAGCTCAAGTAGAAGCATGCAAGGGCCTGGGAATTATTTCAACCCCTGGGCAACACTTAGCCCAGGACTGACCTATAGGGTGTGTGAAAGCCCAGTGATCTCTCTGCTTCTGTTTTGGTGGACAAATTTGGAGAAGTAATTTAGACTTCAGACTTCCCTGGCAAGATCCATCTGAGGTTACAATTTTGCTCGAAATGGCACATCTGATCAACTTTAAACCTCTCCTCTGTCCTGATTCCTCAAATCCTTTACTTATTTCTCCTAAAAGCACAGAATAAATCACTAGCCAATGAATCCTGGTCTCAAGGACTTCTTCTAGTGATTCTAAGACAGTAAGTGATCTCACAGAGGTCAAAGATCATGAATTTTTTATCATTTCATTCCCAGAAACTGGTAGAGTGCCAGGCATATGGTATGTGGCCCAGCGAGACTTAAAAGAAAGAAGGCCGGAAGGAACTGTGGACGATGGTGATAAAAAAAAAATGTTGTGTATAAATATAAAAACAATATACCTAAATTTACTCAGAGATATTAGGAAGGTTTTGTGGAAGTGAATTCAGGCATGGAAAAACCCTATAAGGATAAGAAGAGAGAAAAGTTGAAGAACTGCAAATGTATGTCTAGGGGTGCAATCCATTCCCATTCAATGACCATTTGTTGAGCACCTACTATGTACCAGGTCCCATAAGAGATGCTGGGGATCCATCAGTGTACTCAACAAAGTAACTTCCTCTCACTGGGCATACATTTAATTTATTTTTATTTTTATTTTTTTGTGGTACTAGGGATTTGAACTCAGGGATACTCTACCACTGAACTACATCCCAACCCTTTTTTAAAATTTTGTTTTGGGATAGGGTCCTGTTACTTTGCTGATACTGGCCTCAAACTTGCAATCCTTCTGCCTCAGCCTCCCCAGTAGCTGGGATTACAGGCATGCATCACTATGTCTGACTGGCATTTATTTCATTGGGAGAGACAGCTAGACCAAAAGCCTGATAATAAGAAAATCATAAAGTCTGTAAGAAAGTTATAAATATTGCAGAAAGAGCAATCTAGCTGGATAAAGGGGTTAAGGAGTGAAAGAGACCAATTTCAGTATGAGAAAGTCCAGAACAAGCCTCACAGAGAAGGTGAGAAGTGAGCAAAGACTTGAGGTGAGAGTGAGTCAGTGTTGTTCTGGTTTGGATGTGAGGTGTCCCTCAAAGCTCACGTGTGAGACAACGCAAGAAGGTTCAGAGGAGAAATGATTGAGATACAAGAGCCTTAACCCAATCAGTGAATTAATCACCTGATGGGCTTAATTGAGTAACTGAAGGCAGGCGGGCGTGGCTGGAGGAGGTGGGTGTGGCTGGAAGTGGTGGGTGTGGCTGGAGGCGGTGGGCATTGGGGGCGTGGCTCTGGGGTATATATTTGTATCTGGAGAGTGGAGTCTCTCTGCCTGCTGATCATCATGTGAGCTGCTTCCCTCCACCACACTCTTCCGCCATGATGTCCTGCCTCACCTTGAGCCCTGAGGAATGGAGCCTGCTGTCTATGCACTGAGACCTCTGAAACCGTGAGCACCTAAATAAACTTTTTCCCTTCTACAGTTGTGCTGGTTGGGTCTTTTAGTTGCAGTGGCGAATAAGCTGACTGAAACAGAAATTTGGGGCAAAAAAAAAAAATGTTCCCAATAGAGGGAAAAGCTTGAGCAATGGCCTAACTCAAGGCTGTGTTTTTCATCTTCAAGGAACACAAAGGAGGCCATGTGGCTAAAGTGGCATGAGACAGGAGTTCAGAGAGGACTCCCTGCTGTCCACCACACAGATTCTGTACTATGGGCAGTTGCATGCAGACGGTTTATGTACCTGCTTGGGATGCAGGGAGATCTTGGACTCTCAGCTGTCTTCTTCTCATGCTACTTTGGGCAAGTTATTTACCTTCTCTGAGCCATTGTTTCCTCATGTAGAAAATGGGTATGGTAACAGTGCCCACTATACAGCTGCACTTAGCACTTGGCATACAGGAAAGCACAATGCAATTTTACATCAGGTGACGTGGGTCTGGAAACTCAGATTTCTGCTCAGGCTCAAGGCTTGATGTCACCCTTCCCCCCCACTCTGGAAGGAATTCTGTGAGGAAAGACCAGACGTTGCAGTAGGTCTCCTTACATAAAGGAGGATTTGCCCAAGAGGTCAGGGAAGACAGGTTTCTGTCTATCTGTCTGTCCATCTGTCTATCTGTCTAGGTGGGGATTATGAGGCAAACACAAAGGAAACCATCAATCCGGCCACTGTAAGGGGTGGGAACAGGAGTAATGAGCCTTCTTTATTACAGAGAAGCAGGAGGGTCCATGATTTATGGTGGCTCACACATTTTGGTCTCATTGGTCTTATCAGTATTCAAACTAGGAAGTGTGGCAACCTTGGCTCTGACCTTTGATTTATTCCTTCACCTCCAAATTATATAGAACAATATCATCTAACATGAACCTGCTAGTAAACTGGTTTCATTGGATGGCATAAGCACTGCATAGTCTTCTGAAACCAAAAAACTAAAACATAGCAACCAGATTAGCAGTTCCTTTGGAGCAACCAGACTAGCAGTTTCTTTCAGAACATATGTTGCACAGGAGCTACATAAAATTCCATAGGAGTCCCATGCAGGATTCCTTTTTGACTTAAAGGCCTGAATTCCTACTCAGAGGGCAATCAATGGTCCTTCCAAAATATCACGGCCCTTGGTTCACTAGGACTTCATAACACCAGACAGTGGGAAACTCATTGGGTTGAGCCACAGGCAATCAATTCTTTGATAACTGTTCTCTAGGTTTCCAGCTGTTTCTATGAACATGGCGTACTCCTCCAAGTTTCTTAACATCTAGCAATTTCTAGTCCTGATATTTTGTTGGGAGGATGGTTGCTATTTCTGGGAGCTCTCTGGGAGTTCCAACATTGGTCATTTTTTTGCCAGACAACGAATCACAACCTGGCTTTTACTCTTGGATTATCCCAGTAACTTCATCCAAGAGATGAAGAATTGGGGTATACAAAGAACATGAATCTGGAAGCAGGCATGCCAGGGCTTAGCTCCGTTTCTGCCTTTTGGGAAGATCCATTCTCTACAGGGAGTCTTAGTTTTATCTCCCATAAAACAAGGCATTTGCCAGGCACAGTGGCATATGCCTATAATCCCTGCGGCTAAGGAGGCTGAGGCAGGAGGATTGCAAGTTCAAAGCCAGCCTCAGCAACTTAGTGAGGCCCAAAGCAACTCAGTAAGACCTTGTCTCTAATAAAATATAAAAAGGGCTGGGGATGTGTCTCAGTGGTTAAGTGCCCCTGGGTTCAATCTTGGTATCAAAACAATAACAACAACAAAACAAATGTTTGACAAGTCACAGGAACTGCACGCTGCAGTCTTTGATTCATTCTATGAAGATGAACTGTGAAGGCCTGAGGTTCCATTCTGTCCTAGAGTAGGGAACTGAGTAGGAATAAAACAGACATAATTTCTTGCCTTTGTGGCATGTATGTTCCATGTGACGTATTGTATTTCCCCCAAACAATTGTTAGCTCTGTTCCTACATATTCTTCCTGAACCTTCATTCCCTCTCCTCTTGTATCTGCGTGGCCTTATGGCTGCTCCTGCGAGTGGGCCATGGTAGAGGTGGTTCCCTGTGAACTCCAAGTACACTGCTACCTTGTGGTAAGAAGCCCAAACTAGCACATGGACAGCAACCATGTGAAGGAATCCATTGGTCTGGAATGTGGGAAATGCCTACTTCCAAATGGTTATTATTACCTTAGCATAATGTGGACAAAGGTAACATATTTCAGCAAGAAAACTGAAATATGCATTAAAAGTCAAATAACAATCCAGGCACACCTATGATCTCAGTGGATCTGGGGAGGCTGAGGCAGGAGGATCACAAATTCAAAGCCAACCTTGGCAACTTACAGAGGCCCTAAGCAACTCACTGAATCCCTGTCTCTAAATAAAATATAAAAAGGGCTGAGGATGTGGCTCAGGGGTTAAGTGCCCCTGGGTTCAATCCCTGGTACCAAAAAATTTAAAAAGTTAAATATTAATTTAAGTCTGTGAACCTTAAATACGAAATGACTGGCTGTAATTATCAGCAGCCTGGAAATTCAGAGGACAGAGGGATGACTGTGGACCTAGAGGAATCAGGGCAAGTTTTGCTGAGAAAGGACTTGAAATGGACCTGGTGGAAATGCAGAATTGAAGAGTCTGGGTGGTTCTCTTCAAGCATAGCGCAGCATATGCCCAAGTATGGAGGGTGAATGGTCGTGACAGTTGCCATTTTTAGAATCAGATTAACCCTCTTATTTAATATAAACCTTGCATCCCTGAGATGGGGAACCAAGTTCAGAGAGGCTGATTAAATTCTCCAAGGCCACACAGTTGGCAAGAACAGAATTGGGCACAAAGCCCTATTTTCTTGGTTCCAAAAGCTCTTTCTACTATACTGTAGGATTTTAGGACCCTGAGTAGACCAGTACTTTATCTTACAGGCTTATAATTACTATGCCTTTGTTTGTAAATTTAAATTTTGATCAAATACCTAAGAATCTGCTTAAAGCAACATTCCAACTATCCACACTGAATTGTAGCTTGACTAAATAAATCCATTGGGTGAGTAAATAGGAAAGTTGAGCAGCATGTTACTCAGTCACTGATGAAGAATAAATATTTAATATTCCTCAACTCAAATCTGGCATGGAGATGGTATAAATGCATAGTGTTCCTTGCATTTAAATGCAAACAAGAATTTCAGAGCTACTGCCAACCTTTCTCTGGAATCTGTCTCTAATTAAAGGCATTTCCTGTAGGTGTATCCCTCCACAGCTTGCAAGTGGGTGCCCAGTCTGTCAGGAGTGACTAATTGGCATTTGATGTCCCCCTTCTCTTTCTGCTTACTTGAATTTCATGGATCATCACTTCTGATTGGCAATAGATGACACAGACCAGGAATGGATGGGGAGGGGGTGGGGCAGGAGAAAGAGCCCTGGAACAGGAAAAGGTGGCCTCGCTTCTACAGCTGGTTGTGTCTTTTACTAACCCTGTGACCTCGGGTGATTATCCCAGCTTTCCAGGCCTCAACTTCCTCATTCATAAAATGAATTGAGGAATACTAGCTCCAAGCCAGGTGCAGAGGTGCACGCCTCTAATTCCTGCAACTCTGGAGGTTGAGGCAGGAGGATCACACGTTCAAAGCCAGCCTCAGCAACTGCGGGAGACCCTAGGCAACTTAGCGAGACCCAGTCTCAAAATAAAAAAATATAAATAAAGGGCTGGGGAAGGGGCTCAGTAGTTAAGCATACCTGGCTTCAATCTCTGGTACATCTGATACAGAAAAAAAAAAGAAAAGATTTAGCTCCTTAATTCCTGAGATGATATGTGCTTATCTATGTGCAAATTTTAATAGTTCATTAACAGTGGATGCTTTGAAGGCTGTGGTGAGGATTCTTCAGCAATGTAGCTGAGGCAGGGAAGCTCATCATGCTTGATGAGCTCTGTCTGCCATGGGCAGGGAAGGTGCATGTGGAGTCACATGTGACTTGAGGTAGTGCAATCCTGACTTTGGATGGGTTTTTTGTCTTGTGAATCCAAAGAGGGAAATCAATGAACACAAGGGTCAGAGCAAAACAACAGGAGTTACTAGAGTAACAGAAAGAATGCAGAGCTCCCAAAGAAGGAGGGGTACCAACGATTGTTTGTTGTCTAGGGTTTTTTTTAAAGGCATATCTGATAGTGCCGCGCAGGTTACTGGGGAGACTATGTTAATGACGGATGCTGATATGGACCAATCAAGCTCTTTAAGGTTTGAGTTTAATAAACCAATCAAAAGCACATAAATTCAATCCCTTATTCACATAATTAAGAGGATGGGTCCAACATGGGTTAGTGCAAATAAGTTGTTCAGCCTAGAACCTGGTTTGTGTTAGGCACCTGATAAATGTCCATTGTTGTTGTTGTTGTTATCATTATTAAATTTTTGAATGCCTAATGTCTGAAACAAACTTGGCATGTGGTAGGAACACAATAAATGTTCTTTGTACAAAACATGCATGTATACATGTGTTTTAGTCAGCTTTTTCACTGATGTGACTAAAAGATCCAATCAGAACAATTTTAAGGAGTGAAAAGTTTATTTGGGGCTCACGGTTTCAGAGGTCTCAGTCCATAGACAGCCGGCACCATTCCTCAGGGCTCAAGGTGAGGCTGAACATCATGGTGGAAGAGTGTGGCGGAGGGAAGCAGCTCACATGATGATCAAAAAGCAGAGAGAGAGAGACTTCAGATACAAAATACATAATCCCAGTGGCTCACCTCCTCCAACCACACCCTACCTGCCTTCAGTTACCACTCGGTGATTTTATTCACTGATTGAGTTAAGGCTCTCACAACCCAATCATTTCTTGGAACCTTCTTGCATTGTCTCACACGTGAGCTTCTGGGGGACACCTCACATCCAAACCATAACAACATGAATGCATGAATGGAAAAATGAGCTGTGGAAAATAAATTGGGCGACCTTCGATTTCAGGTCAGTTGCTGGGTTTAGAGGGGTCTGAATATCATACTCAGAATAGGAATTGTATCCTCAAGGAAGAGAATCATTAAAGACCTGGAACCAGAGATAGTACCCAGCAGCTAGGTCCTCCTTGATTGACATTTGAGGGGTGATGAGGGACAGGTATAATACTAACCAGCCAAGGGGAAGAGGCGAAGGTGAAGGACTGGGCCATTATCCATCCCCTCCCTGATGGACTCTCCAGGCCTTGTCAATGCTACTCATTGAGCCATAGCAACACTGAACCCTGAAATCAGAGATGACAAACAGTTTCTAGAGATTTGTTTTTTGTAAACTTCACTGTTGATCAAATTAACTATTTAATAGTATTTCCACTTCATTTGGGGCCTATATTCATCGCATGTTCAAGATTGTTGATTGCTGTTAGCATGGAAATCTAAAAGAGAAATTGGAAGGGAAAGAGCCACAAAGTCTGACTATAAAAGCTAGATTACTTTTATAGTCACTGGGGCTGCTTATCTAGTCACCTAGGCTTTTGCTTCATCAAGCGCTGTGGTGGAGAAACCATGAAGAGCAGAAGAGGATGAGCCCAGGAGTGTCCCTACTACTAGGGACTATTTCTTTACTCTCTTACAGACTCAATGTCTACATTGAGTAAAACGTAAAACGTCTAGCACGCATAGGGTAAGAATTCATGTGCATGGTGGCCACATCCAGGGGACTGTCAACCTTGCTGTTTCTGGGAACACAGGGCCATGCAATAGATATCATTATCTATTTTCACAGAGAATATTCATTGACATCCCCACCACTCAAATGGTCTGCTCCAGTTTGAGAACAGTTGTTAAGAAAGAACCGAACCTGCTCCATCTTGCTTAAGGAAAGGAAAAACTCATCAATAAAAATATGGAGATGCCCTAGGCAATCTCACAAACAAAAAAGCCAGCATGGAGTTGAAGATATGGAACACAGAATACTCTCTGTCCATCAATGACATCACTGGGTCTCACCTTCCTCTCTTTGGGACTGGGCTATCCCTTTCATGATTACTTCTCTCCTTTTATTTATTTATTTTTTGCTACCTGGGATTGAACCCAGGGGCACTTAACCACTGAGCCACATCCCCAGCCCTTTTTTAATATTTTATTTAGAGACAGGGTCTCACTGAGTTGCTTAGGACCTCTTTAGATTGCTGAGGCTGGCTTTGAACTTGCAATACTCCTGCCTCAGCTTCCCGAGCACTAGGATTACAGATGTGCACCACCGCACCTGGCTACTTCTCTCTCTTAACTGATTGCTTCAGTTTGCCAATAGCCTAATGTGGCCACTAGCTGCCAGACCATGTTTCCTTACCGTTGAAGCCCACAGACCCATGTAACTGCAGACCATGGCTCTCAAGACCTCTCCTAGGCATGGGATGCTCTGCTCAGCACCACTCAGCACACTGGTTCCTTTTGGGTCAGAAGTTCACTCTGGCATAAATGGCTTTGGTTGGGTCAGCATTACACAGAGCTCCTAGTGCTAAAGAGAGTGGGGGAGAGCTGATTTCTTGAGGTGATGTGGACAAGTCAGAGAAACCAATCAACCCATCTACCACATAGAGCAATGGCCATCAAACATTCCGGACTGTGACTCCTTAAGAGGTACATTTTGTATGGCCTTTTACTCACTCATACCATCCCACCCCCCAAATAAAACAAACAAGTATTTATTAAAGCAAAGCTTAAATGTGATGATTGCTGATATGTATTGATTTTCATAATTTGTTTATTCTATCCAATAACCAATTAAATTGATTTCTCTACCCACTAGTAAGCCATAACCCATAGTCGAGAAAAGACTGACACAGTCTATTACAATAGCCATCTGATCTTCCTGTTATAGTCTATTCAATAGGCTCCTATCAGATTAATCTTTGAAGCCCAGATCCCATGAAACCAGAGTTTTCCCAGAACCACTGGCACTGATTAATCCTAAATGCTTTTGTCCCCATATGCTGGCTTGTCATCCCTTGCCAGATGCATGACTTCAGCACAAAATCTACGTTCTGGTGAACCGAACCGACTCCCCATTCTCCTGTCTCCTTACCTTTTCTTCCTGCTTGGAATACTGTCCCATATATATGGCTTCTTCCAAATCTTGCTTCTCCTCCAATGCTCACCTTCCACATCATCTTCTTTTATAGTTTCTCAACCATGTGCTTCTTCTGAGTCACAATTGTTATAATTCCATGGATATGGGGTTACTTGTCCCACCTAGCACTGGAGATACAGGGAAGTAGCACTCCTAGCTAAATCTGAATTTCAAGTGGTTAAGAAGTCACGTGGATTTGGGATGTAGCTCAGTGGTAGAGTATGTGTTTAGCATGCTAGAGACCCTGGGTTTGATCCCCAGTATTACCAACATAAACAAATAAAAAAAAAGAGCTTTTGTAGTATATGTTGCATGGGATCTTCTTATCTGATATTCAAATGCAACCAGGCATTCTGTATTTTTTCTGGCAACCCTATTCCCACTGGATTGTAATTTCATAGAGGTAGGTGGTATGTGTGAGTCACTTTTTATTGCAGACATGAAAGCAGCCTTTGGACCCCTGCTCAAAAGTAGCATCTCCTTGCATGTCCTCACTGTGTCTCTGGCTGATAAGAGAATTCTCACATGTATGGAGCCAGAGAGCAATTACAACTTGCCACCAAATTGCTCCAACAGCAGAAAAGATGATGCATATGGTTGGAGTGTTCGATGGTGGGGAGTGATTCACTTGTCTCAAGCATCAGGTTCATCTAAAGTGTGCATTTCCCTTAAACACACATACAGTTACTGTTATGGTCTGTAATAGTCTTGCTTTTAATTAAAAATTTAAAAGTTGCTCACTAAGGAATAATAATAATAGTAATAAAAAGAATGCCTTCTATTCTGCAGCTTTGCCAAGCTCTCTGTTTGACTCTAGGGAGATGCCAAATGAAGACACAGCTCTGTGTCATCTTTCAGGGACAGAACAGCCTGGGGTGGTTCAGGAAGAAGATGGGTCCAGTGGCCCTTCAGCCACAGGGCTGGGTCTCTGAACTGGAAACAGGAAGTGAAGTCAATGAGGGTTTCTCAAATCTGATTCATCAGGGGACTCACTGTATTTTTATCAGCTGCTTCTAGCAATTCTTGCCATTAGACGAGGCAGACATATACAGGCGTGGTGGCTGAAGGGTAATCAGGGCTGGATCTGATTCCTGACTCTACTGCTTGCTAGTGAGCTGAATAGTTAGGCTTCACTATTCTGGTTCACCATCCTGAACCTCAGTTTGGTGATTAGAGTAGCTTTTCCCAGAAAAGCCATCACCTAGACAACTCTTGACTTCCCCAGGCTTTCTGTGGTTCTGCTTGTTTTTGGACACAAGTTTGCAAAATGTGGTACCCCAAGCAGCATTAGCAACATCACCCAGGAGCTTCCTAAAAATGCAAATTATCAGGCCTTACCTGACAGTCCTTTGAGTCATTTACTCACATGTGCATTTATTCAAATACCTTGTATCCAGGGTGGTCCAGGCACTGTGCAGAGTGCTGGGCAACAAGGGTGAAGAACAAGAATCAGAAAACAGGAGCGAAGTGCAGTGGCGCACCCCTGTGATCCTAGCGGCCCAGGAGGCTGAGGCAGGAGGATCGCGAGTTCAAAGCCAGCCTCAGCAACTTAGCGAGATCCTAAGCAACTCAGTGAGACCCTGTGTCAAACTAAAATACAAAAAAGGGCTGGGGATGTGGCTCAGTGGTTAAGCACCCCTGGATTCAATCCTCAGTACCAGAAAAAAAATAAAAAGAATCAGAACAAAATAAATCTGGTCTTGGTCCCTACCCTCAGGGAAATTACAGCCTGATGGAGAGAGAGAGAGACATTTATTAAAAATCCATAGGCAGCTGTCAACTTCCACCTGAGATAAACTAAATCTAAACAGAGACATGAAGTATGGAGGGTTGCTGTTATAAGAGGTGAAATCCACCAAGGGATGTCCTGATTGTCACTTCCCTGAGAAAATATCATGTTAACTGGGTGCGGTGGCACACACCTGTAATCCCAGTACTTTGGGAGACTGAGACAGGAGGATCACCAGTTCAAAGCCAGCCTCAGCAACGGCGAGGCACTAAGCAACTCAGTGAGACCCTGTCTCTACATAAAACACAAAATAGGGCTGGGGATGTGGCTCAGTGGTTGAGTGCCCCTGAGTTCAATTCCCGGAACCACACACACACACACCCGAAAAAAGAAAATGCCATGTTCATGAGCTGTGTAGGAGAAACAGGAACTGCTCTGCAAGAAAGGGGAGGGAAAGTGACTTTACAGGGAGGCACGGCTTGCAGTGAACCACAACAGCAGAGAGCAGAGGACACACAGATTGATAGCTGACCTGACCAGGGAGCTGTGGCAGTCCATGTTAGCTATCAAGGTCAAGTTTGCATGCTGAGCCTCTTCCTTAATGACAGCAGAAACACGGTTTGTTTACACTTAAATCCACATCTTGGGTGGCAACTGCAGGAGAGCCCTGTGCCTGATCTCTAGGTCTCAACCTAGGTGCTTTTGCCACATCGAGGACATCTGGCAACATCTGGAGATGCCCTCTGTCTGTTACAAGTCAAGGGTAGGGGAAATTTGCATATAGTGGGTTGAGTCTCAGATGCTGTTGAATCTCCTGCAAGGAGATTGTTAAAAATTCCTTTTAATAATTATTCAGGTGAAAACATTAATATTGCCAAGGTAGAGAAACTTTTTTTTTTTTTAAATACAAATTGAACCCAGGAGCACTTAACCACTGAGCCACATCCTCAGCCTTTTAAAATTTTTTATTTAGAGACAAGATCTGGCTAAGCTAGGGCCTCCCTAAGTTGCTGAGGCTGGCTTTCAACTCATGATCCTCCTGCCTCAGCTTCCCAAGCCATTGGGATTACAGGCATGTGTCATCATGCCCAGGGAGAAACTCTTAAATAAAGGATATGTTTTATGTTGTGCCTATTTTTTTGAAGAAAAGGAATAAAATTTTCCTACAAGAATACTACTGTGCTATTAAAAAATAAAGAGAAAGAAAGAAAGAAAGAAAGAAAGAAAGAAAGAAAGAAAGAAAGAAAGAAAGAAAGAAAGAAGGAAAGAAGAAAGGAAGGAAGGAAGGAAGGAAGGAAGGAAGGAAGGAAGGAAGGAAGGAAGGAAGGAAAGAAAACTTATAGTATCCTGGTGGTTCTTTTCTAAAAGAGACATACTCTGGCTAAGAAAGAGAATTTAAATTTTGTAACTTTTTAAATGTGTTTTATTAGTGCATTACAGTTAGACATAATAGTGGAGTTCATTGTGACATATAATACATGCATATAACATAATTTGCTCTGTTTCAATTCCCAGTACTACCTCTTTCCTTCTCCTTCCCTCCCCTGATCCTCTTCTTCTACTCTATTGGTATTCCTTCTATTAATTTATCTTTCAAAAGATGCATTACAGATATACATAAAGTGCAATTGATTGTGATATATTCATATATGCACATAATTTGGTCTATTTCAATCTGCACTTCCTCCCCTTTCCCACTCCTCCTCCTGCTCCCTTTATTCCCTTCCTGAACTTTGCTCTTCTCCTTTTTCTTTTCAAGAGAGCTCCCTTTATTAAAAAAAATCCTTATTTCCCTCTAGCTTCTGCATATGAGAGAAAATATTTGACTGTTGACTTTCTGAGTCTTGCTCATCTCCCTTAGCATGATGTTCTCCATCCATTTACCAGCAAATGACATAACTTCATTTTTCTTTATGTCTGAATAAAATTCCATCCTGAATATATATATTTTTCTTATCTGTTCATAAAATGAGGGGCACCTAGGCCAGTTCCATAAGTCAGCTGTTGTGAATTGTGCGGCATCTCACTTGAAGCTCGAGTCTGCATTTTCTGATTCTACAACTGATAGACAGGTGTTCAGTATGATGTGATGAAGTGCATGAACTCCTGCATCTGCAGGAAATTTGTTCCTTAGAAACTTAGGCTTACAAATAAAAACAAAATACTCTGGTGTTTGAGAGTAAGAAAAAAAAAAGAGAGAGAGAGAGAGGCTCTTATCCATTTCCCTTACCAAAGAATTGCAGTTGATACAAATAGATGGATAACGATTTGCTGGCAAGGGTCGGTGATGAACTTGAGCCTGAGTGCACATTTCTTCTTGTCAGGGCAGAGAGCAAAGATGGCACCATTCTCCACAGGACTCCTTTACTAAGGCTGAGGAGATGATCTGCCTGCTTAGTTTGTGTAGGTGGAGATGTCCAAGGGCAGGGTGACCATGGCACTGTCTTTGTGCCATTGTTTTGTTCAGTTCACTGGGCAGCTTGTGCTCCCTCCCTCCCAGCACTCAGTGGATTTACCCAGAGATTATGGGCTGCATCCAGGATGTGCAGATTCCTCTGCTTTCTCAGGACCTGGGACTGGACTCTCCAAAGATAAAAGAGGTGGGGGCATCAGAAGGAGGCTAACATAGCAGCCCCACAGCTAGGACTTAAAAAGCCCTGGATCTATGGCTGCTCTTGGATTTCAGCATCTGCCCCAATAGCTGATATTCTAGCAGCTGTTTTAACCCTGGCTGCTTGCACAGTTGAAGCTGTGACCAAGTGGCTCAGACATTGAACCCACAATTATTTATAACTTTTCTATTATTTTATTTTTATTTTGTACACAGCACTTTGGTGGTAGCCACAAAATAAATGCAAGGTGAAGTCCAGGTGTAATGGTCGATCTGAATTGTCAACTTGATTGGATTAGGGGATGCCTAGGATTAAGAGACTTGTGGGTGTGTCAATAAGGTTGTGTCTAGGAATGATTGACATGTGGGATAGCGAACTGAAGTGAAGACCCTCCCTAAGTGTGGATAGTCCTGTCCAATAGGTTGGAAGCTTGGATGGAATACAAGTTGGAAGAACAAGGAAGCAGCAGCAGATGCAAGCTTGATTCTTCTTGAATATGTTCTTGATTGCTGCTGCGATCACCTGGGAACATCAGACTCTCACTCCTTCTCTCTTCCAAAGCAGACTCTGCCAGTGATTGTCCAGGGAGTTTCCATAAGCCTTCGGTCTCACACTGGGGTAGCATTGTTGATCCCTCTTGTTCAGAGGCTTCAGCCTCTTAGACTGCACAGCTTCTGGTTCCTCCAGCTCTCCAGCCTACCTTGTGGACCATCCAGCTTTTGGTTGTGTAAGCCAATCTAATAAATATACCAAGGTAGGAGAGATTCTGGAATACTTGAGGAAGTCCACTTGAAGAACTTGTCACATGTGAAGGCTGGGTGGATTCTTGATTGGCCTTAGCTGTTCCCTGTGACAAACAGAAATCCAGATTGGAAGAGACAGACATCTAGTTGTCCTCGCCCACCTCCTCCTTCCTTGCTTTGCTGAGAGTCCATTTCTCCAAACTCTACTTGAAAGAACCCTTTGTAGATTTGCCCAGGGTCAGGTGCTGAGTGGGAACTTTAAATGTCATGCTGTGAGCACTGCCCATTCTAGTGCCCCGGGAACCATTTCCAACTGTGGCGCTGGCTGTTGGTCTGTTTGCTTAGAGGCAGGGATTGCAAACCCCAAAGACAAGCAAGCACACCCCCCATTTCACTTTCTGGATGGTGTCTTCCCTTTTTTCCTTCAAAAGAAAAAACAAACAAACAAAAAAAACCCCAAAAAACTAAAAACAAAAAACTCCCCAAACCAGCTCCTAGTAACTTGTAATCTATGGAGTGGTAAAGATGGCCTCTGTGCCTTAGTGTCTTCATCTCTAAAATGGGCATAATACTTCATAATAGGAGTCTACTTCCTAAGGTACCCAAAATGGGAAGCTGCTCAATGGAAGTCATCATTAGCAGCATTCAGGATCATGTCCATAAAGCAGTTAGAATATTTCTAAGCACAGATGTTAATTGATGTTTTATTAATAGGCAAGGACTTGAGGCAGAACCTGAACTAAGCATGTCCATTCTGGTAGCTGCCACAGCTTTTTCTGACTGCCTTCGGTGAGAAGAGCAGCCTGAGGCCAAGGTGATTTGCATTCTCCATCTGGGATTGATCTCTCCTGCCTCCTCATCCCTCTGCTCCCTGCCCCTCAATACACTTTACCTGGAGTTGTTTGGATCAGAGATGAGCACCTGATGCTGAACAGCCAGTCCCTGATCTAGCAGCTCTGTATAAGAGAGCCTGACAAATAAACCCACAAATAAACAAATAAGCAAGCAGGCTTTTTCCTAGGCAATGATGGACTCAGAAAGCCAGATTCTAGTTGTGGAAATTTGTACTGGGAGGCATGGCATCATCCAGGTTACTCATGGTCCAGGTAAAATTGAAAGTTCCCATTAAGAACAGCTGGGCTCAGCTGCGTGCAGTGGCGCAAACCTGTAATTGCAGTGGCTTGGGAGGCTGAGGCAGGAGGACCGTGAGTTCAAAGCCAACCTCAGCAACAGCAAGGCCCTCAGCAACTCAGCAAGACCCTGTCTCTAAATAAAAAGTAAAAAAAGGGCTGAGGATGTGGCTCAGCGGTTAAGCGCCCCTGGGTTCAATCCCTGGTACCACTGCCACCAACAAAAGAACAGCTGGGCTCATGAGGAGCAGAAGCAGGTGGAAGAATCTATAACTCTGCACATGTGTAGTGATGTGGAAGAAGAAGAAGGAATCGGAAGCCGCGAAGAACAGAAGCCATGGGGTGGAGAAAAGCATGGGGTCGTGGCAGTGAGCGAAGTAAAAATTCACAACAAAGAGACAAACAGTGGTCAGGTCACCTTTTGGGTGGACCATTGGTGAGCAGATTTGCACAGGCCCACTGTCCACTGCTGAGATTCCTCTAGTTGTTTTGAGCTTCTGTTTCTGCCTCACTGATACCAGTTTTGGAGATGAGGAACAGGACCTTGTTCCCTGATGTTGATCAAACACCCAAGAGATGCCAAGGTGAGTGCAGAAAATGAGTTTTATTTATTTATTTATTTATTTACCTATTTATTTATTTTGGTACCAGGGATTGAACTCAAGGGTACTTGACCACTGAGCCACATCCTCAGCCCTATTTTGTGTTTTATGTAGAGATAGGGCCTCACTGAGTTGCTTAGTGCTGAGGCTGGCTTTGAACTTGCAGTCCTCCTGCCTCAGCCTCTCAGAACGCTGGGATGACAGGTGTGCACCACCACGCCCGGCTAACAAGTTTTATTTAAGAAAGGGATAGAGAGAGACTTCTCCAAAAAGAAAGGGCTCCAGAGCTGGGTGTTCGTGGTAGGGGGTGCATCTTGCTCTTTTATAGAACCCCCTCTTTAATTATTGTCTTTGCTTTCATCCTCATGTAGGTGACCAAGGGCAGGGATACAGAAGTTAATTGTTAGCAACCTAGAGTGTCCAGGAGCAAGATCGCAGAGGTTAGCAACCCATGGTTCTCTCTTTGATGACCAGTCATCATTCTCTCGGGACCCCCGTCATTCATTACCTCCACTGACGGACTGACATGTGCCCCTGCCTCAGCTTGCTGAGGAACGTGACATATCCTCTCCGCTTAGGACAGGCGGGGCTGCAGGCAGATTGCATTTTGGCAAAGAAAGCATGCAGGGGTCCGCACCGTGGGCCCATTTTATGGAATTATTCTCTTAACCTCATGTTCCCACCATTCTCATTTCTCTGTCCTCGTACACTAGGCCTGGTCACACTGAAATTGTGCCCCAAGATCCTTGTTTCTCTGAATGACCGTAAGCTTTCCTTGCTTAACTTGAGTGGAGTCTTCTCCTTGTCAGCAAAAAGCTGAAGCAAGTAAACACCACTTATAATTAGTTTTGCATGTACTGTTTTCTTCTTTCTTTGTTCATTTCTTGCTCGTTCCCTACATTTTTTCAAAATGATGGGCCTTGCTCTTTATTCTACTTTGAACATGTTACGACAGTGATTATGTTGGTTTTTATAATTCTCAGGTAGTCAGGATCATAAGGAAATAGTCATTATTCAGTGGTATAGAGGGGGAGTGAGATATTTTAGAAACAAGCAACTTTCACCGCATTGTATTGGTACATAATTCATAGATGTCAAAGTCCAGCCCTTGTGCAACATTCCTGCATTTCCAAGTTTTCTTTCCATTTCTTATTTCTGAGCTAAATTGCCTGCTGTAGGAGAAAGAGCTAGGGATTTGGAGTTCAGGAAACCAGAGCTGAAATTCTGGCATCTCTAAATGACTTGAATGCTTTCAACTTAATACTCCTAGTGAGGAATATCATGAGAATTGAATTTGTAAGTTATTGGAAAGTTCCTATCATGCAAGAAACATTTAATAAACATTGGATCTGTTCCTCATTTCTTCTTTTTGAGTATCAGGGACTGAACCCAGGGCCACCCAACCACTGAGCAACATCTCCAGTCTTGTTTTGTATTTTATTTAGAGACAGGGTCTTACTGAGTTGCTGAGGATCTTAGGGCCTTACTAAAGTTGCCGAGGCTGTCTTTGAACTCACGATCCTCCTACCTCAGCTTCCCAAGCCACTGGGATTACAGGAATTAACATATTTTGAATTGCAGCAATAGAAAGCAACTCCAATAATCCTAAACACATTGGGAAATACATTGTATACACACGGGGGCAGAATTTTAAGGAAGGGACAGAACTGGGTTTATGAGAGATTTGGATTTAACAGGAAAGCCAACAAGAACGTGTGCAGTATTTAGTTGATTTAATTTTTTTCAGGTCTTTTAAGAAATTTGTTCTTTTTAGATATACACAACAGTAGAATGTATTTTGACACTGTAAAGCCAGGAGACCAAAAGGTGGTAAATAAAACCACTGGGAAAGGCTTTATTGGGAAATACGCTTCCAGGTGAATCCCCCTCCAACAGAGCGGGTTTGGGAGAACAGCACACGTGTTCTGTGGTACAGAAAATTTAAAGAGCCTGGTCAGGAAGGGGAAAGCCTAAGGCAGGAAGAGAGGGGCTATGAGGTAGGAAGAGGAGGTATCTGGAGTCCTGTGTTCTCTGGGATTGGTCCGGGGATCCTGCTGAGGTCAGAGTCCTTCAGGGATGAGTCAGGAAAAGTCCACTGATTGGTAGGAGGCGCCATTACTGCTTACGTGTCAGCATCTGGTTGGTTGCTCTTTTGCTCATGTGGGCTGCTTGATGCTTCATTCCCTGCAGCCGCTCCAAACTGGCCTTTTGCACTTGCGCAGCTGTGTGGAGTCCGGCATGTTGTATGTTCTGTGTCCGCCTCCCGAGAAGAAATGCAAGATCTCAAGCTGACCTAACAGAGATATTATACATATATGGAGTATAACTCATTCTAATTAGGATCCCATTCTTGTGGCTGGACATGATGTGAAGTTACACTGGTCCTGTATTCATATATGAACATAGGAAAGTTACATGGAATATTACTCAGCCATAAAGAAGAATGAAATTATGGCATTTGCCAGTAAATGGATGGAACTAGAGAATATCATGCTAAGTGAAATAAGCCAATTCAAAAAAAAAAAAAGGCTGAATGTTCTCTCTGATATGCAAATGCTAACATACAATAAGGGCGGAAGGGAAGAATGAAAGTTTATTGGATTAGACAAAGGGAATTGAAGGAAAGGGAGGGGGAATGGAAATAGGAAAAACAATAGAATGATTTTAATGTTTATAATATGTAAACGTGCATTATAGAGAATTCAAAGTTATTAACAAAGTTCTATAGTACAGAACAGGTTACCTTATTTTATAAGGAGGCCCTAAGTGAAAATGATGTTTTAAGTATCAGTGCTTTATTCTGAATAATTGCCTACAAGTAAATAACTTTTGGGGACTTCTATTATGAGTTACAGAAGGTGATAAGAAATATCAATTACAAGTATAGTAGTGAAGCAACTAATAGATACACATACCAGTTGTTTTGCCTAATTTATGAGATTCTACAGATTTTCTTGAGGACTGAAATAACACACATTTGGGGATGTCTTTGACATTGCCCTTATTACTGAGACTACCCTTAAATTCTTGTTTCACTAAATGCTAATTAAAGAATGGTATAAGAGCCTGACATGGTGATGCATACCTGTAATTCCAGAAGCTCAGGAGGCTGAGGCAGGAGGATTGTGAGTTCAAAGCCAGCCTCAGCAACTTAGTGAGGCCCTAAGCAACTCAGTGAGGCCCCTGCCTCTAAATAAATTATGAAAAAGGCTGGGGATGTGGCTCAGTGGTTAAATGTCTCTGGGTTTCATCCCTAGTACCAAAACAAGCAAACAAACAAAAAATGGTTTAAGAAATGTGCAAAGCTTCAGGCTGGGGTTGTGGCTCAGTGGTAAAGCACTTGCCTAGCATGTGTGAGGCACTGGGTTCGATCCTCAGCACCACATAAAAATAAGTAAACAAAATAAAGGCATTCTGTCCATCTACAACTAAAAAAAAAAATTTAAAAAAAGAAATGTGCAAAGCTTCTCTTGGCACATCCTTTTAATTTTTCTGCCCTCTGCCACCCATATTTTCCTGCTACTCAGCCCACTTTATATGACTAACATGTCCACCAAAGCACTTCTCAGGTTATACTTTTTTCATTTTCTGAAGCCAACAAAGAGTAAATGGCACTACTTTAGTCCCAGTTCCAGATTTCTGATAGAACTAACCCAGTTGGTCTTTGCACAACGTATCTAATCCTATAATATCACTCAGAACAGCAGGATTATATATACCCAAAATAGCCAGCCAGGGTAGGCGTGGTGGCGCACGCCTGTGATCCCAGTGGCTTGGGAGGCTGAAGCAGGGGGATTGCGAGTTCAAAGGCAGCCTCAAGCAACTTAGTAAGGCCCTAAGCAATTTAGCAAGCAACACCCTGTCTCTAAATAAAAGGAAAAGGGAGCTGGGAGTGTGGTTAAGCAATTCTGGGTTCAACCCTGGTACAAAGAAAAAAAAGAACAGCCAGCCATCAGAGAGCTACCCCTGTCAAAGAGAGGGACATACAAGTGGATCTGCAAAGCTATATAATGCTTAAATTTAGGTTCTAGAATAGGAATACTAGTTTCCAGTTTTATCACTTACTTGAGCATGAAGGTGGGTGAGAAACGTGTTTCAATTTCCCCAGAGATCAAATGGAAAAGATAAAGCTTATGTCACAGGTTACCATGAGGACTAACTGAACTGATTGGCATGCATACCTTAGTATGGTACCTTGCACCCAACCACTAAGGGTGGGAGGCAAAGGCAACAAGGTGTCTATTATGACTCGTTGGAGCACTTATTGGTGATGGAATTTTAATTCTCCAGAAAACATGGCATCAAAATGCCAAAACTATTAACTCTCTTATAATCCAGAATCTTCTGTGAGGGCTGTCATAGTTGGAGATCTGAAAGGCTAATATAGAATTGCATTGATGAGTAATGTAACTTTTTTCTTTTATTTTGAATATGTCAATTCTAACATAGCAATTGTAAATTAAATGAGGTTATTAGGTCCAGAAGAAAAGACTTCAAAAGTCTGCTTGAAGTGTTATATACATCTTGAGTAGAATAGAGAAGCTTGGTATCAATGGCAACCATCTAATCTGGTTCTATAAAGAGAAATTTAAACAGAATTTGTACATACTCTTTGCCATTAAAGTACATTTGTTATCTGGATTTGGAAGGGATATCCTGGCTTTAGATGCAGCCTGGATTTAAGATTTGACTAAGGTTATTTTGTCTTGCCATCATAATAAATATCTGGCCTCATGAAACATAAGATTCCATTCACCCTGGAGCTGGAGTCTCTCCCTTTGTACTGTTAGGCATTTACACAGGGGTCCTAATTCTTTCAAGTCAATTCTTTTCAGGCTGTGATATTTTTTCATCTGCTATTCAGGGAGACATGAGCCTTGGGGAGAATTAGGTCCATAAAAGCTGCCTTTAAAAGACTCATTTTTTATGGGCATTTGGATACAAAGAATGTGACTGAAATCTAGTGATGTGTTTTTATTGGCAAATAGACATGAATCCATGCCTATGTGGATGGATGAATGGACAGATGATGGATGGGTGGATAGATGGTAGATGAATGGACAGATGGATGACTGAATGGGTGCATGCATGGGGAGATGGATCGTATAATGGATAGGATTTTTTGTCTATTGGTTTGTTCGGTATCTAATCATGGTGAGGTACCATGACTAGTATAACTTTATTCTTTTAAGAATGTGTGCATTCTTGAGAACTGAAAAGCAAGTAGAGCCAAATATGCTTTCTGGATCCACTGGCAAATTCATGGGCAGGCAATTGACTTCCTCTTGGCCAACCAGGCAGTCTATTCTAGTACTGGGGGTTTGAGTTAAATGGAGAATGAAGCAGCAGAAAGGAATTGTGGACCCATGGATGGACCTGAGCTGCTGGGAGAACTGCCTGGTGCTTGCTCTTTGTTTATTTTCTAAGCCTGTTTCTGTAGTCCTCCTTGATCCCCCAATAAATTCTCTTTTGCTTAATATAGCAAGACTATTTCTCTTGCCAACTAGAAACCTGACTGAAAAAAAGATACTGAGAAGTAACTAAGTTCCAGGCATATTCTAAGTTCCTTATGGACATTAATTTATTTAATATTATATATTTATTTAACATTAAATATACCTTTTATATTAAATGGTTATCCTTAGTATTTATTATAATATTATTATAATATTATATAATATAATTATAATATTATATTATATATATAATTATATATAATGATATATTATAATACTAATTATAATATATTATAATAAATATTTATTATATATTTAACATTAAGTATGCATTTACTATTAAATATATATTAATATTAAATATTTACTTAATATATTTATTTAAATTTATTTAATATTTATTTATCTTTAAATGTTTATTTAATATTTATTCAACATTCACAATAATGCTATGGTAAATTGCTTTCCTTATTCCCATTTTACAGAAGAGTAAACACAGAAAGCTCACACCACACAGTTCACTACTGTACAGCTACTAAGAGTAGATTTGGCATTGGGATCTGACAGCCTGACCCTAGAGCATATTTTACTCTGCGTTCTAACTGTTTTGCATTATTCCTTCTACAAGGGTGATGGTGTAGGGAAACGGGACTGTGGTGGAGTCTATGGCATGTGTCCAAGAACTAGCTTCTTTTTCCTTCTGGCACATGGTTAGATTATACGTCCCTGCCTCCTGTGCATCCAAATGCAGACAATGTCTGATTTGGGGCCAATGGAAAGAGAAGGGAAGTGGATTTCTATGTCTTCTAAGTAGTTAAGAGGTGAGTGTACCTGTCCTGTGTCTTATTCTCCCAACTACCTGTCTGAATGAAGAGGATTCCCCCAAGGACGTTGGGAAAGGTGGAGCCACAGAGGGAAAGGCCACACAGAAGACTGCCAGACCAGGAACACACTTATTAGAATATGACAGAATGAACACTCGCCTGGATTTGGTTACACTTTTATAATTGGAAGATGACCTGCCAAAGCTTTTAACCTCTTTTAACAGGCTATATAGATTGATGTTGGTTACCGAAATGACAGAGCAAATCAACCTCGCATTCCAGCTGAGGGATGTCTTTGCTTCTGACATGGGAATGTGGTTCTCACTGTGAACGTTCTTCCTGGATTCTCTGCTGCTTCATAATCATTTCCTTCAAAGCTTTAAAAAGGTCTGGTTTTTCACAGTTTTCTCTCTCTCCCCCAAATGACTTCATTTCTTTTGCCACAGCATCCCAAAGCAGATGGGGACTTGGAGACTGAGTCATATTTTAAAATCTGCCTTTTGGAACTTGTCCCAAACCTTTGATTGGCCTCAGCTCACCCTCTCACCTCTGAAGCACTCATTCATTATAAGTCCCATCTTGCATTTTAGACATGAACATTTTTTTTCCTTCATGCCCACAAATTTGGGTGATAGGCAAGAATAAAATATGGTAATTCCCAACATTGAGTTTGTTAAGTTATGCACTGATGAGGTTTCATATTTCTTCTTCTAATTAGAGGGTGAGATTTGAGTAATAGCAAGTAAATTGCTGTAGCATATCTAAACGTATTATTTTAGTTTGAATGACACCTTAGTAATAAAAAGGACTAGTTTCACAACAAATCTTTTATCTTAAAGGGTCAAAATATTACATATTTTCAAAATCTCTCCTACCTGTAAAACATCCTCTGGGAAATATAATACCCTGCCTTATGGAGGAAATAATTAGCAGGGGATATGGATGCTGTCTGTCAAATAATTATTAAACTATGAAGGATTACATGAAAGAGCTTTTTCTTTGCATTTTCTAAGTAGTACAAGCAGAATTTCATCAGATACATGTGAAATTAGAAAACTTGGAGCATTATTCATCAAACAAGGAAAGGCAAGGATCCTGAAGATCATGACATAAGTTGAAAATGACATCCTTGATCAAATGAACTTAGATATTTGCCCTTGAGCTCCATCAAATTGAAGATACCATGTATAAAACAATCCTCATATATTTTTTCATTGAGGGTCAGAGACTCAGAATGAGGACTAGATAAAGTTTCACAACCTCTTCAATTATGAATACAGTTAAGACTCACCTTTTTTATCTGCAAAAAAAGAAAAAGCAAAGATGATCAGCATCATTAATTCTGTCAACTGAAAATTGGGTCCCTTTAAGAATTTTATCCATGGAGCTACTAATATACGGTCAATCACAATATTTATTTTGAAAATGTGAGATTTAAATGAGATATTAGGAAGTCATCTTGTCTCAAACCTTTATTTTATATGTGAGAGCACTGATTTATTCAAGGTCATCTATCATCTGGTATGACCTGAGAAGTAACTGAGAAGTCTAGCTGCGCAATCCAACAGAGGTAATAACAGGTGCTTAGACATGTGACCAGGAGTCTGTGTCTTTCCATTACTTGGCTGTTTTCTCTATTGCTCTCTTCTCAGGGAATCCCCAAGACTCATCTCATTCAGTGCTAAGCTAAATTTAGTTTTATGTCAATTTTGGTGGTTTCAACCCAAAGTGAGTTTCTTTATTTCTACTGGTTCCATAAGACTCACTAACCCAGTTTGGGTCATGGTCCAGTTCTGAACCACTAGCCAGAGTCATTCTTTCCATGTTCTGGTTTTCCTCATCTGCGTCAAGGTGGGCATTACCAAGACAGGAAGTCCAATCAGCTTTACTGAAACCATGTGGGATCATGGCTGGGAGAATTAGTAACCAAAGCTATTGCTGCCAAAAGGAAGGGAAATATTGCTAAGTGGACAAAAACAAAAACTTCTACACACTCCTTGACTCCCTTGTCAGGTTAATAAATAGCTTTATCATTTCTTTCATGGCATATCATAAAAAGTGAGTTTATTTTTTAAAACTTCTAGACCTAGATATATGCATACCAATAGTTACAGCAGTGCAATTCACAATAGAAAGATATGAAACCAACCCAGGTGACCATCAACAGATAAATGAATGGATAAAGAAAATGTGGTATATATACACAAAGGAAGTTTACTCAGTCATAAAGAAAAGTGAAAATTATGACATTTTCTGGTAAATAGATGGGACTAGAGAACATCATGCTAAGTGAAATAAGCCAGATCCTGAAAGTCCAGGGTTGAACTTCTTGTCTTATATGAAGAAGCTAGAAAGAAATAAGGAATAACAGAAGGGAATCCCAGGCAAGTAGAAGGAAGAACAGTGGAGTAAAGGAAGAGAATCCAAGAGAGATGGAGAAGAGGTAGGAAAGGAGAGAAAGTGCAGAATGAAATTTACCCAATTATGCTATGTGCACGTATGAATATATCACAATGAATTCCATATTTATGTATAACTATGTTATACCAATTTTTATTTTATTTTTTATTTTTTAGTAGTGGGGATTGAACTCAGGGGAACTCGACCACTGAACCACATCCTCAGCCCTATTTTGTGTTTTATGTAGAGACAGGGTCTCACTGAGTTGCTTAACCTCGCAGTTGCTGAGGCTGCCTTTGAACTCATGATCCTCCTGTCTCAGTCTCCCAAAGTGCTTGGATTATAGGCATGTGCTACTGTACCTGGCATACAAATTTTTTTAAAAAATTAATAAATAAATAGAAGGAAAACCAGTAGAGTAGAAGAAGCAGGGAAGGTGGGAAGGAGGGAAAAGGGAAATCTGTTGACTGAAATGGAGCAAATTATACTACATGCATTTATAAATACATCAAAATGAACCCCACTATTATGTGTAACCATATGCACCAATATAAGCCTTTAGATTTATATTGCATAATAAAATAAGTTTCAATATGACCATCAATAGCAATCACTTTGTATGTAAAAAGAAATGTCAATCTCTTTCCTTTAAAAGAGAGCATATGCATTAATTTGAAATAATTCTATACAAAAATAAATTTTAAAGGGCATGATATCTTATTGAGTCTGAGGATTGAATGGTTATTAAAATAGAGATTGGGATTTAACAGGTGTTGTAGCATCAAAAATAGATTTTTGAAAACAGCTTCATGACTTGATTATTTGTAGTGCTTAGATTTTTTTCACTTGAAATCTAGCAGTTTATTTTTAATATTTTTTGTTTTGTTTCCAAATGAGAAGTTAATAATAATTTTAAAAAACTTCAGAGCTTCTATTTGCAGATTTCTCTAAATAATACATCGTGTGAATAGTTCTTATTATCTTCAATAAATCAAAAGCCAAATTAACTATAATCACTACTGAATTTTTTTTAGCAATGGAATTTGAGGCAATAGGGACATGAGGATTTGTGCTTTTAAAACCTTGATCAATAGACCAGCACATAAATCTATAAAATATCATCTGGAGAGGAAACTATAGATTTATTGTCATTTTCATGGTATTATTTTTTTGCTTTTATCATTATTCCTAATTAGTTCTTACAGGTTTCAACTTCAAATGCCATCACATTGAGGATTAAAGCATCAACATGTTCCAACTTTGGAGGTTGGAACATAATTATTCCATCTATACCAAGTGGCTTGGTGGAGAATTATCTGTTCAGGATGTATGAGCATCTCAGAGTATTGGCAGGTATACTTCAGTGGCCCAGAGGTACAGGATAATAGTTTTGACTTAAAAGAAATAGCAGGAAAATAGTGATGTGAATGAATGGAATTTAGATATATTTGTTTGCAGAGTCAAGAGGGTTTCCTGGAGAAATTAATGCAAGGCAAAAAGAGGAATTAAGTAGGGCCCCTAGGTTTGCAGCTTCAATAACTCTGTAGATGGTAGGTCACTAACTCAAAGAGGGAAGACTGGGTAACAATAAATTAGATGAATAGGCCTGATAATGGATTAGTATTCAAAGTATATAAAGAATTCCTATAAGAAGAAATAAAGATATACCTTATATTTTCTCTGAAATCTTTTAAAGAATTCTTTTTCACTTTTAAATCATTCATAAACCTGTGAACCTCTCTCTTTATGGCTTGTGACTTTTTGACATTATTTTCATATGCCCCTGTAATTGTTTCCTAAGGGTTCCATGACAAAACATCTCAAACCACAAGGCTTAAAATAATAGAAATATATTACTCACAGTTCTGAGACCTCAAGTTCAAACTCAAGGTGTCAGCAGGGCCATGCTCCCTTTCAAGCTCTAGCAAAGCACCTTCCTGGCTTATCCTTCCTTCTGTTGGTTACAGATCACTGTTTGGGTACTTTGCTTTGTGGTAGCAAAACTGCAGTCTCTGCCTTCTCCTGTGTATGTGCTACATGCCCACACCTCTGTGTCTCTTCTTATAAGGACACCAGTGATTGGATTAGGACCTACCTTAAGCCATGATGACCTCATCTTAATTTGATTACTCCTGCAAAGACCCTATTTCCCAAAGAAAGTCACATTCACCAGGTATTTGGGGTTTGGACTTCAACATTTTTTTTTCCAGAGCTGGGTGGAGGGGACACAATTCAATACACAAAAATCTCTATGTATTTCTGATTTTGTTATTCTGTTACATTTTCTGTACATAACTAAAACAAATTGTACTGTCATAAATATCATACCTTTATACTATGTCTTGATATCTGGAAAGATCTGGAAAGCATGTTTCTCTCTCAACTTGTTCTTTAACAATGTCATGGCTTATCCTGTCCCTTTGGTATAAACTTTAGAATTAGTTTTTAGATTATTTAAAAAAATTCTACAGGGATTTCAATTGGAATTGTTCTTAATTTACCATTTACTTTAGTGAGAAGCAACAACTTTGTGATGTAGACTTTTCCTGTCCATTAATAAGGTGCCTCATTCTTAAAGTTTACTTCCCAAATATGCATGAGAGCTTTTAAAAAAGGTCAATTCTCTAAATATTTCATGCTAGTAGGGAGATTCATTTTTGCATATTGATTTTATATACAAGAATCTTTCTTACATAGTTTACAAATTGTGATAATTTGAAGATTCTTTTGAGCTCTTGATGTTTTTCATCATTTGTGGGTGGTGGCTTCATGTGTTCCTCTCCAGTCCTCATACTTTCCCCTCCTTTTCCATGTCTTAATGGCACCGCTGTCACCTCCAGGAAGGACAGGAAGTGGATACACTACTGTTTTCCTTGATCTCAAGAGGAATGCTTCAACATGAATGGAGAACATTCAGGACCTTCCCTAGGCTTTTGGCTGATAATTCTTACCAGGTTGAAGATGTTTCTTCTATTCCAAGTCTCTATCCACTTTGTTATATTGTCCTATGACGGAATTTTTTCTTTGTTTATCAGTGCTGTTACAGATATTTCAAAATACCTTTTCTTCATTTTGGAGGGTCGAAGATGGAAGAACCAGGTAGATTTGTGCACTCAAACACATAGATACTCTCAGTGGTTAGCTTTCGGAAGAAGTATACGTAAACACATTATTTATATGTCAAGAGCCCCTCCCCCCCATCCTCCATGGAGAAAGGCAGCATGATTCCATGAAGAAAGTTCTAGGACTTTGTGTAGATTGCCTGTCCTCATTTTGGTTTCATCACCATCTGAGGATTTGTTTGAAGATTTATAAAGCTGCATATAATGGAGAATGAGTTTCCACTTCCACTTCTGACACAGGACTTGTTATTGGTCAGGCCATCTGGGCAATGACCAAACAGACACCATTTTGCCCTGAGACTCCACATCATATAAGAAATGCTTCTCCCATGAGAAAATTCCACCTCTGCCATTCTGATCCTGCTTAGGACCCCCTGCTTAGAAATGTAAATGTTTCTGTTCTTATACAATGTCAAATTGTTCCCTTTTTGGTTCCCATTTTTCTTGGACAATGTACCCTATCAGAGAATGATTGTCTAGACATTAGTAAACATTCTTTAACTGATAGTCAGTTAGGATTGTTGTCACCCACTTCCCCTTCTGCTTATAATTTTTCGATGTCATAATGTTTATTTATGGTTTCAAATCATAGCACCAGCCACTTATGATTAATGTGGTTTGGACTATAAAGGTGTGCTCTAACCCTCCAGTGGTCGAAGAGTGTAGACTTGCAGCCTGCCCCTTGGCCCACCAGCTGGTGAATCCGGATCACCAGCTGGTCAATAAACATGGTTCTGTCTCCTGCTTTAAGACTGACTTGGTGATTTATTGCACTCTTGCCATAACATACTGAACAGAAGATCTAGACCCAACGGGCAGGAGACTTTTTTCCTCCTCTTTCCTGGCACATAAAAGTGAGCAAACTCCAAAGTGGAATCAGGAAGAAGAGGCAATTCTGAAGCAAGGGCTCCACCGGGTCTGGAGGAAGTGTAGGTCTCGCTTTGTCAGACTTTCTGTCTGGGCAGAAAGACAATCCCACAGGGTGCTGCTGGCTGTGTTGGAATCAATCCATTGTGAGTCTGAAGGACACGTCTCCTCTGCTGGTCTTGGGAGAGGAGACAGTGGCTGGAGGGAAGACAGTGGCACTTGTGATTTAGCTGAGGGGTAATTCTGAAAAAGATAGACTCAGTCCTTTTCCAAAGAAAATAGCTGTAGAAGCTCTCAAATAATGACTGAAAGAGAGGACTTTCACACTTGGGCTCCCTGGGGAAGCCTACTGCATTGAGGAGTGAGTCACAGACACTTCTGTCCCTGCTTTTTAGTGGCAGCTGATGCTACTAATAGCAAGTCATGTTGTGTCTCTTTGTATATAACCCAGGCCTGGAGCTCCACAGAGAGCAGAGCAGCTGGTTAAATCTACCCAGCATTTTAGAGTGGAGGATTTCATTTCTTCCATAGGGGCATGTGTCTGGGTGAACACAGCTCATTTTCCTTTGTATGTTTTTTCAGTCAAAAAGCCCTTTACTCTACCACTTGAAAAACATCCATCTTTCTGTTCACCCATCCATCCATCCATACATGTATTCATTCTTCATCTGTCAATAAGGCAACACTTATTGAGTATTCTGATTACTATTATTCCTTAAGGCTGACATTTGCTGGGTTCTAAAAATATGCCACTCATTTTTCTTGTACTCTCTCATTTATTCTTAATCCAACCTGTGAGACATTTACTACTGTTATTTGATTATATAGCAGGAAAGGGAGATACAGGTGAAATAGATTTTCTCAGTCTCAGAGCTAGTAGTTGGAGAAGCCATAGCAATAACCCAGATATTTTTGGTGCTATGGCCCTCCCTTTCTAGGGGCAACAAAGTCAGATCATATGGACTTCCAAGAACCAACTGTTCATGTTCATCTATTTTGAATATCAGTTGTTGAGTACAATCAATCTCAAAAATCACATTATTTATACTTTTGATTAAATAAGTTATATTTAAATAACAAGTAATAAGTAGTTAAGCTCATCACTTTCTAATTATTTCATTACATTCAACTTTGTCCATATTTGGAAGCTGTTTCTATCTATTGCATCTGCTAGCTACTGGTATGCTATGGCACTTCTCTTTAAAATCCTATATTCAGTGATAGCACATCAGTAATTTGAAATTGGCCATGGTTGGCTATTTTCACCATGGAAATCAACAAGTGCTACAAGTCAGGACATTTTAGCCCTGAAGAGTGAATCTTATTGTCCCATGATGTCTCATCATTCTAAATAAAATTGAAACTTGAGACTTAACGTTTTTAAACTTGGAATTATAGGTACAGTTGTAGCCCCTTGTCTCAACTGCCATGGATATAACTTCCACATAATGCTATAATTTGTACTGGCATAATACTGGATGCAGAAGATATAAAGATGAATTAGTCACATGAAAAATAAGGAAGAGGAAATCTCACCTACTGGAAACTGGAAGATTGTGGAGGTTGCATGATTCTAATTTGAAACATCACTTTAAATAAATTATCCAGAGCTGGGGATGTAGTTCATTTGTAGAGCACTTGTATAGAATGTATGAGGCCTTGGATTTCATACCTAGCACCATAAAAACAAAACAAAAATAAATAAATTGTAGAGGTACAATTTAATATATTGGGAAATAAGACTTAAGTTACTCGGGAAAAATATAAGCTAGAAGTTTCCATTGTATTAAACTTCTCTCTCTTCACTTTTATTATAGAAAATACAATAGGGATCAGTTGTTCTGTGAAGTGGACTCATTTCAAGTGCAGTTCATCTTGAACTTGTGAGAGTCTCTTGGTTGATTTTGATCTTCTGAGTATGGCTCTTTGACTATGGGAAACACCATTTTTTACCCAGAACACTTTCACTTAAGAACCAACTAAGCATTAAACCAGACAGATGCTTTGTACAGTCAGGAAAAGGATTCTGTAAGGAACAGTTAAAGCCCATTGATATGGCAATTCTTCAACCAGACATCTTCCTAATAGAATTTCACACCAGCTTTGACTATCTGGTCAACCAGATTCATTCTCCAGGACCCTATAGGAATGGATGTATGAAAAGGAGGATGTAAGAGAATCTGGAGACCAATGTGGTTTTAAACATGGGTTTTAAGCAGGGGTTCAGCCCCAGCATTTTCCTTTTTTTTTAATATATGTATATTTTTTAGCTGTGGATGAACCTTTATTTTTATTTATTTATTTTTGTGTGGTGCTGAGAATCAAAGCCAGTGCCTCACACATGCCAGGCAAGCACTCTACCACTGAGCCACAACCTCAACCCCAACATTTTCCTTTTCTGTACTTCAATATCAAATAAGGGGTTTGGGCCATCTTACCTTTTTTTAAAGTGCAGGCTACAAAGGCATTGTCAAGAGGTATCATTAAGATACTGGTTCTCAGATCCATTAGCTTTTTCATAAAGGTCATGTGTAGCAATGTGCCCGTTTTAACCCAGCCCGAGTGCCCAATATTCTAGTCCATTAGACATCCACATCACATACAGCTTGATGATCTTGATTTCAGTCTGAATCTCCTGAAATCCTGATATTTAAAAGACTATATTTTCCATATTAGTCAACATGGTTGGTGAATATATAATATTAGTAAATATAGAGTGTCACTTGAAATGTGCACCTTAAGGAAAGCTGTTTTGCCTTGTATTCTCTGTTGGTTTACTTCTTCTATTTGAGCATTACCTGCAATTTTCCTGATGTGATACCAGTCATCTGAATATCACTTTTTCATTTCTATTTAAGAGAGGATCAAGTGTGCACGTTCACGTTATCTGGGTGATGGAAAAATCTAACTACCAGTTTTCATGGCTAAGAACATTCCAGTAATTGGCTTTCTGAAAGGATGAAAAAATATAAAGCAATCACCATGTGTTTGCTGGGAATTATTCTGAAAAGCATTTGGAAAGAGACCAAGATCTGAATTATTGTACTATTGAATTCAAGTTACCATTATACAAAATGGAAACATTGCATTGGCTTCTAGACAGATAACTTATATAACTGATCCAATTGAGGCTTGTCCTGTAATAAGAAATAAGATATGAAAATAGACAACTATGTGTCCTTGTAAGAGGAGAATAAATGTTTTCTCCCCAATCCTAGATCTGATCCTAGGTAAGCAACTTTCTGATGAACAGCAGGAGATCATAACTCCATCTTTCTCTTAATTGTATGAGTACAGTGAACTTCTGTGATTTCCATCTATCTACAAATTCATCCTCCTTCTGCTAATGACACCTCAGTCTTCCCGTTAGTGATACAATCCCTTCCTCTTAGACCATGTGCCTTGGGGATGAGAGAATGGGGAGAATGTTCCTGTGGGCACAGTGATTGGCTCTGGATGGGCAGGAAACAATGGAGACCAGGAAGAATGAAGCTTCAGACTTCTGTTGAACGGCTGGAGAACAACTCGTTTTCATTTTGCTGTATTGGAAGGAAGGAGGAATGTGAAGTTAGAACTATTGCCGGGCACAATGGTACACGTCTGTGATCCCAGGGGCTCGGGAGGCTGAGGCAGGAGGATAGAAAGTTCAAAGCCAGCCTCAGCAACTTAGTGAGGCTTAAGCATTGCTTAGGGGGACACTGTCTCTAAATTAAAGTAAAAAGGGTTGGCAAGGTGGCTCAGTGGTTAAGGGCCCCTGGGTTCAATCGCTAGTACCAAAAAAAAAAAAAGGGAAGAGGAGGTAGAGAAGAGAACCACTGACCATTTTGTCCTTCTAGAGAATCTAAAAATGGAGGCAACATGTGAAGAATGGAGGAAAACAGTAAGAAGGAGAATGAATAGCTAAGAATGCAAGCTGTGTTTGAAGCTGTCAGACCTACCCTTGTATATTTTCCGATGAGCTGAGATACACATACATATACATATGTATATATGTATATCTATATTTCTTCAATCAGTTTTTATTTGTTCTCTTTAGATATCCATGACAGTAGAATGTATTTTGACATATCATACATACATGGAGTCTAACTTCCCATTTTTGTGGTTGGACTGTGGAGTTTCCCTGGTCGTGTGTTCATATATGAACAGAGGAAAGTTCTGTCCCATTCATTCCACTGTCTTTCCTATTCCCATCCCCCTCCCTTCCCTTCATTCCCCTTTGTCTAATTCAGTGAACTTCTATTTTTTGCTCCCTCTTCTTCTGTGTTATCATCCTCATATCAGAGAGAACATTTGACCTTTTTGGGGGGGGGATTGGCTTATTTCACTTAGCATGATAGTCTCTAGTTCCATCCATTTACCAGCAAATGCCATAATTTCATTCTTCTGTATGGTTGAGTAATATTACATTATGCATATGTACCATATTTGCTTTATCCATTCATCTGTTGAAGGGCACCTAGGTTGTTTCCATAGTTTAGCTATTGTGAATTGAGCTGCTATAAACATTGATGTGGCTGTGTCACTGTATGCCGACTTTTTTGTTTTGTTTTGGTTACTGAAGACTAAATCCTAACTGATTCACTGATGCACTGACAATTTTTCCCAAGTCATCTAGATTCTCTATACTACAAAGTTTCAGTTTTAAAAATGATGTATGCAGAATATGGTAATCAAAAATTGTAGTTCTTTCAACTTGTAATACAAGTGTCAGAATGTGTAAATATATAAGAACAACAACAAAAGAACACGTAAGAAATTAGTAATAACATTTTCCATGAGGAATGGGGACTAGGAATGGGGAGTTTTATTTCACTGTAGGCCCTTTTGCATTCTTTGAGCTTTTAATTTTTATTATGTATGCATTTTATCTTTTAAAAATTGAAATGAAATGTTTCTACAAAGACAACTTCTTTGATAAGCACTAGTGTGTTTATTATTCATAATGAAAGGTCATCTTCTGACTCTAATATTTGGTAGCACATAGAGTACCTCTATTTGTTAAGACCATCCCCCAAATGCGTTAAAGTAACAAAGATGTCACAAATGCTCCATGTTCAGATGCTTCAAAATATAGCATAAGCTCCATTCTACTTGAAATGCTTTCTGAATTTTGCGTCTCCTCCCTCATTTTCAGAGTATTAATCCAATCTATCAAGATGCCATCTGTTCAGTGCTTCTAATCCTCAGCTCACCCATTTTGAAGATGAGAAGCGTCAAAGTAATGCATCATTCAAATTGAGGACTTAGGGTGGCTTATGTAATTTTATTTTGTTGCCTATTTGAGCCTCCAGGATGGGTTATGCTCTTTCATTTAATTTCCCATTGCCCCCACATCATCTTATTATTTGGTTTTTTGGCAAATGGAATTTATCGAAATGACTTCAGTGAACCTTCTGCTCAGAGGAACACAAATACGGTATCTAGAAACGAGTCTTGCAAAGAAAAATATTAATTGGGTACATTTTGATCTTCCTGCATTTTCTTTCTCTTCATGGAATTGTGTACCGGGGTCAGAACGAGGAGGTCTTTAGAGGTTACTCTGCTCCTAATTTTCTGCACCCTTCTGTTCAGGGCCCAATGGCAATATCATTAATAATTTGGATCTCAATAATCAAATTAAAAGGACTTTATTGAGATGTCAGGGTCTATGTATTCTTTGGAAGTCTAGACCCAATGTTATAAATTTACTCTGAGGCAGTATGAAATCAGTTAAATAACATTAAGGATAAAAAGATTATACTAAAGAACAGTTCATTTGAGTACAGTCAGGTACTTGACTATTTAATGCTCATTTATTTCTCTCAATATCTGTTTTAAGCAAGCGCCATTATTATTCCCATTTTACAGAAGAGAAGACGAAGGCACACAGAGGTCAGGATGAATAGCTTGTTGAAGTTCCCACTTGTAGGACCTGGGATTTGAACCCTGACTCCTGACCCCGTAATGTATACTCTTTACTCTTTTCAATTGCTTCAGACGCTAGTGAGGTAGATCATGGTTTAAACAGACAGAGAAGGGTGAAAGCTGAATAGGAGCAAGGTGCAGAGGTGGATCAGAGGAAGGCATGATTAATTCTATCTAGAGAGATCAAAGGGGCTTTCAGGAAGTGACACAGTAGACGGGGTTTGAAGATGAATGGGTGTTTATCAGTTTACCACCAGAGTGTATTAGTTAACCACAAACCACATGTACAAAAAGAAGGAGGAAGTGATTCTATTCATTCATAGTGGAGTTTTCACTTGAAACTCTTGACAGCAGATATGTGCAATCTAGAGGACAGGATGCTACAAGTTAAACTAAATTTCAGCATTGAAGCAACTCAGCTCTCCTAGTGAAAGAATGAATTCCCTTCTGTCCTTAGGGATCTATTTAGATACATGCAGCTATATGCCAATGCTTTGCAAACTATACTCCATCACAGAGAAATAGTTCTTATTAGCTAAGTTTATATGGCATATTGTTTGCACGGATGACCTTGATTCTTTATCCTCTCTTTATCCCGGTTTTCGCAATGTGACTTTGCAATTCCTTTCACTGTGGAGGTGAAGTCTGCTTCCTTACCCTTGAATCTGGGTCGCTGTTATGACTTGCTTGGCCAATGGGATTTTAGCAGATATGACACAAACAGAAACTTAAAAAAGCACTTGAATGACAAAGTAAGGGGAAAATATAAGACACATTTTGAAGGAAGTGTGGAGAGAAGAAAAGGTGACTGGCGCATTTTTGTGTGTGCTTTTTCTACTGTCATCAGGAAAATAAATCTAGAATGTGCTGCTGGAGAATGAAAATAGGGAAATGAGAAGAGCTCTGGCCGCTTCATTTCAGCCAGCGCCACCTTGAAGGAGTTCATAGCCAGGGATCCTTAGGATGGTAACATTGAGCTCAGCCCTGTCAGTCAAGTCACTCTTAATCAACGGCATCCTGAGACTCACAAGTGAAATTGATGCTTATTTTTATAGGTTGCTGAGTTTTCTATGCACATTTTCTCTATCTACAGACACTTTGAGGGTTACAGTAACTGACCTTGCAGTTACTGCAGGGGAAAACTGTGAACTATATCACTCTTCTCAAGGAAGCTGTGTGGTGTGTTGACGGTGCCTACTTACACGGCATTGTTGTGGTGACAGGTGACAGATATGGTAGATACTATCATTTCACAGTAGCATCAATATCAAAAACTCTTAGAAATCAGTGAGCTCTATTTATTTTAGGTTCCTGATAAAAGAAGACGCCACAGGCATATAAGGCAGGCTTTTAGGCCAAACAAACAAAACCACATTAACACTCTAATAGTAGTAATATATTTCATGTTTATCCCTAAGGGAACTATAGGGTGAGTTACTATAACCCATCACTAGTCAAGTAAAACCACAAACTAATTTTATACCAATTTTAGCCAGCAGCTAATGTGAACACCATTGGAACAATCAGGTTGAAGATACGGGTACACTGTAATTTGGCTTTTTTGCTGGGGAGGGTACCAGGGATTGAACTCAGGGGCACTCGACCACTGAGCCACATCCCCAGCCCTGTTTTGTATTTTATTTAGAGACAGGGTCTCACTGAGTTGCTTAACGCCTCACTGCTGCTCAGGCTGTCTTTGAACTCAGGATCCTCCTGCCTCAGCCTCCCGAGCCACTGGGATTACAGGCGTGTGCCACTATGCCCAGCAAATGTAGCATTTAAAAACAAAAAACTTGCTCTGGCAGGGAACAGGGAACCAAAGTTATTGTTCCAAAAGCCTTTAAACTCAGAGAGGAATTATAGTTACAAGATTAGGAATGGTCCTGAATCATTTTGTAATCTAAGTTTTTCAGACCCATCCATTTATGGGCAAAAATGCATCTCCATTAATTTCAAATAAAAATTATTGTAAATGATGTATTTTCTCTATGTACACAATAAGGAAGAGATAAAAATAATAAATATAAATCATCCCACCATTAAAATATAGTTGTTGTCCATATACAGATATTGAAAATGTATTCTTTTTCTGTGTTATTTCAATAATAGCGTACTTTGAGACACAGGGCTGAGAAATTTTACTTTCATTTTTTTCATAATTATCATACCCCAGTGAGTTGATTTTATCTCCTCTCTTTTTTTTTTTTTTTTGTACCCAGGGATTGAACCCAGGGAGGCTTAACCTTTGAGCCACATCCCCAGCCCTTTTTTGTTTGTTTTTTTACAATTTATTTAGAGACAGCATCTGCTCAGTTGCTTAGGGCTTCACTAATTTGCTGAGGTTGACCTTGAACTCACAATCCTCCTGCCTCAGCCTCTCAAACTGCTGGGATTATAGGCGTGGGCCATCACGCCTAGCTATTATCTCCATTTTTGTTTGGTAGTAGTATCTCCGTTTCCCATTCCTCACCCTAGGTAAGGAAATAGAACATAATAACAATTTTGCTAGCATATTAATTAGCATCTCCCTGGTAGATGTTCAGCACTTCATATTAAGAATCTCCCAGTAATCTTTCCATTAATTTTGTATTATGAAAACTCAAACTTACCTAAAATTAGGGAGAAAAGCATCATGACCCCTGAGGCACCCACCTCCCAACTTCAACAATGATCTTGTTTCACTGCTAAGCTCATCCAGGTTTTGCTCATCTTCTTTTTCTTCAATTTTCCAGATGAACCTCTCTGTCCATATACATCTTGGGAATAACTCACTTTGCAGATCTTCAGGGGCAAGCATGAAATATCCCAGTACTTTCAGAGAGGTTAAGTCGCTGCATTAATTTTGCCTAACTATGTACCTGTTGGCTATGCACCTGGCTGTGCTGTGTCTACTGATGCACACGTCTGACGGAAGGAACTGAGGTCCAAGAGCTAAAGTTGTAGACACTGCCAGACACTGCTATGAAATGTACACATAAACCACAAAGATGACAATAAACTGGATGCTGGATAGTTTGCAAACCAATCTTATGTCTCATCAGATGTGATGAAATGTTCCATTGACTACTTTGCTTCGGGCATGGCTTTTCTGGCTCTTAGAGAATGCCTTTAAGGAGCCAGACTGGACGGTTGTCCTTTGGTCCTCTCCCACCCAAGG
The DNA here is from genome assembly GCA_028644305.1 of Xerus rutilus. NCBI lineage: Eukaryota > Metazoa > Chordata > Mammalia > Rodentia > Sciuridae > Xerus > Xerus rutilus. The sequence continues at coordinate 47,946,708 of CM053413.1, forward strand.
GCCAGGCTGGCATGCACACTGTGCCCTGAAATGCATCACTGGTTAATATTCATGAAGGCTTCTACCCAGTGGAGTCTGTTGGGGCATATGGGAACCACAGTCTCTGTTCTCAGCAAGTTTACACCGGAACGTCTGAGTCTATTTACTTACAATTTGCCGATGTTTTGACATTTCCTTGCTGATCTGCCTCATGAATGAGCGCCTCACAACACTTTCCCCATCAAAGTGATATCCCAGTGAGTGAACAGGAGGAGACTGGCTTTCTCTGTCGCCATAGGCCGTCCTGTCTCATTTTCTCACAGAATAAATGTTGCACTTGAGGCCAAATAAAAATGGTGGCAGTCTTAATGTCTCCCATTTCTGTCTCTTATGCGTAGTCTCTGGTGATGAGAAAACAAAGTAGAATTGCCACCTAGCTCTACACACTTACCAGCATAAGGTAACGTTTTCACTTGGGTCCTGTGGGACAATGATAAAGACAGAATTGTTATCATACTATTCCGTTTTCAATTTAGACAATAAAATATGTTTGCTGTCAACACAATATGAAAACTGTGAAAAGTCTAAAATCTAAAATGAAAGACTACTTCTCTGATCCTACTCTCCAGCTCTATTTATTTAACTTTCTCCTGGGAATGGATTACTGTTCCTCTGGCAGTACATTTCTGGATATTTTCCAATTTTCACATACAGACATTTCTTGAGCTACAATGGGGGATTGTCCTGATAAGTCTATCATAACTGGAAAATATCATAAGTCATAAATGCATTGATAGACCCCAGATACCCAGCATCACAGCTTAGCAGCACAACATGCCATTGGATACTGGTTCTTCCCACTCATGATTGATTGTATAGGTGATTAGAAGCTGTAGCCACCAGCATTTTGAGAAAATAGCTTACTTTCCTGCCAAAAATCAAATTCAAAATCTGAAGTATGAATTTTACCAAATGTGCTTCTGCATCATTGTAAAGCTAAATATTGTAAGTCAAACCATTGTACAGTGGAGACTGTAGGCTAGTGTGTGTGTGTGTGTGTATATGTGTATGTTTATATGTATAGATATACACAGTGTAAGAGAAACAGATGAACAAATCTATTCACATATGTATGTGGTTCTTTTTGCATAATGTGTTAAATCGTAGATGCCACTGATTGTACAATATGTCATTATTTTTTCGTATGGCATCGAGTCTGTTGCCTGGTCAATGACAATTATAAGACAACAACAATTATAAGACTTAGGATATTGTGAAACTATGGAAAAATGAACATCTTGGAATCAATGAACTATGTCATTGTTTTGTATCTTTTCTCCCCATGTAACAGTGCAGCATGGATATATTTTCACTTCAGTGCAAATAGATCCATTTGTTTTCAAGCCGCTACATATTTTAGCATATTTAGCTGTCCCACAATTTATTTAGCCACTCTCGTATTGTTGCACATTCAGGTTGCTTCCAAATTTACTATTAAAATAGCACTGAGTGAATATATTTCACTACAAACTTCGGAATTACATATGTGAAAAGTTTAGAAAACATATTACTAAAATTGTAAGTAAGGGCAAAATATTATGAACTAGCAGAATTTTTTAAAATTCTTTTTTAGTTGTAGATAAACATCATACCTTTATTTTATTTATTTATTTTTATGTGGTGCTGAGGATCCAACCCAGTGCCTCACATGTGCTAGGCAAGCACTCTACCACTGAGCCATAACCCCAGGCCATGGACCAGTAGAATTTTTACAGACATTAAGAAATTAGGAGCTGGTGTTCTTGTTTCCCATTTTCCAGTACTTTCCAAAAGAGAGTACTCAAGTGACTTATGCATTGAATTGACTTGCTTAGGCTCATGAGAGGCAGAGCGGTTGGCCAAGACTTTATAACTCTGGGATGGTACAATCATTTCTCACTACCTAAGAGGGATTCCCAGGATTCCCCATGGATATCAAAATCCACAGTTGCTCAAGTCCCTTGTATAAAATGGTGGTATTTGCATATAATCTATACACATCCTTGTGTATACTTTAAGATTACTTATAATACCTAATGCAATGTCAATGCTGGATAATAATTGTTATACTGTATTGTTTAGGGAACAGTGACAAGAATAATGTCTGTAGTGATCAACACAGATGCAGCCATCATAGGCCAGTGGTCTGCAGATGATAGAATCTGGGGACAGGGAACTCAGGGATTAGGAGAGCCAACTGCATCCCCAACCCCACACACTCCCTTCTTGGTCCTTTTTCCTATGGATTTATCTTGAAAAAACACAGAATCATTAATGAATTTAACAATCAGGTATTTTAAATCCTTGGAGAGAGGCATTCATTTTTTTTCCCCCCCAAGGCTCTGAGCCTGACATTTATTTGAACAACTTGCACTTTGTGGGACATTTAATGACTTGTGATGGCAAAGACACCTAAATTATTTGTTCACATATCTGAGCAATCAGATTCCGGGCTGATTGCTCTGCTTCAGTAGAAGGTGCTTCTTCTCCGTGGGAGGCATAGGGCTTCTTGGTGCTATGGTGTGGTATGATTACCTGTGAGTTGTACTGAATCACGTGGTCCAGATTTGGTGGTCTGTTCCAACTCTGTGGGCTTTTCTGATTCCTCCTTTCATTGGTAAGGAAGAAGAACCAGTGGAGACATGGATGATCACATCCAACCAAGCAAATTTTGCTATCATCAGACTCCTGCAAGGTTCTTTGGTAATAAGGGTTTATTTATAACCATATGATCCCAGTTGACAGCCAGCATTATCCAGAGCAGTGCTTCTTAAATGCTAGTCTTCATATAAATCCCTGCAGTTCTTATTTAAATGCAGATTCTAATTTAATGCTCTTACTCCATTCTGAGTAACAAGGTGCTAGATCAAGGGTCAACAAACTATAGCCTGTGGATCAAATCCTGCCCTCTACCTGTTGTGTAAATAAAGTTTTATTGGAACACAGATATGAACATTGGATAATATGTTTGGAACATATTGGATAATATGTTTTCTATGGCTATTTCTCCTTGTACTGTCAGAGTCAAGTAGTTCTTTTTTTTTTTTTTTTAGATTTTTATTTGTTCTTTTTAGATATCCATGACAGTACAGCATATTTTGACATATTCTACATACATAGAGTCTAACTTCTCATTCTTGTGGTTGGACATGATGTGGAGTTTCACTGGTCATGTGTTCATATATGAACATAGGAAAGTTCTGTCCCATTCATTCCACTGTCTTTCCTATTCCAATCCCCCTCCGTTCCCTTCATCCTCCTTTGTCTAATCCAATGAACTTGTAGTCTTTCCTCCCTCTCCCTTTGTTGTGAATTAGCACCTTCATATCAGACAGAACATTTGGCCTTTGATTTTGGCTTATTTCACTTAGCATGATATGTCCAGTTCCATCCATTTACCAGCAAATGCCTTAATTTTATTCTTCTTTATGGCTGAGGAATATTCCATTGTGTATATATATACCACAGAGACCTTAAGACCTGCAAAGCCTCCAATATTTACTATCTGGCTCTTTATAGAAAACATTTACTGCCTCTGCCCTAGATGATTCCTTTGGTAGCAAATACTTGCTACTCAAGACAGATTTTCAACATTCATCCAACATGCCACCTCATTTGTCTGACAGTTACTACACATTGGACATTGTGTTAAAGGATGCCAGTGTGAACGAAACATAATCTCTGTTTTTGTGGAACTTGTATTCATTTTCTTTCTCACTATTCATGCAAGTGACTACATTCTTAAAACTCAGTTTATTCATCTGCAAAATGAGGGTAAAATACCTCCTCTTAGGGTTGTTGCAAGGAGAATTCTAGGCACCTAGAAAGCATTAAAATAAAGGTTGTCTGTTACTTTGTTGTTTTATTATCATTCTTTCCGGATTTCAGGTTAATGAGCAACTTCTTCACACCTGGTGATTGTGTGTGCATGTGTGTATGTGTGTGTGTGTATGTGTGTGTGTGTGTGTGTGCATGGCTATTAAAAAGACTGAAGTTCAAGGTGACTTTTCCTTCAACTTCAAAATAAAGGTTTAACAATTCACTTACAGCTGCTGACATTGAAACCTTTCTTTGATTCCAGGACCAAAGCAGAACAGTATTTCTATTTCCTAAAATGAGCCTTTCTGTGTTTCTCTAGTGGTTTAATCTTTCATCAGGAAGGTGCCAGTGGTGACATGGCCCCTGGTAGGGGAGGGTGAGGAGATGAGAGGGGACCTTACTCTCTCAGCAAGGGGGACAGCCTTTGATGAGATTAACTAACAACTCCCCAGGGCCTCCACAGGCAGCCACTATGCTAAACAGCTGAGATGAATTCTTAATTCACTATTTACTCAATCTCCAAGGCTGGAAGAAACAGAAAATTCTCTTTGGGTCATTGGAAGGCTGCCTGCTTTTTTTCTTTTAAATTTTTTTTATGTTCTTTTGTATCTATATAGATCTTTAATAGTCTGTATATTCTTTATGGTCAGGAACGGCCTATGCTTTCATTTTGGTTCCTAAGAGGCAGACCTTGAAGCAAACATTCAAGTGTCAAGAGTCTAGGAAGTGACAGAAGCAATAGGGCCGGGAAGAATGAGACAGGGTAGTGCAGGCTGTGAGATTCAGGTGTGCTGTCCCTAGATTGGTGCCATCCAGGTGCCACAAGGGTGCTGCTGGAGTTGAATTTCACTGTAGGACTCTGGGGAATGGTGTGAAACCCAGGGACTGAAGGTGCATACATGAGTGATTATATGCCAACTGCCACGTCCCTTCATTGGTCAAAGGCTCTTAGTGAGGTCAATGTGAATTTTCTGGCATTTCTGACTATAGACTGGCATCCATTTTCCATTGCAAGAAGTCAGAGTACAATGAATTGGAAAGGCCTGCGGGCATTCAAAACAACTGGAAGGCTTAGCTCTGTCTACTTCCCATCCCTGAAATTTGTACAGGGTAGGTGCTTAACAAGGGTCGGTTGTCCTGCTGTGGATGAATTGAAACATAAAAGCCCAAATAAGGGCAGAGGACAGGATTGAAACTTCTTAATGAAATTTCATCTTTTGTTGTTAAAAGAATGTCAGAGAATACCTCATTAAAAAGAGATATTTGAAGACAAAGAATAAATGGTTCTGATATTCTAGGTAGAAGATGGCAAGCTAGTGATACAAAGAAACTGAGGTTCTGTTGTAGTTTGGATCTGCAACATTGCACCAAGTCTCTTCTTTTCAGAGGTGGGGCTTTTAGAAAATGATTGGATCATGAGGGCTTGCCCTTATCAGTGGATTGGTCCACTAAAGGCTGAATTGGCTACTAGGAGGTAGGGCTGAGTTTGAGGTGGCAAGTTCACTGGGAGTGTGCCCTGGAAGCATTTATCTTCTCTCTCTTCTTTCCAGCCACTTCTTCCCCCTCCCTACCTCCCTTTATTTCCTCCTCTCCTCTCCTCTCCTTTCCTTTCCTTTCCTTTCCTTTCCTTTCCTTTCCTTTCCTTTCCTTTCCTTTCCTTTCCTTTCCTTTCCTTTCCTTTTTCTCTCTCTTTCTTTCTTTCTTTCTCTCTCTCTATTTATTTCTCTCTCTCTCTCTCTTTTTCTTTCTCCCCGCCCCCTCCATTGTAGCTGCCACCAGCTGAGCTGCTTTCCTCCACCACAACCTTCCACCATGATGTTCTGCCTCCCCTCAGGCCCAGAGCAATGGAGTTGGTGGACCATGGACTGAAACCTCTGATACCATGAGTGAAAATACATCTTTCCTCTTTGAAGATTGTCGAGTATTTGGGTCATAGAGATGAAAATTTGACTCAGGTTCTAATTCCTCTTATTTGCCCAGTTCTAGTTTGTATTATTCCCAGGTTAAATGCCATACCAGAAATTGTATCAGATAATCAGAGACAGCAGTGAACAGGGATGGAAGAGATGGTGCAAAAGTGATCAGAGACTGTGACTCAAGGACAAAAACATTGAATATCAGAGCATCAGGGGTTCAGTTCTTGGGGAAGTAGTCAGCAAGGTGGAATTTATCACGTGCGTTTTGTCTTGGAGGTAACCTGGGGATCCATACTTGAGGAAGAAAGAAGAATGAAGCAGAACTGGACAGAGTAATTCAGCTGGGTTGAAGGCCCAGTAAGTTTGGCCAACTCTACAGAGTGTGAAAAGTGTCATTTAGCTTCCCAACTATGGCTAAGAGAGCCAGGTCTTTATACTCCTGGCCATCTCCTTTATATCAGCCATTGGATGTGGGCTGCCCCAAGAAGAAAAGATGATCCCCATGACCGAGGGCATCCTTGAAGGGGCTGATGCTGAGACCACTGTTGACAGCACAGGTGAAAAGATCTTCACCAGAGGGGTCTCCTAGAGGCCACACAGTGTCCACCATTCACCTTTTCCCTCCCCCAGTGCTCTGCCCCTTCCATAGGCTCTAAGATTCCCTGACCTGGATCACCAGGGACGCGTGATCTAATTTGGATGTGATTCTCATACCTCATAGCCCTTCAGGTCTGTGGTTCTTTAGTTCTCCTAGGGCCTGTCTGCCTGTACCAGTACTCACTGCTGTCGGATTCCACTGTGGATCTCTTGGAGGCTCAATTCATTACCGATCAGAGGAAGACCTTATGATAGTGGAACATAGATGGAATAGATAGATACATAAAATCTGTCACTTACCATCTAAGCACCAATATAGCCACTCACCTGGACTATAATGAGGCATCTGAATGGATCATCTGTGTTTAGTTGCCATAGTCTCTGTAATTCAAATTATGAAATAACCTCATTTTTCTTTTTCCTGGAGTTTATACTAGCTTGGAGTTTGTGTGAATGATGGTTTGGATCTGTGGGGTCAGACATACAATCACTATTGTGTGAGTGTGTGTGTGTGTGTGTGTGTGTGTGTGTGTGTGTGTGTGCGTTGGAGAGAAGGGCATTTAACACAGTAGGAGGGAAGCCAGGGTCTCAAGAAGAGATGGAGCTAAACTGAGTAGCACCATGGACAATGGAGGCTGAGATATCTAGTATGGATCAAGGTTGCAGGACAGAAGTGCTTCCATAGTCTTGCTTGACCACATGCAAACATGGCAACTCCCAATATTCTAGCCCAAGGTCACAAAGATTTATTTTTTTTCCCTATGAGTCTTAAAATTTTTGCTTCTGTGTTTAGATCTCTGACTTATTTTGAGTTAAATATTGTGGAGATCATGAGAAAGGAGTTTAATTTATCACTTTTATATGGATTTCCAGTTCTCTCAACATTATTTTTTGAAAAAACAGTCCTCTCTCTCTCTCTCTTTTTCCGCCAGTGTACTTTTTCAGCATCCTTATGAGAAATCCACTTCACTGTGAACATAAGGGTCTATTTCTTAGTTCTGTCCCATCTGTAGGTCTATCCTATGCTGGTACTCCATTGTAGTATTACTGTAACAATTTTGTATTCAGTTTTGAAATTGGGCTATGTGAGTCTTCCAATTTTGTTCTTTTTAAAGATTGTTTTGGCTATTTTGGGTTTCTTAAATTTCCATGTAAATTTTTAGAATCAGCTTGTCAATTTCTGCAAAGAAGAAAATTGCAATTTCAATAGGGATTGGGTGGGACTTATAGATCATTTTGAAGAATATTTCCATTTTAGCAATACTGTCTCTTGACTCATGACCCAAAGGATGTCTATTGATTTCAGTCTTCTCTAATTTCTTTCAACAATGTTTGGTAGTTTTCAAAGCACATGTTTTCTCCTGCTTTTGTTTTTTTTTTTTGTTTTTGTTTTTGCTAAGTATTTTATTAATTTGCATGCTATTTTAAAAGCAATTGCTTTCTTTTAATTTCATTTTTGATTGTTCATTGATAGCTCTCTTAGTTAATTTAGTGCAACCAAATACTACAGAGTGGGTAGCTTAAATAATTAGGCATTTACTTCTCATAATTCAGAAGGCTGGGAAGTCTAAGGTCAGGGTGCCAATATTGTGGGGTTCTAATAAAAGGGTCTTCTTTTTGGCTTGCAGGAGACTGTCTTCTTCCTACAGTTTCACATGGCAGAGAGGAGAGAGAGAGAGAGAGAGAGAGAGAGAGAGAGCCCACTCACTCCAGTCTCTTCCTATAAGGTTGCTAATGTCATAATGATCCCATCCCCATGACCTCATCTAAATCTAAGCACTTCCTAGTGATCCCCTCTCCAAATACCACACACTAGAAGTTAGGACTTCCACATGAAAATTCTGGGGATGCACATTTAGTCTATAACTTAGTATACAGAAATGCAATACAATTTTGTACTCTGCAATCTTGAGGCATTTTTTCCTTTATTCTTTATTTGTTCTAATCAGTTATACATGACAGTAGAATGCACTTTTACACATCATACATAAATGGAGTATAGCTGTATAACTTTTCATTCTTCTGGTTGTACCTGATGTAGAATCACACCAGTCTGCCGGGTGTGGTGGCACACGCCTGCAATCTCAGCATTTTGGGAGGATGAGACAGGAGAATTGCAAGTTCAAAGCCTCAGCAACGGCGAGGCTCTAAGCAACTCAGTGAGACCCTGTCTCTAAATAAAATACAAAATAGGGCTGGGGGTGTGGCTCAGTGGTCGAGTGGCCCTGAGTTCAATCCCCGGTACCACACACACACACAAAAAAAATCACACCAGTCGTGTGATCATATATGCACATAGGTTAATAATGTCCAATTTATTCTACTCTTCTTCCTTCCCCCATACCCCCTTCCTTCCCTTCATTCCCCTCTGCCTAATCCAAAGTAACTCTATTCTTCCTTAGCCTCATCTCCCCTTATTGTGAATTAGCATCTGCAAATCAGAGAAAATCTTTGGTTTTATGGGGTTGGCTTATTTTCCTTAGCATGATAATCTCCAGCTCCATCCATTTACTGGCAAGTGCTATCATTTCATTCTTTATTAAGGCTCAGTAATATTCCATTGTGTATGTATACCACATTTTCTTTCTTTTTTCTTTTTTTCATTTAAATGCATTTCAAGTCATAGTACATATATAGAGCTCAATTTTCCATTTCTCTGGTTGCAAACCGTAGATTCACACCATTTGTGTCTTCATACATGCACCTAGGGTAGTGATGACCATCTCATTCAACCATCTTTACTACACCCCTTCCCCCTTCCCTCCCCCCACCTTCCTCCTAACCCATCCAGAATTCCTCCATTTCTCTTATGTTCCCCATTCCACATTTTCTTTATCCATTCATCTGTTGAAGGGCACCTAGGTTGGTTCCATAGTTTGGCTATTGTGCATTTGGCTGCTATACACACTGATGTGGCTGCATCACTGTAGTATGATGATTCCTAGTCCTTTGAGTGTAAATGGAGAATTGGGATAGCTGGGTCAAATGGTGGTTTGTGTCTTTCTTAGTATCATCCATACACATTATCATGCCATCTGCAAAGAGACAGTTGTACTTACTCCTCTCTAATAGGGATGCCTCTGATTTCATTTTTGTGTAGAATTAATGTGGCTAGAACCACCAGCACAACAGGGAATAGAAGAGGTCACATCTTTGTCTTGTTCCTGATTTTAGGGGGAAACATCCAGTCTTACATCATTAAGAACGATGTGAACCCAGAATTTTTCATAGATGTACTTTATCAGGCTGAGGAAACTTCTTTCCATTTTCAGGTTGTTGTGCATTTTCCTGATGAAAGGGTATTGGATTTTGTCAAATGCTGTTTCTGTATTTATTGAACTGACTATATGGTTTTGTTTTCTAGTCTATCAATACAGTATATAGCATTGATTTTGGATGTTAAATAATTTTGCATTCCTGAAATAAAGTCTACTTCATCATCACTTTTTAAAAATTCAGTTTTCTCATGTATTTGTGAGAATTTATGTCTATAATCATCAGAGATATTAATGTAAAATTTCCTTTTCTTGTAATGCTTTTGTCTAGATTTAGTATCAGGGTAGCACTGACCTCATAGAACAACCTGAAATGCATCCCCTCCTCTTCTGTTCCATGGAAGAGTTTGTGAAGAATCATTACTAATTTTTCTTTAAGTATTCAGAAGAATTCACCATCTTGGCCTGGGTTTCACTTTGTGGGAAATCTTTAAATGACTGAATCAATCTCTATACTGGTGATAGATCTACTCAGATTTGTTATTTCCTTTTGAGTGAATCAGTATCAGTAGTTTGTGTCTTTCTAAGAATTTGTCCATTTCTTCCAAATTAATTTGTTGGCTGAGAGTTTTTAATTACTTTTTCTTTTTATTTATTTATTTTTACTCTAAGATAAACAAAGATGCTGTCTCTTTCATTCTTGATTTTCATAATTTGAAACTGTTTTTTTATCTTGTTCAGTTCCCAAGATTTTGGTTATAATTAGTAGGATCTTAGATGCTAAAGTGATCTAGGTCCATGTTCTACCTCTTTCACTATGTGATGGCCTTCCCAACCCTCAATTTTTAATCCAGAAAACAGATAATTCAATGTGTCCAATTTTTTTTAACCAGGGATTGAACCTAGGGGCACTTAACCACGGAACCATATCACCTGTTCCCCTCCCCCCCTTTTTAAACTTTGAGACAGGGTTTCACTAATTGCTAAGTTGTTTATGATCTGGCTAAGTTGTGGAGGTTGGCCTTGAACTTGTAATCCTCCCGCCTCAGCCCCCTAAATTGCTGGGATTACAGGCGTGCACCACCATGTTTTGCTCCATTGTTTTTCCTTTTATTTTTTTAATCTTTGAAGGCATTTTATTCTGACAATATTTTTATTCCTTAATTTATTAATGCACATCATAGTTGTTACTAAAGTCATCTATCTTTAAACCATAAGCTTATTTAAAAGCAAACCCTATCTTTTAATGCAACAGTATCAAATGTCATTTATGAGGATGACTAAATTCTAACAAGATAACCATGGAAAAAGCCTCAATATGAAGCAGTATCATTTTTTTCCATAGAGAGATGTGAGTCACAGAGCTGGAAACCAGAAGCCAGAGTTCTAGTTCCTTCGAGATGGCTGCTGAAAACAGGACACCACGATCAATTAAGTTTGGGAACTGCTCTGTCCTGTGTTGACGGCTCTCAGGTAAAGGAGACTAAAAGCCACATTTGCCATATCTCTCTGTCACTATGATCCCCACCCCAGTCTCTTCATCCTTTTAACAGACATGTACAAAGTACCCAAGGTGCCAGCCCCGTTCGTGGCTGTAGGATACCGCAGTGCAAGAAGCAGTCTCTTCCTGCATGGAGCTCACAGTCTGTCTTTACATGAAGATTAAATATGAGCAGGGCAGTTACCGGCATATAGTAGATGCCTGGTGAATGGCGGGGGCAGCTGACCTGTCACTTTCCCTTCCTGCTGTCTGAGGCTGATGCAGGTTCTCTAGGGAGAGGCGCTGGGCGGCTCCTGATGCTGCTGTCTTGCCCCCTCCCTTCCCTCCACCTCCTCGTCATCCATTCTGCTCAAACACAAACATGGCCAGGCAATTCTCTTTTATGTCTAACTTCCAATTATGTATAAACACATGTTTTTAGGAAGCGGTTCTCATCTTTCGATGTGCGGTATCAGACATTTAGCTACTCAGATCCCTACTCGACCCCTCTCCTGGCTGCTTTTTGAAATCCAACCAGCACAGAACTGTGGCGGAATCACTTACCGACATTAATTTACCTCTTTCTCCCATGCATTTTTCATTTCCCTTCCCGTCACTCCAACAGGGAGCAAGGCTCACTTTTGCCCCAGGGGAGGCTAGCAGCAAACTAGACAGTCCCCTTGCGGGCTCTTGATTTAGAGAAGTCTGAGGACAGGATGCTAGACTTCTGGTAGGGAGAGAAGAGACAGCAGAGGCTCTGAAGGAAATAAGAGCAGAAGGGGAGAATTTAATTTAGACTGAAAAGGGACTTTTGGAAAATTGAGAAGAGTCAGGAAAGAGAAAGAGAGAGAGAGAGAAAGAGAGAGAATGCATGTGGCCCCGTAGTATCACTCAGAGTGGATTTCAGTTAATGACCAGAGAAGCTTCCCTGAGGTTGTGATTCTACATAACCTCCAAGCCATTGATCATCACAGGGAAGGAGAATCCCAAGTGAGCCATCCCCCTACCAGTCATCTAGCAGGTATGGACTTGGAGTTGGAACTGCATGGTTTATAAAAGAGATGAGGGAATGCAGATACTTCTCCCCAACTCCTAGCCCCAATCTAAGCTTGTGAGCCGTCAGTCTTGTTGCCTTAGCCACAGGAGAGGAACTAGTTCAAATTCAGGATTCCTGGGTCTTTGTTCAGTTAACCCACACTCCTCCTCTGAGACCCTATTGCTTAAGTGTGGAAAATTCCCTGCCCATTTCATTGTGTTCTAGCACCTTCCTGAGTCACTCGGCTTTGACAAATGCAGACAGATCCAAAAGGAGAAAGGGACTGAGAAACCCAGTACAGCCCATGATTCACACTGGAGCTTCAGCAGAGCTGTGGCTGAGTGATTTTCCTGAAACTCCTGAGATAGCAATGTGGCAACAAGGGGCACATTTACTGTGGGACAATCAGAGGACAGGCAGCACTCGGAAGCATTTCAAATCTACCTCCTGATTTAAAAACCTATCTTCCCCACAGGCTGAGGGCTGAGGGCTGAACCATTTTTGATTGGTTCCCCCTGTCCTTTGCACAATAATTATCAACAAAGTAGGCACTTAATCTATGTTAATTAATGAAACAACTTTTTATTTATTTACTTTTATTTTTAAAAATTTATTTATTTATTCTAATTAGGCATACATAACGGCAGAATGCATTTTGGTTCATTGTACACAAATGCAGCACAACTTTTCATTTCTCTGGTTGTACATAACATAGAGTCGCACCATATGTGCAATTATACATGTACCTAGGGCAATGATGTCCATCTCATTCCATCATCTTTCCTGCCCCCATGTCCCCTCCCCTCTCCTCCTTCCTCTTTGACCAAAGTTCCTCCTTCTTTCCATGCCCCCTCCCCCATTATAGATTATCATCTACTTATCAGAAAGAACGTTAGGCCTTTGGATTTTTGGGATCGGCTTAGCATGATATTCTCCAGCTCCATCCGTTTACCTCAAATGCTTTAATTTTATTCTTTTAATGCTGAGTAATATTCCATTGTGTAAATATATACCACAGTTTTTTTATCCATTCATCTACTGAAGGGCATCTAGGTTGGTTCCACAGTTTAGCTATTGTGAATTGAGCTGCTGTAAACATTGAAGTGACTGCGTTACTGTAGTATGCTGTTTTTAAGTCCTTTGGGTATAGACTGAAGAGCGGGATAGCTGGGTCAAATGGTGGTTTCATTCCAAGGTTTCTAAGGACTCTCCATACTGCTTTCCAGATTGGTTGCACCAATTTGCAAACTCATACATTGCACCCCAGCAATGTATGAGTATGCCTTTCCCCCCACATCCTTGCCAACACTTATTGTGATACAACTCATTTTTAAAAGCCTACTGTGGCCAGGCATGTTAGCGCACACCTGTCAGCCCAGCGGCTTGGGAGACTGAGGCAGGAGGATCGCAAGTTTAAAGCCAGCCTCAGCAATTTAATGAAGCCCTAAACAACTCAGTGAGACCCTGTCTAATTAAATATAAAAAAGAGCTGAGGATGTGGCTCACTGGTTAAGCACCCTGGGTTCAACCACCCCTGGTACAAAAAAGAAAAAAAAAAAAAAGCTACTATGATCCTGATATTGTCCTTGGCACCAGAAAACCACTATCTCATTTGATCCTCTAAGCAAAGCTGTGAGATGTTTGCTCAAAGTCTCAGAGCTACTCAAGGACAAGAGTCCAGCCAGGTTTCAGTTCCCACTCACCATTTCTTTACACATTCAAGTCACTTTGGTATAATGGCCACCATTATCAGAAGGTGGAGTTTTTTTCAATATTAGGGAATGGATAAGGAAGCAATTCAATTTCCTCTGTGCTCATTTTTCGGTCATTCATCTATTTGGTGAAAAAATATATATATATTGAGGATAAGCTCCACCTTGCCCTTCTAAATTACTTTACACATCATTAGGATATTTATAGAACTCAGAAGAGTAAAAGAAAGAATCTTCAGTTTCCAAAAATGTCTGGTTGTTTCCTGGGCTGCTCAGATGGGTTGCTTGGGCTTCTGGAATGCTGCTAAAATTTGGAATTGCAAGATCTGTGTTTACATACGGGGTTAATCATTTTCTAGCTTAATGGATCATTTTTCTTTCAGCAATTTAGTTATCCTTTTTGAGTCTCAATTTTCTCATCTGTGCAATGGGAATAATAGCCACATGAGAGATAATGTATCGTATAGCAATTTGGAAACAAAACCTAAACATTTATAGCCTTCATTGGAGTCACAGTGGTAAGATAAGAAGAATTTTAAATATATACATTGTTATATTTGGATGTGAGGTTTCCCCCAGATGCTCACGTGTGAGACAATGCAAGAAGGTTTAGAGGGGAAATCATTGGGTTATGAGAGCTTTAGCCCAACTAGTGCATTAATCCCCTGGTGGGATTAACTGGGTGGTAACTGGAGACAGGTGGGCATGGCTGGAGGAGGTGGGTGTGGCTGGAGGAGGTGGGCGTGGCTGGAGGAGGTGGGCTTTGGGGGCGTGGCTCTGGGGTATATATTTGTATCTGGAGAGTGGAGTCTCTCCGCTTGCTGATCATCATGTGAGCTGCTTCCCTCCACCACACTCTTCCTTGGTGATGTTCTGCCTCACCTTGAGTCTGGAGTAATGGAGCCTGCTGTCTATGGACTGAGATCTCTGAAACTGTAATCCCTTAAATAAACTTTTACTCCCCTAAAATTTTTCTAGTTGGGTCTTTTAGTCACAGCAGCACAAAAGCTGACTAAAACATACATTTATATAAATACAACCACTACTGTGGAGCAAAAGGGAGATTTGGGGGATGGGTCACTTAGGGATGTGAGGCAGTTGATCAACCTTAGAAATGATTTGCTCCATCTGAGGAGATGCAGAAAGAAACCAGGGCAGGAAGATCATGAGCCACGGCACATGTTGGGGCTGCATGAAATCACCTGGAACAGGGAGCAGGGGAGATGAGTTGAAATTCAAAGCTGTGTGGTTGAAGGGTACCTCTGACTGCCCAAAGGAACGGGTTCCCTTTTCCTTCCTGGAGTCCCCAGAGAAGGCTTCTCTTTCTACTCACAAATCTGGGAGAATCTTTTTGTACGTTGCTCAAGGGATCCCAGGAAGCAAATCTGGAGACAAGGACTTGGGTGCAGGTAGTTTATTTGCAAGGAGAAGCCAGAAATCAAAGTAAAAAAGGAGGAGGAAGAGGAGGGGAAGAAGAAGAAGAAAAGGAGGAGGAGGAGGAGGAGGAGGGAAGGAAGGAAGGAAGGAAGGAAGGAAGGAAGGAAGGAAGGAAGGAAGGAAGGAAGGAGAGGAGGAAGAAAAAGAGAGAGAGGTAAAAGCCAATAAAGTCTACGTTATTAAACTGGTTCCCACCTAGGGCAACTAAAGTTCAATCCTACTGAGGATCCTCTAGGGAAAATTTGGAGAAGTTTGGTACCATGATGTGAATATGGCTTGACTTTGTCCCCCAAAGATTCATGTGCTGGTAGCTTGTTCCCCAGTGTAGTAGTGTTGAGAAGTGGTGGAACCTTTAACAGGAGGGCCCAGTGGGAGGTAATTAGGTCATGGGCTCTGTGCTAATAAAGGGTGGACACTGATCTTCCAAAGTGAGTGAGTTCTTGCAAGAGTTCTAGTTGTAAAGCAAGGCCACCTTGGGTTTGGCTGCTTCTGCATGTGGCTGGTTCCTTTTCTGTTCTTCTGCCATGTGGTGACACAGCCAGGGAACCCTTCCAGAATGCCAGCAATGGGAAACCTCCCATCATCAAATCATGAGCTAAATAAACATCTTTACATTATAAAGAATTTAGTCTCAAGTATTTTGTTATAGTAATACAAAACAGATGAAGGCAATTATTGATCACAGAATGAGAGACTGCGATGCTTATTCACTGATTTTATCCCTAACTGATAAAGGACTTCCCCTAAGAAACTAATTATACTACATTTTAAGCCCAATTGCCTTCTGAGGCAAAAAAGTGGATAGACTTTCCCAGGCTTGCTTTGGAGGTGGAGCATTGGCAACGTACATAGAACTGTCCATCAGTGTGGTTCTGATGCGAGGCAGGCTTAGTGGGTGTGTTCCAGGACACTGCTCTGGGCTGAGAGTTTTGCAGAGTGCTCCAGAAAAAGTGGATTGGGTTGGTAAATAGGAGTGAGGATGTGGCTCAGTGGTTGATTGCTCCTGAGTTCAATCCTTGGTACCTGCCACTAAAAAAAAAGTGGGTCAGGGAATGGGCATGGGAGGCCCCTGAATTTACACAGACTTGGCCATGGACTCATCTGATTCAGCTACTTGACTGATTTCCACTTCTCCTGCTTTTGGTCTCCTTGTGCCAATGAATCATACAGTCATTCCTTTTCCCTGTTGTCTTAAATAGCTGTCTGGGTAGCCATCCGTGTGACTGAATCCAGAGGACATTTAAAATGATAACATGGCTATTCAGAGATAATGCAGAATTGCTGACTCATCGAAATGCTTAGGTGCCACTACAGAAGCCTACCAGTGATGGTGGTCCCAGGGCTTGTGAGTTGTTTTCTCTCCATTGCTGCATTATTGTTGTTGTTATTACTATTGTTATTATTTGGGGGCAGTTCTGGGGATTGAACTCAAGGGCACTCAACCACTGAGCCACATCCCCAGCCCTGTTAGTGTTTTATGTAGAGACAGAGTCTCACTGAGTTGCTTAGTGCCTTGCCGTTGCTGAGGCTGGCTTTGAACTCACGATCCTCCTGTCTCAGCCTCCCTAAGTGCTGAGATTACAGGCATGCGCCACCACGCCCAACTCATTGCTATATTATTTATTTATTTTTTTCTTTATCACTGCTATTTATTTTATTAGCACATAATAATGAGAATAAGATTATGATATGAATAATCACAAGCATGTCTAATTAATTTAGGTATTCATGTATTCCCCAGATTTCCAGTTTATTAATGCCCTGCCCATGCGGAGCTCTAGGCTAGGCACTGACAATACCAGGTTCGACAACATTTAAGATCTCTGCTTTTCCGGAGCTGACATTCTAGTGAAGAACAAATACAGAATGAGAAGAGCATCATGTAGGAAACAGGGAATAAAATAAAAAGTTCTTGGGAGCGTCCTATTTTAGATAAGTTGGCCTAAAGGAAGCCAATTAAGAGGTGTTCATTGACCTGAGACATGAATAACAAGAAGAGCCTTTTAGGAAGAGGAAAGTACAAGTTAAAAGCCTAGTTCCTGCAGTTTCAGAGAGACTGAGAGGAGGCCATGTCCTCTTAGGGACTAAAATACAGTGATGGATTGTGTGGGTTCTGTAGCCAGAGTAGAATCCATAACAGACCTTGGATACATCCTGTATCCTTTCAGGGCCTCCATGATTTCATCTATAAAAACGTGATAACAGAATTAACAACTACCTCCTATGGATGTTGTGGAAACAAAATAAAATACTGTGTGTTAACTGGCTATCGCCATATTTGCACATGGTGGGACGTCTACAAGCACCTTTGGATTGGCCATGACTTGGTTTCTTCAAGAAACTTGAGCAGAACAATAAAGGTAGGTCAAACTTTAGTAGGGAGTTTGGTCCAGAGGTTTACAGCCAACTCTGGGTTTAGTTCTCTTCTCTCAGTTGTGTTCTCCACAAGAATCAGTATTTTCATCTGACTGGCTCCCTGCATAGGATAAAGATGGCCGTGTCCACTATGGGCCTATCCTCTGGACAAACTGCCGTGTTTCAGCTTTCCCACTCACACTCCAATCTATCCAGAGAAAGCACACCCCAAAATAGTGCTTGAAGACATTGGGAGAGCCATTCTGATTGGCTTATACCTGCCTTAGGTCACTGCAAGCAGAAGACAGGATGTACAGATACATTGTTTTAACTTAGAACACGAGCTCCTGGGTTGGACACATCGTTAAACTTTTTTGGGGGGTACCAGGGATTAAACTCAAGGGCACTCGACCACTGAGCCACATCTTCAGCCCTGTTTTGTATTTTATTTAAAGACAGGGTCTCACTGAGTTGCTTAGGGCCTCGCTTTTGCTGAGGCTGGCTTTGAACTCACGATCCTCCTGCCTCAGCCTCCTGAGCCGCTGGGATTACAGGTGTGCACCACCACCCCCAGCTACAAATATCTGAAGATGCCATGGGTCGGTAAAAAACTGAGAGCAGATGGAATGGCAGAGAAGACATGAGCCTAAGGATGCAGACAATATGTCTAGGCACGTTGTTGCTTGCTGTTATCATTCTGGCTAAAGAGCATCAGGTCAAGGTCAATCAGGAGATCCTATGCTGTAATCTTGATTCTCTCACAGCTGTAAGAATCGCATGCTCAGTTGACCCTGAGAACATCAGTTTCTTCACCCTGCATGTATTTGTCTAACAATTTTCTCAACTCTTATGGAAAATACAAGGATCTGGTGGAAATAAACAGACACATTGCTGTCCACATGGAGCTAATGTTCTAGTCTAGTGGGATATTTATTATGAATTTACAACCTCATCAAGCAGAGGTTCTTAGCATCAAGGTGAAATCAATTGTGGCACAATTTGTATATTTTCCCCTTGGGTCTTTATTTTTTTCCATTTTGCTTTGCAAGAGGGCAGAAACTAAAATATAACAGCAAAACTATGACAAAGTACATTTTTAAGCTTTGTTTTCCTTTATAACTTCTCATGCTGTTGGAAGTGTATCTTACTAGAAGCTTTTCATTTTAGTCTGTTTTAACTACCAGTTTCTATAAGCATTTGTTATGAAAAGTGTTAAGGTATACAAGTAAAAATAAAACCACATGGAAATATAATTTATTTGCAAAGAAAAATAAAAAAGTACAGTAAAGAGCATCCCTGGGGGGAAATGTTTGATTTAATCAGGAATCACTCTAATTAACTGGGAAAAAATCAATCATAGCTGATCCCAAACACTGCCACACACATACAAAAAAATCAATCATAGCAAATAAAGCATGTAATGCATAGCCTGAAAGTCAGATTTTAATTTCAGTTTACTTCTATTGGAGCTTACTTTCTCAGACATGTACACTGGTTTTGTTTTACAGAACTAATTTTTTTTTTTTATTCCTGTTGAAATTTATTGCTCCTTGCAAAAGCTGAGAATGGCCGTTCTTTTTGCTCTAAGTTCTCAGCATGGTCACTATATAGAAAATGGCTAAGCAATTATGGTGATGGAAAATGATGGAATGTCTCCTTTGGCCATAGCTGCAATTCTGAGGGAAGATTAATGAATGTCTTTCTTCTGACCAGTATAAATGAAAATCCACATCCAACTTCATCCTTCCTCTCTCTGCTTCTACCACTTGTACCCTTCCTATGTCCCCCCTTTGGAGGGGACAACCGTCTCAACAATCACAGTGTCACTGACACACTTAGTACTTCTAAAAATATTTTTAAGTCATATTGACACTTGAATGTTTAATGATGGTATTAGGCATTTGGAGGCAGCATCATTCTCTCTGCCTGAGATCGTGAGGGCAGCAGGCAGACTGGCCAACCTCTGTAGATTTCCTTATGAGCAAAAATGACTGAATTTCCTTTGAGATCCCTCCTCAATCTCCGCTGAGTGCTCTGGGTGAAGCTTCTGCCACCCCAATTCCAAGTACAGATCTTGTGAGCCAGACCTGAACCAATTAATTGAAGAATTGTATTCCTCTTGACTATTTCATAAACATAAAATGGATATATTACCAAATCCGGCCAAACAGAGGTTCAATGAAAGCCATTTCCTACAGGATCCTAGGGCAACAGGCTCTCTCTCTTCCACTGGACGTAAGCAAATAATCATGTATTCTCAAAACTGTTAACATTTGCCTGGCATGATGGCACACACCTGCAATCCCAGCATCTCGAGAGGCTGAGGCAAGAGGATTACAAAGCCAACCTCAGCAACTTGGTGAGGACATGTACCTAGGGCAATGATGTCCATCTCATTCCACCATCTTTCCTGCCCTGTGCCCCTCCCCTCCCCCCTTCCCTCTTGCTGGGGATGAGGATCAGTGGTTAAGCACCCCTGAGTTCAGTCCCTGATACCAAAAAGAAAGAAAAAAGAAAGAAAGAGAGGGGAGGGGGAAGGGAGAGAGAGGGAAGGAGGGAGAGAGGGAGAAAAACAGAAGAGGAAGAAATATAATTTAAGCCACATATGCAATTTTGAATATTTTTGATTTTCTGGTAGCCATATTTGAACAGTAAAAAGGAACAGGGGAAATTTGTTTTAACATTTGCTATTTAACCCAACATATCCAAAATATTATCACTTCAACATATAATCAAAATAAAGATTATTAATGAGATTTAAATCATTTTTATCATGAGTTTTGAAATCCATTGTGCATTTTATGGCAAATAAAATGCAGCACATCTCCATTTAAATGCACATTTTTTTTGGTACCGGGAATTGAACTCAGGGTTACTGGACCACTGAGCCACATCCTCAGACCTATTTTGTGTTTTATGCAGAGACAGGGTCTCACTGAGTTGCTTAGTACCTCGCCATTGCTGAGGCTGGCTTTGAACTCACGATCCTCCTGTCTCAGCCTCCTGGTATGGTATCTATACACAATGGAATATTACTCAGCCTTAAAGAAGAATAAAATGATGGCACTTGCCAGTAAATGGATGGAAATGGAGACTATCCTGTCTCAGCCTCCTGGTATGGTATCTATACACAATGGAATATTACTCAGCCTTAAAGAAGAATAAAATGATGGCACTTGCCAGTAAATGGATGGAAATGGAGACTATCATGCTAAGTGAAATAAGCCAATCCCAAAAAACAAAGGCTGAATGTTCTCTCTAATATGTGGATACTAACTCACAATAAGGGAGGTGAAGGGAAGATAGAAGTTCACTGAATTAGACAAAGGAGAATGAAGGGAAGGGAGGGGGATGGGAATAGGAAAGACAGTGGAATGACTGGGACAGAACTTTCCTGTGTACATATCTGAACACACGACCAGGGAAACTCCACATCATGTCAAGAATGGAAGTTAGACTCCATGTACGTATGATATGTCCAAATACACTCTACTGTCATGTATATCTAAAAAGAACAAATAAAAATTTTTAAAAGAAGAGGAAGCATCTAACAATGCTATGGAGAAGATACGACCACTGTAACAGGGTAGAAATAGGGGCCTTGACCTGCTGTTGGTTCATGGAGAATATCCAGAGACTTCCTCCCTAAGAAAAAGGAATTGTAGCTGACACCTTAGGTTACGTAAGAGCTACACAGCAAGTGTGTGTGTGTGTTTATTTGGGGTGATAGTGAGGATAGTGGACAATCTGGATAATCTTCCAGACAAACACAACCCTGAAGGGTCACAGTCCTTTTCTATGTATGTAACCTGAAATATTTTTCAAGGCTGGTTTTTTTTTTTTTTGGTACTTGGTATTAAACCAGGGGTGCTGAACCACTGAGCCACATCCGCAGCCCTTTTTATATTTTATGTAGAGACAGGGTCTCACTGAGTTGCTTAGGGCCTCGCTAAGTTGCTGAGGCTGGCTTTGAACTTGTGATCCTCTTGCCTCAGCCTCCTGAGCAGCTGGGATTACAGGTATGGGCCACTGTGTCTGGCTCAAGGCTCTTTTTAATTCCAGCACAATTTATTTGTTACTCTGCTTTTAATTATCATCCACCCTCACTTCCTTGCAGAGTCTTTGGCTCCCCTAACCAAGTCACTTCCCTTCCTCATACTTTCCCCAGTGCCTGCCTCCTTTCAGCCTTTAACATAAAGTTTAAATTTATTTTCATGATTCATCAATCAATGTCTCTCTCTTTCACTGGACTGTAATGTAAAATCCATTAGGGCAGAGACCAAGTTTGGTTTTGCTCAAAATGTGTTGAATAGGTATTTGAGATTAACATTTGTTTTTGCCTGAAATTATCACTATGAATACACATTTAGACCTTAAAATATATACTCCTATATGAAAGAAACAGAAGTGAATTTTAGATTATGGACTATTTCAATCTATTAACAGGGCCCACAGAGTTGATCTCAGGGGCCTTTCCAATAACTCCTTTTCAAATAACCTGCTATTTTCTAAGTAATGCACATTGCACAAGAAGATGCTGGCCACTCTATAGATGAGTGGGTACATCTCTTACCTTTGAAGAAAAATAAGTAATGGTCTTTCAAAATGAAGTTAAAGAACTCTTTACATGGTTTCTTTGATTTTTCTATGCAATGAATCAAATGCATTACCTACAATTAGTATCTCTTTGTTTCCTTTCTGCATGTTTTTAAAAAATTTTTATTTTATTTATGTGAAATTTTAAAATAGGCAAAATTCATCTGTTATACTATATGTCAATAAGATAGCTGCTGGAAATATCAGTGGAGCCAGAAAAATCGATAAAGTAGAGGTTAGGACCAGGAGAAAGGCAGAGGGGGAGGTATAAGCATAGGTGAGGAGGACTAAATTGAAGCAAATCATATTCCATATACTTATAATTATGTGAAAATGAATCCTAATATTATGTATCACTAACATGAACCAATTAAAAATTGAGAAAAAATCTAAAAAAAAAAAAGACATTTGCCCTTGCAGAGAGTAGAGACTATACGCGCCTGCAAGGGCTTCTGGGGACTGGCGATGTTCTGCTCCTTCATCTAGGTGCTGGTTACGTGAGTGTGTCTAGTCTGTAAAAATTCATCCAGCCATACAATTATGATTGGTCCATTCCTCAGTGTATGTCTTCCAATGAAGTCTTGCAAATTCAGAAAAGTTAATTAATGAAGGAATTGACCTTTTTTTTTTTTAAAGACATAGGTGGAAAGTCATATTGAAATACCTGAGTTGAATATTTCAGGAATAAAAAAAGAAAAAAGAATACGCATGGGAGGTTATTAGAAGAGGTAGCATTGGATTCTGCTCTGTGCCTCTGAGAGGAGACGCTGTGCGCTGCTCCTTCCGGACTCGCTAAGTGGAGTGTCTGGGGAGCCCTTAAGATGATGGAGTTTTGGAGGCAGGATTCAAAGCCCAGACGCTGGCTCCTGACCTTGGCTGCTGACTGCTACACTCAGTTATAGGCAATACCACCGGTGCTCAATCCTGGCCTCCCAGCAGAAGCACTTGGGGGATTGAGAGAGGCAATGTTGAATACCCAGAGATATTCAGGTAGAATTCATGCAGTTCCAGGATGCTGAGAATTTTTTTAAGCTCCCCTGGTGATTCTGGTATGCTTCCCAGTTGCAGAACTACCAGCTTCACCTCGGGAATATTCTACATTATGTTATGCTTCAATGTGCTACTGAAATTCACGATGCTACACAGTATGGTACCTGGCTTCTTCAAGGTACATATTGCTTCAGAATATATATGCTGAAAAATAAATAAATGCATGGAAATAATGAGTACCAAAGTTGAGGTGGTGATTACTTCCAGGAGAGAGGAAGGGAGCAAAACCCAGATGGCTACAGAGTGACTTTAACACGCATACGTACATAATTTTGAATTTTATGTCTGTTTCAATATATTTTTTCACACTGGATGGTGAGCACAGATAAAGCTGAACTCATTCATTTATTACCATAATTTATTGAGCTCCTATCTTGTCAAAGGCTCTTTTCTAGGTTCTGGGCATAAAGCTGGGAAAAAGAACAGACCCAGGCTGTGCCTTCATGCAACTAACATGTTAATCAGTGAAATCAGATAATAAATCCATACACAACAAAATACATGCTCTAAGGCTGAGATGAGTGTCATGGAGAAAATGAGGCAGGAAAAGGAGATAAAATGCTGAGACTGGGGTGGGGCTGGGAGAGAGAGCTATTTTAGTTAGTGTTGTCGGGAAATGCCTTTCTGATAAGACATTTCAGAAGCCTGAAGCTATTGGGTAAAGGAGTCAAATCAATATTAGGAGCAAGTTACTGAAGGCAAGAAATGTGGCATGGAGTGTGGGCACCGGGAAACATGAATGGCCAGGAGGAGGGAGGGAGGAGAGTCACAGGAGGGTAAGGACCACAGCTCCCGTAGGGCTGCAGTGGTCGGGTCAGGAATTTGGCTTTTATGTTCTATGAGAGAGGAAGTCTTTGGAGGGGATGGCAAAGAAAAGAAAAGCCCTCTATTCTTTGTGGCTTTTGTATGCCTCCAACATTTCATAATAAGCTGAAGAATGGAGACGTGTTATCAGACACTGATTTCGGGAGATGCATTCATGTCTTGGATTCACTATGTACAATAAGAGATGCTCGTGGTACCTTGAGAGCCCTCTAAAGGCAAATTTGTTAAATGTGATGCTAAAGGACCCAAAAAGGAAGCGTGTGTTGGATGGAGAATGGAGAGAGAGTGGTGGCTGAAGACAACTTGAATATCCCCAATTTGATGTCAGATCACGTTATATAATTGATAACCCATGCTCAGGGAGACCTAATCCCCACACAGTGGTCTAGGCAATTCTTAGGGGAACAGAATAAAGAATTAAGGAAGGCAGAGAGGAATAACAACTCAGAGTAGCACCTGAACAGGAAGACCACATTCTGATTCTTGTTTTTTTTTGTTTTTTGTTTTTTGATGGGAGAGTTACCAGAAATTGAACTCGGGCAGTTGCCCACTGAGTCACATCCTAGCCCTATATTGTATTTTACTTAGAGACAGGGTCTCATTGAGTTGCTTATGTAAGGAGCATATGCCATAGACATGTCTGGACATGCAAGGACTCACTAAGTTGCTGGCCATAAGGAACAGCAGCCATGGACATGGTCAGTCATGCCTGCTTGCAATTGATAAGGAGCTATAAGGGGCACTAGCCATAGGCATGCTTAGCAAGGACTGGTTACAATTGCTAGAGAGCACAGCTCCATGCACATGTGCAAAGAATATGCCCAGTTGCAATTACATTATCTCACTGGGCATAACCAATGGACATTGACTTTCACTGGGTGTAACCAATCACCAGCTCACACCACCAACTTGGAACTGTATTTACACTGCTTGTCCTGCCACATTGGGGGCTTTTGCTCCAAGAATATCAGTGAGACTGGCCGCCTTGCTGTCCATCCCTGGATCAACTCCACCATTCCCTGACATCCGGCCGTCAGCTGAAGAGAACCACCAGACAAGGACAATGTCCGCTCTTTGGCTAAGAGAAGTCACGTGGCACC
>CM053413.1:47972363-47994730 GCA_028644305.1 Xerus rutilus
GTCCATCTAGTTGGTCTAGCATGACACTGTATAATATGTTGTATAATTGAAGCCAAGTGTCACTCAAGGCGGTTGTTAGTACTTTTAACTCTTTGTAGATAAGGAAACTGAGGGTCAGAGGATTTAGGTGGGTTATCCTGGTCTCAGGTAGGAAGCAGCAGACATAATTCTATCTGACTCCAGAACCTGAAAGCTCAATAACGATCTTCTAACTGCTTCCCATCAAAATGAAATCACTCTTAATGGGCTTTATTCTATAATTAGTGAATAAATTTTAGTAGGCAATATTATGTCTAAACCTTTTGATTTAGTCAAGTCAGTCGCCCTTCATTTTAATGGGCTAGAGCAGCTCAGTTTATTAAGGGAAGCTTGTGTTCTTCATTTAGACCAGCTCGTAATCGCAAACCACACTGACATTTCCCAGCCTGCGCTTGGCATACTAACTGTTTTAAATGTTAGTCTGGTTTCATGGGAGACATTAAGGAGAACATCAATCATCACTCAGAAATGTGCCCTACATAAAAATTCAGGCTGGGTAAGGGTTTCTCTAACATTCTCCAAACTAATCATTATGGATAAGCACATAGTAAGCATTTGCGTTGGGTATTAAAGTAATTTGTCTACATGGAGTTCAATCCTGAAACATTTATTGAGAACCTACTAGCTTCAAGTGCGGTGACATAGGCTATAGTGGAACAGAGATGAATAAAGTCAAGCCAGGTTTTCCTAGGATCCTGACGTAGTAGTCTCACATCCTAAAACATCTAAGTTTGGGATAATTAATTAGCATCACTGTTAAAGAGTAGGACCAACTATGGACATGTTCATGAATAGGGCAATATCTGCTTACATTAGACACTTTTAGCTTTGAAGAGTCCTGGGGATAAAAGGTTCATTGCTATTGATCTGATTCCTTGCCCTCAATGCAAATGAATTATTTGCCTTGAGTGGAAATATTCAAACACTCATTTCAGTCTCTTGTTGGCTCAAATTAATGCATACTTTAAATTTTTCAAAACAGTCTCATGATATTATGGAGAGAGAATAAGATATATTATCTGTGAATATCAAAATTAGCCAATTAACTAATATGTATTGAATATCTACCAAGTGTAATACTATGGTCCAAGTTTTGAAAAATAAAATAAATGTATTAGGCCTTGTCTGTACCTTTGAGGAATTAGTAATCTAATTCAATGACTCTTAAAATTTTATCTGTAGACAAATCACCAAAAGTATATTTATACAATGACATTCTATTTAGCATTAATAATGAATTACCTGTGGATACATAAGATAAAAACAGCAAGCTGAGAGAGAAGAGTTAAACTCAAGGGTATATGCTGAACATTTTCATCGTCATGAAATTAATTATGAAGAGTAAACCAGACAACTCTCAAAGAGTCTCGTGATTCTGAAGCTGTTTCATGAAAAGATTTTTGTTTCAACTGCTCAATCTAAGGGAGACCCTCTGTGCTTATTTCTTCCTAGTATTTACTGTAGTTTGTGATTACATATTAATTTTCAAGAAGGCAGGAGTTACCTGCTTGTTGTTTGCCACTGTATACCTAATGGTTTTCCAGTGTGAATGAAATATCCAGTGGATATATGTTGCAATAATGACTGCAGGCTCCTTAACAGTGACATAATAATAATGACAATAACAATAAATAATAATAACAATGATGATAATAATAATAATAATGACAGTGGCTATTTGTGTTTATGTCACTCCTAACTAGTAATAAGTTTACAAAGGAAAGAAGTCAAATAAAAATAGTAATATAATATAATATATATATAATGTTATATAATATAGTAAACTATAAATAATAATATAATATAATATAAATAAACAAATATATTAGCAGAGAAATAAGGTTACAAAGGGAAAATCTCAAAAATAATTATCAAATCCAAAACAGGAATCTCTAGGAAAAATTTATGGCACTCAATTCAGAAACCAACTAAGTAATGTGGGATTCTTTATCAAAATCTGTTTGGACGGCTTTCTAAGATGGGAAATTAGTTCATTAAATAAATGATGCAAATCAGTTTTTCATTTAAGCTCCTTTAAACAGTTAATGGAATAGATAATCCATAAGGTAAACTAATCTTTAAATTAATCTTTATTTTACACATCTTAGGAAGACAGCAGAGTCTACCTGAGTTGTTCTTGATACTGACTAGAAACTTAATGGGGCCTGGGTCTTCTCTCCATGAAGTTCTGAGTCAGTTGTTCAGACTGAGTCCCAGGCATCAATAGTTTTTAAAACTCTTCATGTGATTATAATGTTCTGTTAGGACTCAGATCATCTGTAAAAGGAGGGAGCATTATATATATATATATATATATATATATATATATATATATATATATATGTAAAAATATATATACACATGCATACACATATGCACGTGCACACACACACACACACACACACACACACACACACACACACTGCGGGCTTTCACCAGAAAAAATTCATGGCAGTCTCTTTCTAGATGTGTGATCTGATGTAGATGGTTTAACCTCTCAGAGCCTCTGGGTTCACGTTCATAAAATAGGTTGATAATGACTTCCTTAGTGTTGAAGATTAGAAATTACATGAATTTCCAATGCATAGTAGATCACTTTCATTATCTCTGTATTGAGGTTGCAAAATTTTGTGTTCTTCAATTCTGTTCCAAACAATGTTGGTATATTTATAGCCTAAGTCCAGGGACAGCATCTTATCCAGGCTATGGAAATGGAAGTTGTGCCTCTAAGTGATCAAACTGATTGAATCCAGAGGAGACTTAGCCACTGAGCCACAACCCCAGCCCTTTTTGTTTTTATTTTGAGACAGGGTCTCACCAAGTTGCAGAAGCTAGCTTTGAACTTGTGATCCTGTGCCACAGGGATTACAGGCATGCACCACATTGCTAAGCACAAAACTGTCTTTTGAATGGCAGGCCCCCTGAACTCACCGTATATCCCAGTGAGATCCAAAGACATCACATAAATTCATAGTAATAAAAATTATTTAAGCATTCTTAAATATTTACCATGACTTGGGCACTGTTTTATAAGCTCTGTGTGTTACTTCATTCAATCCCTAGAGCACCACCCGCTGCAGCATTGGGTGGCACTTAATATCATCTTCGTTTTATAACTAACAAAAATGAGACACAAAGATATTAAATAACTTGGCTGAGTCCCACGGTTGGGACAGGGTGAGGGAGAGACTTGAACTCAGGCAGCCTCGTTGCTGGGGGGTGCTGTTCTCAGTCTCCCACACCCCTATTACTTTCTTCCAGAAACCAGCCCTACGTAAGTACAGTCATGAGTCAGTGAATGAATGGGCTTTATTGAGAAATGTGTCATCAGGTGATTCTGCCTCTGTGTGGGCATTTTTTACTTAGACAGGGCTAGACAGATAGCCTGCTACATACCCAGGATGTATGACGTTTACATTGGTTGATCCTACTGCTTCTAGAGCTGTGAGGAACCAAACAATACGAGATTAAATCAAGTACCAGAGAAAAAGACATGCAACCAAGGCACTCAGTAATTTGTATGCTTGATAATTGCCATTCTGACTGGAGTGAAACAGAATCTCAGTGCAGTTTTAATCTGCATTTCTGTAATGGCTAGAGATGTTGAACATTTTTTCAAATATTTGTTGACCATTTGCATTTCTTCTTCTGTAAAATGCCTGTTGAGTTTCTTTGCCCAGTTATTTGGAATTTATGTTTTTGGCTTTGGTGTTAAGTTTTATGAGTTCTTTGTATATCCTGGAGATTAATGGGGGGAAATTTTCACTCATACATTGTTGATGGACTGCAAATTGGTGCAACCACTCTGGAAAGTAGTACAGAGATTCCTCAGAAAAATAGAATAGAACCACCATTTGAACCAGTTATCCCACTCCCTGATATATACCCAAAGGACTTAAAAATCAGAATACTATAGTGATGCAACCACACCGATTTTCATAGCAGCTCAATTCATAATAGCTCAGCTATGGAACCAACCTAGGTGCCTTTCAACAGGTGAATGGATAAAGAAAATATAGTATCTACACAATGGAATATTCCTCAGCCATAAAGAATGAAATTATGGCATTTGCCTGTAAATGGATGGAACTGGAAACTATCATGCTAAGTGATATAAGCCAACCCCAAGAAACCAAAGGTGGAATGTTGTTTCTGATATATGGATGCTAATGCACAATAAGGGGTGGATGGGACAGAAGTTCATTGGATTAGACGAAGGGCAAGGAAGGGAAGGGAGGGGAGGGAGACGGAAATAGGAAAGACAGTGGAATGAATGGGACAGAACTTCCCTGTGTTCATATATGAACACATGACCAGGGAAACTCCACATCATGTCCAACCACAAGAACGGGAAGGTATACTCCATGTATGTATGATATAAAATACACTCTACTGTCATGTATATCTAAAAAGAACAAATAAAAAAAATGAGAGACTCATTAAACAAAAGACATAATGAGGCTTCTCTTGGCTAGCATGCATTATGTTTTACAACAGCTTTTTTTAATAAGTAGAGGAGTGCACTCTAAAGTAATGATAAAAAGTAGAGCATAGTAA
The DNA here is from genome assembly GCA_028644305.1 of Xerus rutilus. Lineage (NCBI taxonomy): Eukaryota > Metazoa > Chordata > Mammalia > Rodentia > Sciuridae > Xerus > Xerus rutilus. The sequence goes on from CM053413.1 coordinate 47,976,960, forward strand.
ATTCCTAAGTGAGTAACATAGTGGTTCATTATCACCAAGTGTGCTATGCTGTGGTAACTGCATGTACTATACTTTTCCGTGACTGGCAGCACTGTGGGTGGGTTTGCACCAATGACACCACAGATGTTTGAGCAATGTATTGTGCTATGATGTCAGGATGGCTACTGTGTCCCTGGCAATCGGAAGTTTTTGGTCCCATTATCATTTCATGAGACCACTGCCATATATTCAGTCTGTTCCTGACAGAAATGTCTTTAAGCAGCACATCTACAAATATTGGTAAAGGAAATGATTCTTAATTAGTCTGATAACATGCATTTGGAAACCAAATGGTTATGAGTTTGCAAAGAAGCAAATGGACTGACTAAATGAAATTAATGTGAACTCCTACAAATTACAGAATTACTTTAGAATTTTACATATTGAATAATCAACTTTACATCTTAACAATTTGGAGGAGTGGGGTTCTGAGTATTGAACTCAGGGGCACTCAGCCACTGAGCCACATCCCCAGCCCTATTTTGTATTTCATTTAGAGACAGGGTCTCATTGAGTGGCTTAGTGCCTCGCTTTTGCTGAGGCTGGCTTTGAATTCGCGATCCTCCCGCCTCAGCCTTCTGAGCTGCTGAGATTATAAGCAGGTGCCACCGTGCCCAGCTACATGTTAACTACTTTTTACAAGTAGTTTTCCTTGGGAAATAAGAAAACTTCTTTCTATACATTCTCTTATTATTTTAGTAAATTTTTCAGCTGTAGTTTTCCCTTCTATCCTTTGACCAAATTATGCCCAAGATGGAGGCCAGGAATCTGTCACTAGTGGACTGAGTCTTTTTTGTGTTCAGGCATCTTGTCTAGGACAACTTTATAATAACCATTTGTCCACTGGCTTAATGGTGTATCTGTGAGGGTGATTAGAACATGGGCGAAAATTTAGAATGACTCTTTCTTTGAAGTGGAGGCATGGATTTTTGGAAGTCAGTTCTCATTTGGGACTTTTGATATCTCTAGATATCAGTACCCCTGTGCAGTTTATTTGAGATTTGAAAATCGTCCAAAGAACATGACTTTCCACTGAGCTCATTCAACCTCTTAGCCAGTGACCACTGATAAATCCATAAGCAAAGGCCTGACTATATTCAGTGTTGGGTATACAATTAATGGAAGAAGCATAGTCTTCCCCAAGCAGCTTGTAATCCTGGGGTAGATTGAGAAGTGAAGGACTGATATCCATCTCTTGTAGCTCCAACAGCTACCATTTTGTATGAGGGTAAATTGGAAAGCTTGGGTCCTCATTCTGGCCTCACCACCTATATGCTGAGGCCACGGTCTGCTGTTCAGTGGAACATGGCTTGGTTTTGCTCCTTCCCTTCTGGTGGGGGCATCCTGGACACCTTACTTCGCCTTTCTAGGCTTCCCATATATAAAATGGAGCTAATAAAAGGCCTTCTCTCATAAGAGTGTTCTGAGAATTCAAGAGTTGTAATCTAAAGCTTTCATCATAGTGACTCAAACACAATAAGTGCTTGGTAAATGACGGTGATGATTTATCTTCAGAAAATTTGGTTTTATACCTATTTCCTCTGCAATGGCTATCTGTAAAATCTTTTTTATTTATAGCAGCCTTGGAATTTAAAACATCCAATAAGTGCCAGATAATAGGAAAAAAACCAAAGGCTTTTTAGCAGCCTCAATGGTCATGTCCATGTGCAATATTCTAAGCCCTGAATATTGTCTGGCTAGAAACATCACTGACCCCTGCAGGAAATAAGGGCAACTATTTATTGTCTTGAGAAAATAAGTAGGGCTGGGTGCAGCAGGGCATGCCTGTAATCTCAGAGGCTCAGGAGGCTGAGGCAGGAGGAGCACAAGTTCAAAACCAGCCCTGGCAAAAGTGAGGCGCTAAGCAACTCAGTGAGACCCCGTCTCTCAATATAATACAAAATAGGGCTAAGGATGTGGCTCAGTGGTCGAGTGCCTCTGAGCTCAATTCCCAGTATCTAAAAAAATAAAGAAAGAAAATAGGTAGATATCTGTGCTAGTGGGTTAATAGTGAAGAAGCAACTCCTTGCTAATCAAGATTATATTTATTGGAGGCATTTTCCAGGTTTTCTTCCCACACAGATGAATGTGGTAAGCAGGTTGATGTGGCTTTATTTTGTTCAATTGAAAAGAAACTTTGCTGAGGGTTTGGCTGGCAGCAGACCTTGGTGTTTTTATTTATGGCGTTCTCTGCCACATGCCTGGCTGAGGCCAAACATGCACACACTGGAGCGCCACTTAATTTTGTGCTTGCCTTGTGGAGTGATTTAGAATAATCGAGGCCCTTCAGATTCTCAAGAGTTGTTTCCTTTTAAAATAAATACGGTTAGGGTCTGGGCAAATTAGAGCAATTTGAAATTAGTGGAAAACCTTAAATTTTTATTTTCATTTTTCTTTTTTAAGGACTACATTGTGCACATCTATGGAACGTGGGAACTCAAGGGTATTAGTGACTATCAAAAATCTGGGCACCTACCGTTTGACCCAGCTATCCAAAGTAATTAAAATTAGCATACTATACTGACGCAGCCATATCGAGGTTTATAGCAGCTCAATTCACAATAGCTAAGCTATGGAACCAACCTACGTGCCTTTCAACAGATGAATGGATAAAGAAAATGTGATACATATATACAATGGAATATTACTGAGCCATAAAGAAGAATGAAATTATGGCATTTGCTGGTAAATGGATGGAACTGGAGACTATCATGCTAAGTGAAATAAGCTAATCCCCAAAACCAAAGGCCAGATGTTCTCTCTAATATGCGAATGCTAACACACAATAAGGGAGGTGAAGAGAAGATACAAGTTTAGTGAGTTAGACAAAGGAGAATAAAGGGAAGGAAGGAGGGAAGGGAATAGGAAAGACAGTGGAATGAATGGGACAGAACTTTCCTATATTCACATATAAATACATAACCAGTGAAACTCCACTTCATGTCCAACCACAAGAATGGGAAGTTAGACTCCATGTATGTACGATATGTCAAAATCCACCCTACTATCATGTATAACTAAAAAAAAAATGAAAAATTTTTAAAAAGAAAGAAAATACTGAGCTAATTTAAGATAAGAACAACAAAAAAATCTGGGCTCCTGCACAAGTATGATTGACCTTAATAACTAGCATCTTGAGAATGGTGCCCTCAACACCTCCACCCTCATTTTCCAGTGTTTTGGTTTGGTTTGCAAGGAATCAAGTGCCCTAATAGTAGTATAAATCTACTACTAAAAATTCAACTCACTGGTTCACTTTTCTTTCCCTGGTATTATTTCCAATGGCTCTTAAAGGGCCAGACACAGGTGAATTCTAGTGGCTTTCTTTTTCTTATCTGCTCTCAGATTCTGGAAAAGGGGTTTGAGTTTTGGAAAGCAGGGAAGATCTTCCTCTGTGCCTGCAAATTAGCAATCCCCAGGGATGATTTATCTCCTGAGACTGACAGAAGGCAACTCAGCAATTCTGTTCCACTCAGAATTTGCTGAACAGATAGAATGACCTACGAAGAAAATACCAACTAAGGAAAAATCCCAAAGCATGGAAGCATTATTAAATTTCTAAAAACAAACTCTACATAGCCTTCAATGCATTTTATTGGGCATGGCAAGGGTACTGGGGATTGAACTCAGGGGCACTCAACCACTGAGCCACATCCCCAGCCCTATTTTGTGTTTTATGTAGAGATAGGGTCTCACTGTGTTGCTTAGTGCCTCACTTTTGCTGAGGCTGGCTTTGAGCTCGTGATCCTCCTGCCTCAGCCTCTAGAGCCGCTAGGATTACAGGTGTGTGCCCCAGTGCCTGGTTTCGATGCAACTTTTATTCATGCAAAATACTAATTAATGTTCCTCTGTTGAAGCACCTCAAGCTGGCCTTCAAGTAAACTCCTGCTCACCCTTCAAGACCCAGTGCAGATGCCAATGGGACCGGAAGCCTTCCCTGAGAGACACACAGAGAGCTTTAGTATGTTTACATCTGAGATTACATCGCTGTGTTTCTCCATCCCCAGCAGCTAACTCCCTTGAGGGCAGGGATGTACCTTGTTCAACTTTCTGTCTCCACACATTTTCTTGAAGACAATGTGAACTGACACAGCACATCCTTGCTTGGTACCTAGCATGGAGATGCAGGCTCCCACCTCTTGTAGGGCAGGAAGCAGAGGCAGCTCAGGAGCTGGCCACCGAGGATCTTTTAACACATCTCTCTTGCTTTGGCCATTTCCCTTGCCACTGGCAGAGACTCTGTGGAATCACTTTCTTCATATTCTAGATGTCACAATTAAATCATCTGGACAGATACGTCTCACCTCCAGTTATTCAGGTGCTATGGTTTGGATGTGAGGTGTCCCCCAAATGCTCATGTGTGAGAAATTCAAGAAGGTTCAGAGGAGAAATGATTGAGTTATGAGAGTTTTAACCCAATCAGTGAATTTATCTTTTTATGGGATTAACTGAGTGGGGTAGGGTGTGGCTGGAGGAGGCTGGCATTAGGAGCCTTGACTTCAGGATATATATTTGTATCTGGAGAGTAGAGTCTCTCTGCTTGCTGATCACCATGTGAGCTGCTTCCCTCCACCACACTCTTCCACCATGATGTTCTGCCTCACCTTGAGCCCTGAGGAACGGAGCCTGCTGTCTATGGACTGAGACCTCTGAAACTGTGAGCCCCCAAATAAACTTTTCCCCTTCTACAATGGTGCTTGTCAGGTTTTTTAGTCTCAGCAGCAAAAACAAAACAAAACAAAACAAAAAACTGACTAAAACCCCTGTTTCTATTCATTATGATAATATATGCAGCCATGGAAATGTCTGTCCTGAAGGGAGAAGCTTTTACCTTCACACATACCTGGAAACAGGAAGCAGAACAGTCCATGCATGGCTACACAGGGAAGCCCCAGAAAGCAGAGGAAGTAAAGGGGAAACAAGCCAAACACATTTGCTGCGGGTTTTGCAGGAAGAATTACACCAGACAGAGCAGACAGGCTAAGGGTTGACTAGTTGAATAATTTCTGTGGGCCTTGGGGAATAGGAGCTACTTAGTAGTCTAATTCTTGGCCCTAGGTTGTTTAAGGTAGATGGATGTTAGCCCTGAATGTAATAGCTAAACAGAGGAGGTGGTAGGATTTGGGACTGGTTTTGGATTGGTTGGTTGGTTTGCACCCCTGGGGTAAGTTTTCTGTCCCCTCCAGGAATGAGCTAGTAGTCCCTTCCAGTTCCAGCCAAGTCCCAAGATATCAATACATCAGAACCAAAAGACATGCTTAATACATCAGGCCTAAAACTAGCTTAGGGGATGATTTTTTTATTTTTGTTTGGCCATTTCCAGCTGATAAGAACTCTGCATTGAGGTTTGGAACTAACTTTGTAATGGATTTACTTTGGATTGAGAAGTAAAAATGAAAGGAAGGAAGGAAGGAAGGAAGGAAGGAAGGAAGGAAGGAAGGAGAAAAACAGGATGGAGGAAGGAAAGAAACTGTGGACACAGTAAATACTCAGAATATATTTGATGAATAAATGAATAAAGGAGTGAATGAATTAATAAATGTAAGATTGACTGTCAGTATGCCAATCTATCATCTTTGCATCTAATCACATTGTATCATTCATATGAATGCGAGCCCCTGTGTTAGAACCAACAGGAATACTTGCAATTTAAAGCCTTAATTTTTTATATTCTGTTGTTCAATCATTATTAAAAGTAAAACATACTCATTAAATGAAATGAAGAAAACAGAAAAGTACAAAAATTTACCCAGTCTCACCAATCACATAAAATCTGGTTAAGATTATTTCCTTCCAGTTATCTTTTTTCCATATATATTTTTTTAATACTCGTACTGGGGATTATTGAACTGAGGAGCACTCTACCACTGAGCCACATCCCCAGCCCTATTTTGTATTTTATTTAGACACAGGGTTTCACTGAATTGCTTAGCGCTTTGCTTTTGCTGAGACTGGTTTTGAACTCATCATCCTCCTGCCTCAGCCTCCCAAGCTGCTGGGATTACAGACATGTGCCACTGCGCCTGGCTTTTTTCCACATTTTATTTACTTATTTTAAGCACACCTTAAATTTTATATATATAATTCCACATCTTTTATTTTCTTACTATTGGTTTCTCTTTGAACACTTTTTTGCATGATCACTTAAATCAAAGAAAAACATCTGTAAAAACAGGTCAAAATTCAGTTTCTAGCAAAGTAAACTTTAGCTTGTCTTAAATTTGCTTAAAAAGTCTGTATACATTTAAAATAAAGTGGACTGGTATCACCCAACATTAGGCAACAAAACTAGGGTGTAGCTCAGAAAGTGCACTTAACTCTATGTAGTAATCAAAGGAGAAACTGGGGAAAACCCTTTTGTTGCGTAAATTACTACAGGAATTAACATGTACCTTCATTCAGTCAAGGGTGAGCATAATTTCAGCATATAATAAAATGAAGATCAACCTTTTGGAACTAAAACTTCCTATTACCAAACAAAATCATCTTTTCCCAAACAAGGAAAAAAACAAAGCAAAACTACCAATTCCACAGTTTATGAAGGGACAGAATTTTCATAAGCTTTGGTTCAATGATTGTATTTCTGCAGTTCTATAACAAGGAAATAATTCTAAATGCAGAAAATAATTAATGTCTAAGAATATCCATTATAGGGTTATTTTTTTTAAAAGGAAGCAATTAGAAACAACATAAATTTCACCAAAAAAAAAAAAAAAAAGAGAGAGAAATGACTAAGGTTGTAATATTTGTAGGAATAAAATTCAATCATTAAAGCTTTAATTTTAATTATGCACTATTGTATGTTATTTCAGCTTTCATTGATAGCAGACGGATTGATGTAGTTTACGTAGCTCTAAAATTACAGCCTGTAAGGCTCGTGCCTACCTAGTCTACCTAGATGGTGGTTTGTGCATGCGCACTGAAGGGCCCATTCCATCAGCCATTTCATCAGTGAGCAATAGTTCATTGGTTTAAAGATGATGCTTGATTCTTCCAGCTACAAACTTCAGGACAAACACTGCTCGGGCTGGTATTCTGATTTCTCTGTCCACCAGTGAATAGTCTAGAGGTTCCTCCATTTAAAAAAAAAATTCCATTTTTCAAAATAGACAATAACTTAAGGAAGGATTTGTCACTGAATTGCCTTGCGATGAAACACGTCCGATAAATGGAAGTGTTTGTTTACAAATTATTATAAATCAGCTTGTCAGAGAAATTTGGGAGCTACGGGTGAGAGAATAGCAGACTCACAGATGCTGCCAAGATCAATCAGAAATGATGAAAACAAAAATAACAGGTCTCTGGGGAAATAGGATCAGTTGCAAAATTGGGACCTGCATACAATTTTTCCAGGTTGCTTCTGCAAAGTGGAGTTCTCTGATATGGAGAACAAGGTTAGACAAAGACCTTGTATTCAAGTGTCTAACAACTCAATATTTCAGTCACTATAGAGGATATGAATAACTGTCAAGATGGACAGTCTGCTATCAGTTCTTAAGAGGGTGACCCAGTTGACTGCATAGAGGAGACTAAGGTTATGGGTTGACACCCTCTCCTCCCCCTGCAAGAGCTGACTTCAATAAACTAATGTGTGTGATAAATTTAATATTCCATAATATTCTCAAAATTCATATCCATTGTTCCCCACATCCATGCAAGTGCATGAAAAATAATTGTCAATGACTTGCTCTGGTCAGTAGAATGTGAAAGAAAGAAATGGGTGTCAGCTCCTCATACAGGACTCTTCTCTCTTAGCATTCTGTTAACCCTGTGTTAACAAGCCCATCTAGTCTGCTGGATGATGACAGAGAGGCCCAGTCACTCCGTTGCTCCAGGCAATAGCTAATCATCCTTAGCCAGGAGGGTGTCAAGAGACCTGTCAATTGACTGCAGAGGGGTGTAGCAGAGGTTAAATAAGCTTTCTTCGACCAGCAAAGCTAGCTAACAGATCAGCAAAATCATGAGCTAAAGTTCCTGTTATATGAGGTTTCTTGACTACTTGTTACATGGCATTATTATAGCAATTGATAACCGATACACTGTGCACAAAAACTCAGTGTGGCAGAAAGAGGAAGGAATGTGTGTTCTTTCTTTCCTGATCATTCATCAGGACTTATCCAACGTGTTATAAATCTCTCTAATTCATCTCCTCTTCTCATCGTCACTGCTGGACCCTTAGCCTACTCCTAGCCCACTCCTCATCCCTAAAAACTTCTCATGTGGTTTCATAGGACTGTGCCCTTTTTTCTCAAGTATCATTATCATTTGCTCCAGTTTTGGAAGATTCTGGATCCAATTTTGTAGAGAAAGAAGAAAAAGGCATTAGCGCTTATTGATTATCTACGTTATTCTGGGCACTTCATAAAGCTTATTAATAAGTCAAAATACATTAGCAAATAATGTTTATTTACATGCTTTGTTTCACTCTTCATAAAAAACCCTGAGAGACTGATACTATCAATGCCCCCTGTGACATAGAAAAGGAGAGAAGCTTTTCCAGGTTCAGTAACTGGATCTACATCACACAGCAGGTACTTGGGGGACAAGGTCATTATTTATACAGCCTCATTTGATGACCTATGTGACCTGGTCCACAAATGGATCATTACTTCTTTGATTTGTCCTGGGTACTAAGAATTCACTTGGGTTTATAGCCATGCACTTGTGGATATATATACTCAAGACTGTCTTCAAGGAGAAAATGCATGCATTTTAGTGAGAGAGGCAGCTATTAGGAGAGAGGAAAATGGCTTCACACCAAACTCAGGGGGAAAACTGGGAGAGACATGTAAGCCTTTATATATTCCACAGGTTAAACAAATGTAAAGTAATTACTGACACACCTCTGTAATCTCCACAGCGTGGGAGGCTGAGGGAGGAGGATTGAGAGTTCAAAGCCAGCCTCAACAAAAGCAAGACCCTAAGAAACTCAGGGAGACTCTGTCTTTAAATAAAATGCAAAATAGGGCTGAGGATGTGGCTCAGTGGTCGAGTGCCCCTGAGTGCAATCCTTGGTAGCAAAAAATAAAAAAATAAAAAATAACTGAGTTCAATCCCTGGCCCAAAAAAAAAAAAAAAAAAAGTAAAGCAATTAAAGCAAAATGGATAGTAAAATATGGACATTTCATATTCCATCAGCAGCTTCCACTCTCCTCTCTGACTGAAGAGCTTTGCGTGTGCTTGGGACCCTATTGCTCTATTTAGGCCAATACAGTCACAGAAATTCCCCACGGTCACTATCAGTGCTCCACACCAGCATGCCTGTGTTCCCCTGTTCCTTGTTTTCTCTGTCCCTAGATTATTTCTCTGAATACAAGAGTCCTATGAGAACAGATTTCCCTTTCTCAGTGCGTTAAGTTGAGGAATGACATGCCATAGAAGGATCTTGTTACGGAGGCTGCAGAAACCCTGGGCTTGTGGCTGACTCTGCTTTTCTCTCCCATGTCACATTTAATCCACCGGCAGACTCTCTCAGCTCCACCCTTCTTCATGTACCCACAATTGACCGCCTATCACTTCTTTCACTGTGACCACCGTCTAAACTGACTTCATTTGGCCAAGATGGCTGTGGTCCCCTGCAAACTGGTCCCCTGCTTCAAACACACATGTAAGGTGATGCTGGTACAAGATGAGATGGCGTCATTCTTTTTTTGGGGAGAAGGGTTACTTAGGATTGAACCCAGAGGTGCTTAACCACTGAGCCACATCCCCAGCCCTATTTTGTATTTTATGTAGAGACAGGGTCTCACTGAGCTGCTTAGGGCCTCACTTTGGCTGAAGCTGGCTTTGAACTCGTGACCCTCCTGACTCAGCCTCCTGCGCTGTGCACCACCACAATTATAGGCTTGCAGTACCACGCTGGACAAGATGGCATCATTCTTGTGCTCAAAGTTTATCCGTGACTCCTCTGTCATTCTTAGAGAAGCCCACGTCCTTCCCAGGTGGACAAGGGGTGACTGACAAGGTGTGACTCTTGGTTACATCCCTGACTTCATTCCTTTGCTCTGGTCCTCATCTGTCACTCTCCTCATGCACGCCTCTCCTCACACTGACTTTGCTGCTTCTCCAGCAGACACAGCCTGATTTCACCTCAGGGTCCTATCGTTTGCAGTCCTGCCCTTTGGAAAGCTCTTGCCTAGATATCTTCACAGGGCTCTCCCTTATTTTTTCAACTTCCCTGCATGTTACCTCTGCTGTGCCATCTTCCCTGGCCACCATATTTAAGCATCATTACAGCCTCCCATAGTCAATAATGTGTATTCTGGTTTCATACTATTGTTATTGTTGTTTTTGGTTTTGTTTAATGCCAGGGATTGAATCCATGGGTGCTTTACCACTGAGCCATACTCTCAGCCTATTTTTATATTTTATTTAGAGACAGGGTCTCCCTGGGTTGCTTAGGGCCTTGATAAGTTGCTGAGGCTGCCTTTGAACTTGCGATCCTCCTGCCTCAGCCTCCAGAGCTGCTGGGATTCAGGCACGTGCCACCATGCCCAGCTTGTTGTTGTATTATGGCAGTTATCTCCTTTCAAAATATGAAAATGTGTCCAATTTGGAGATCCAAGAGGGCCGGAAAGAGGTGCCTGACCCTCTCCTCCTCCATGAGAAAGAACCAAAGTGTACAGCTGCATTTTGAGGTGAGGGACATAGGAGGACACTGGCGATCAGCTGAAGAGAGACTGAAACCTCCTAAGTTTCAGAGACCTAGGACAACAGTATAGTAAGAGAAACAAAGTGCCCTGGCATCTGCCACCCTGCCTGCACAGCTCAGAGAGGAAGAGTCTCCCCTTTGCAGGGACACTGGTGAAAGAGAGTCCCAGCACTCTGTCAGCATGGATGCAGGCAACCTGGCTGTGAAGGCTTTCCAATCCCCATAGGTTTCCAGCCCACTTAGGAAAGTCATCTGAAACCTTCACAGTAGACTTGCTTCAGAAAGTGATCTGAATACCCAGGACGCTGTCGCCAGGAACCATCATAACAACTGAGCCACTGTCTGGGTTCAGTCTGCTCTAGGGGTAAGAAACTCCTGCATGTGCCCATCTCTTGGATTTCATTGACATAGCATAGCACCACACTGGTTTGGGGTCTATCTGCCATGTGGACTTGAACAGGCCCAGCACAGTGACCAAAGCCTGCTGCACACCTTGCAAGGTAGGGGATTGCCACACAGGTGACCAGAGGATGTCACCTTCAAGAACTGAGAGATCAGAGGGCTTGCCTCTGAGGCCAAGGGTGTGGCCAGTTGTGAATGGATGGCTTCAGGACTGAATGCAGGTGCCCACATGGTTCCTGACACTCCTCCTGCCACAAGGTGCCCAGGTACTCAGGTGCCCATTGCTAATAGGGTGGGGAGGAAGCACCGTGGTTCCTGCTGGTGCTCTATGCCATGGGCTGCTGCTCCATCCCTGAGCTGATGCCATAGCTGAAGGATCTTGTGGTGGGCTAGTGGGGGACAGCCCTGCTCCAGACATTGTCCTCTATCTGGTACATATGGGCAAAGAAGAGTCATAGGAACTTTGCCTGAGGTTGGCTAGAGTCCCACTCCTAGGTGTGTACAGCCTCCAACAGAGAAGGTCACTGTGGTTGCTACTGCCACCCCAACCACGAGATTCCTGCTGTCCACCTCTGCACCTTGTGTGATTATGCACTGGTGTCAGGACTGGGTGTGAGCACTGCAGCGTGACTGCAGTTCCTGCCACTGTCCCTTCCTCTGCAGCGTCTAGACCCATGCCACTAATTGGCCAGAGAACTGGTGCTTCAGGCCCCTCACCATTGCTGGGGCTGCAAATGTCTGCCACCCTTGATAGTAACATGGATAGCATCCCAGTACCCGAGGAGACCCCTTATCACTCAATAAGCGCCAACACTCCTATTATAGAAGGAGCCGCACAGTGAGGATCCACACTCACACTGCCTGTAATGCATCTGCCTGAACTGCTAGAATGTTACTACCTTAGTATGGCCTGCAGACTCACTGGATCTCCCCAAGTCTCCACAGCATGCACCACATCCAAAGTCACTCAGCGCAGCCAAAGAAGCCATAGCAGACGACACTATAGGAGTCCAGTTGGAAATAATGCCAATATAGCATAACAAACCACTACCCCAAGACATATCTTCAGAAGAAAGCCACTTACCAAGAAGACCATCCCGTAAAACTGGTAGATATACTTGATTCACCAGATGCATAAATCTAAACACATGAGCGTAGGAACTATAAAAAACGAAGGGGATATGATGCGTCCAAAAGAACATGATAGTTTTCTAGCAACAGATCCCAAAGAAATTGATATAGATGAAATATCTGATAAAGAATTTAAAAGAATGATTATAAAAAAAACTCAGTGAGGTTCCAGAGAATGCTGATGAACAGTTAAATGCAAACAGCCAGATAATGCAGGATATGAAAGAGAAATTTAGGAAAGAAATAAAAGTTATGAAAAAATAGCTAAATAGAAATATTAGACATGAATGCTCAGTAAGTCAGATAAAAAATACAGTTAAAAGCCTCAACAACAGACTAGATCAAGCCAGGTATGGTGGCACATGCCTGTAATCCCAGCGGCTCAGGAGGCTGAGGCAGGAGGATCATAAGTTGAAAGCCAGCCTCAGCAACTTAGCAAGGCCCTCAGCACCTCAGCAAGACCCTGTCTTTAAGTGAAATACAAAATAGGGCTGAGGATGTGGCTCAGTGGCTAATCGCCCCTGGGTTCAATCCCTGGTGTTAAAAAAATAAAAAAAAGAAAAACTAAAGACTACACCAAAAGATCATTAGAACTGATAAACAAGCTTAGTGAAGGCAGCTGGAGACAAAATGTTCATACAGAGATCAGTCGTTTCATACCAATAATGAATTTGCTGAGAAAGAAATCATGAAAGCAATTCCATTCACAATAGCCACAATAAATAAGTAAAATACATAGTGATAAAGAGAAAGTGAACACCTCCACCTGGTAAACTACGAAACCAAAATGGCGTGGCACTGGCACAAACACACACAGAGACCAACGGAACAGAACAGAGATCCCAGAAATAAACCCATTCGTCCACAGCAACGGATTCCCAGCAAAGGTGACATGAACATACACCACAGAAAGGACAAACTTCAACACATGGTGCTGGGCGACCTGAATATGCACACACAGTCTGACCCCTTTCTCACCCTGTACAGAAAGAAACTGAGGATGGATCAAAGAGCTGAATGTGAGACCGGAAACTCTCAAAACTACTAGAAGAAAACATAGGGGAAACACTCTCAGACATTGGTACAGGTCATAATTTCCTGGATGAGACCCCGAAGCACAAGAAACCCAAGCAAAAATTGACAAATGGGATTGTGGTAGAGCACAATGGGAACTTTAGCAGTTTAAGGGCTGACGGGCTGTGGTTTTGCATGCTAACACACAGCAGCTCTGCTTAGTGATATTTAACTATAAAGGCCTGCAGTGGCTGACAGGGACCTGTAACAGATAACTGCCATGGCAGAAGCAGGGAACAAAGCAACGGGTCAGAACCATCCCCCTTTAGGCTCAGTGCAGTGAAAGTCCCTAAGCTGTATGAGCTAAGAGTCCCTAGGCTGTGGACAAGCTTGGACCCACATAAGGAATACAGAACGCACCTCCAATAGAACTGCACCCACTCCCTGGCCTTGATGTTCCCCAAACTTGCTTACGTACAAAAGCAAAATCCCTGCTGCGCTCAAGGCTCAGACTTTGGGAATTATCTCTCTGGGCCGTGGCGCCACTAATAAAGTGTTCCTTCCAAAGGCCGGTGTCCTCACCCTCATTTCTTGCTACAGGATAGTATCAGACTAAAAAACTTCCACATAGCAAGGGAAACAATAAATAGAGGGATGAGACAAGCTACAGAATGCGAGAAAATATTTGATAACTGTTCATCTCACAGAGGATTAATATCCAGAATATGTAAGGCACTCAATACATCCAGCAACAATAACAATTAACTACCAAATAATCTAATTAAAATGGGTAAATGATCCGAATAGTCACATCTCAAAATAGGAAATGCAAGTGGCTAACAAATTTGTGAAATAATGCTCAATATCATTAGCCATCAGGGAAGTGTAAGTTGAAAGTAAAGGGAGTTACCATCTCACACCATTAGCATGGCTACTTTCAACAACCCCCAAAATAACAAAGGCTGGTGGGGATGCAGAGAAAAAAGAACCTCATACATTGTTGGTGAGACTGTAAATGAGTGCAGCCATTATGGATAACAATATGGAAGTTCCTCAAGAAACTAAAAATAGATCTACCATGTGATCCAACTAGCCTATTTCTGAGTATATAGCCAAAGAAATGAGATCAGCATACCAAAGGGATACCTGGACGTCCATGTTGATTTCAGAATGATTCACAGTAGCTAAAATATGAAATCAACCTGGACAGCATCAACAGATGAACAGACAAAGAAAATATGGTGCATAAGCATTGTGGAATATTATTCAGCCATAAAGAAGAATGAAATTTGGTCATTTGCAGTAAAACAGATGGAACTAACTGAGGGAGATTGTATTAAGTAGAATATGCCAGACACAGAAAGAAAAGTACTATATGTTCTCTCTCATATGTGGAAGCTAAAAAATATCAATATAAAAGTAGAAGAGTGATTTCCAGAGACTGAGAAGGGTATGTGAGAGGTGGGAGGGAGAATTGATTGGTGGGAGGTTAGATTTGATTTCTTGCTCTATGTGCACATGGAAACATCATGCTGAACCCCATGGATATGTATAATTAATACATGGTAATAAAAATTAAAATATACACCGTATTTATTTATTGGCCTTCTTCTTGTACAGAATAGAAAGTTCATGAAGCTAGAGATTTTTGTTCTTTGGTTAACCAACCGTGCCTATCACAGACTATGTTGAGTGACTTGGTGCCAAATAAATGGGTAGGTTTCACCTATTTATCCGGGGTATCATTTAGCATAGTGTTTAAGAACCTGGGCCATGGAGCTGGACTATCTCTCTCAAAATTCCTGCCCTGCCACTTAACAGTCTTTGAACATTTAGTTCATCTCTATAAATTCTGGTTCTCTCATCTGTAAAGTGCATACGATAATCTCCATGTGATCCGTGGAGGGTATGCTGATGGAGTACTTAGCCTTGTGCCTGGCGTGTATTGAAAAATCAGCAAATGTTAACAGTTATTATTTTAAAAAATCAGTATTCAAACACTTCTTTTGCTCTCTTTGGTGGTAGAATGATTTCAGAAGAAAAATAAGATGTGGGAGCGGGTATGAGGCTTGAGTGAATGCCTCAGCTCATTTAACCCCCATGATTACCCTATGAGGCAGTGTCGCTTCCTCATCCAAAAGATGAGGCCACTGAGTCATTGTAAAATTGAGTAACAACCCCAAGGTCACATTTGGATTTTCTTTGTTTTTTTCTAATGGCTTTGCTCTGATACCACAGGCGGCCGTCCTCATACCTAACAGTGACATTGGGGGTATTTTCACTTTCCCTGAGTACCTTCATCTTATCCTCAGACTGAGCATGCTTATGCTCGCTTTTTTGGGCTCTCCTTTACCATCAAAGGTGCCTCTTGAAATCCTACTTATCTTTTCAGGCCAGCTCAGGTGCCACTTCCCCTTTATCCCTCTGATGGGCCTCAGATTTAACCCCCTTCTTTCCTCTGCTTGACAGACACAGCTCCTCCTTGGTGTTAGTTATTCTCTATCATCTCCCTTCTGCATACCACTGGGGTCTCCTTGAGTGTGGAAATGTCACAGTTTTCATCTGTGTATCTCTGTGGTGCATGACATGGTACGGTGTAGTTACAACCCACACAAGTCTCACCCGTGCTAACTTTCCAAGCTCCTTTTGCATTCTCTACCAGGGTGCACAGGGGCCTTCCACTCAGTACATGTTGGCAAAGAGCAGTGGCGCACATTTATAATCCCAGCGACTCGGAAGGCTGAGGCAGGAGGATCGCAAGTTCAAAGTCAGCCTCTGCAACTCAGCGAGACCCCGTCTCTAAATAAAATATGAATAAAATGGCTGGGGATGTGGCTCAGTGGTTAAGTGCCCCTGGATTAAATTCAATTCCTAGTACCAAAAAAAAAAAAAAAGAAAGAAAAAGAAAAAGAAAGAAAGAAAGAAGGATAAACTGATGTAATACTATAAACACAAAATTCACACATACACTTTGAAACATACCGGGCAAATTCGGAGTATCTGGAAGGTAATTTTAGTCCATGCAGTTTGTATCTAAACCTGGCACAGAAAAGGCATTCGACAAATGTTTGCTAAGTTGTGAAACTGATTTGAATTGAAATAAATCACCAATGTATGACTAGGAAATTGAGGAAGTACAAAAAAAAATTAGGAACAGAAAAATCCTTTCTGGGCCTTAAATAGTTTTCTATAATTTGGTGTATCTATATCCATCTATCTATATATAGAGAAATATTTCTTGAATGCTAAAGATAGCACAAGTAATTGAAGGTGGCCTGAAGGATGACAAGTGACTTGATTGGAAAGGAAAATTCATCTTGTCACTTATTACCTGCACTCCAAATTTATGCAAGACCAGCCAGAAGGCAATTTTTATTTTATCCTGGATAAACCAGAGCTTAAGCTACCAAAGCCTGTCATCTTGAATGTCTCAAGCCGTCACTCAAATTGTGGGTGCACTCTTGTTTGGAATGTTTGTTACAGCAATTGTCAGGCTCCCTCGATTTTTCTGAAATATCACACAGTACTCTCTCACGATGACAGAATTCACTGTAGAAGGAAGTGACATGGAAAGACTTGAGTTGCAAAGATGATTGTATCATCTCGTAAGGCGTGCAGTCATGGGGGTCCTACCCGCTGAAACTGCCTGCCTGCCTAGGACAGGTTTATGGTGAAGCATTAGCTGTATATTGGGTTTCTTTACCCTTCAGTTGAATATTTATCTTAATTCATGTTTCAAGGGTGGAGCGCACATTAGCAGAGCTAGAACCTGGTTCATGCTATGCGATGATGGCTGTTTTAGTCAGTTTTGCACTGCTGTGACCAAAAGACACAATCAGCACAATGGTAGAGGAGGAGAAGTTGATTTGGGGGCTCATGGTTTGCTGGCTCCATTCCTCGGGGTTCGAGGTGAGGCTGAAGAGTGTGGCAGAGAGAAGCAGCTCACATGGTGATCAGAAAGCAGAAAGAGAGACTAAGCTCAGCTGAAGGTAAGCCCCCAGGGACCAACCTCCTCCAGACACACCCTATCCACCTTCAGTTTCCACTCAGTTAATCCCATCAGGGGATTAATTCACCAATTGGGTTAAGGCTCTCATAACCCATTCATTTCTTCGGAAGCTTTCTGCATTATCTCACACGTGAGCTTTTGGGCATACCTCACATTCAAACCATTACAATGTCTATTTTCCATTGGTCCTCCATGACCATCTCCAGCCTCTGCTACTTCCCTCTGTCCTGGGAGGCTGTTCTCTGTGGACTGCAGTATCCACAATCCCTTGCCCTTTGACTTCTGGCTGGGTTTCACTATTTGTGGGAGCCTAAGAGAGGATGGAAAACAGAAGAAGACAGTGAGTTTGGGGTCCTTATTTCCCTGGCTCATACCTTGCCAAGACAGATAGTTGTGGTTTCTTTTTAAAGCCCCATTCCTGTTGAACATCTCCTTAACAACTCTCGTGATGTCTCCTAGTTCCAGAAATTCCTCTCTTCATGCCTAGACAGGGTAGAGGGATCACCACTACCCATTTAGGTTTTC
>CM053413.1:47995230-48006166 GCA_028644305.1 Xerus rutilus
GAGGGGTTTTGCTTTACTTATAGGAGGAGAAAAATAATCCCAGAGAAGAAAAACACATCTTCCAACAATGAAAAAAGTAACAAGTTCTTCTGAGTTCACCCATTCATGCATTCATTCATTTTCTCATTCACTCAGTGGTATTTACTGGGCATCTTGCAATGTGGGAGGTATTGCTTTGGTTTAGATGCTCCAGTGTCAATGCAGGAATGTTCAGAGGTAAAGTGATTGAATCGTAAAGGTGGAATCCTGGTCAGTCCATTCTAATTTGTTGGCAAGTGGGGCATGGCTGGAGGAGGTGGGTCACTAGGGGCATGCCCTGGAAGGGTGCATCTTCTCTACAGTCCCTTTCCAGGGCCCTCAACCCTCTTTCTTTTCTGCCATGAAGGGAGCAGCTTTATTCTGCCATGCCCTTCCACCATGATGTCCTGCCACACCTTGGGTCCAGAGCCATGCAGTCAGCCGTCTATGGATGGAGACCCTCTGAAACCATGAGCCAAAATAAAGTTTTCCACTGCTAAAGTTGTTCTTGTTGGGTATTTTGGTCACAACCATGTCAAAGTTGACTAAAACAGGCATCATGCACATATTGGTGAATGTGATAAATAATTACAATAACTGATTAGATGCAAATAGTACCATAAAGGGCAATTACATGGTTCTGTGAAATTTTATACTATAGGGCTGAAGCTATTCTGGAAGGGTTAGGGGAAGGCCACCTTGAAAAGCAACATTTAGCCTGGGATCTGAATGGTGAATTGGAGACAGTGAACTAATTATTTTTTTCTCTTGAAAATATTAAAAGTGTTCTTAACAGAGTGGCTCATGAAGGTATAAGCAGAAAGGAATTTATGTTTCAAAGGAAAGCCATTGTAACTTCTCAAGGCCCTTTCTCACCTGAGCATTTAGATTTTCTGGTAACAGCAGAGAGAGTATAAATGAAAGGCAGGATTCAGGTCAAGGTTAGTGCATCTTTTTTTGTTGTTTATGAAGGCAGACTTTACCATAACAGCATGGTCAGATAATCAATGGCCATGTTCTTAAGAGACAGAGTGTGCTGAAAAAGATAAAGATGATTTGCTTTGACTTTCCATGTCAGCCAGTGCCTTGGTTATCGGAAATGCCTGGGGACAAAGATATGAGCAAGGAGACATGTTCTAGAAATCCACCTGGTGTAGGTTCTACAGAGATGTTGCTTTGTTTCAGAGCAAGAGTATTGAGAAAAGGCAGAGGAAATCATAAAGGGGAGAGAAGAAAGCATAATTTTTACACACTGCTTGCAAAAGACAGGCTAGGAAAAAGAGGTTCATAGTAATTTATGCTTAGGAAAGCATGTGGTGTTGACGGACAGTGGGACTGGGAGGGGAATGGTCCTATGCCAAAAGCAATTGAAACATTAAGGAACCCTGGCACCAGTAACACAGCTCATTTTTACATAGACTCTGTTACACCTGGGGTCAAACAGAACCCCAACACAATACTAGGTACCTGTTGCGGTAGAGTTTCCCCATAATATGAACATGTCCTATGCACTGGTACTGCAATTATTCATGAAGGTCATGGGGGTATTTGCAGTTGCAATTAGTGATGACTTTGTAATTAGAGATAACTTTATAACTACCACAGTGTACACAGGTGAGTCTTGTTGGGAGGCAGGCTGTTATGGTGTAGATATGAGATATGTTCCCAAAATTCGTGTGTGAATTAGTGCAGGAATATTCAAAGGTGAAATGATTAGATTGTGAGAGCTGTAACCTACTCAGTGGACTCATCCACTGATGTGGATTAAGAGGGAGGTAACTGTAGGCAGGTAGGGTGTGGCTGGAGGAAGTAGGTCCCTGGGGGCCTGACTTTGGAGTTTGTATTTTGTCTCTGATGAGCAGAGCTCTCTTTCTTTCTCCTTCCTGGTTGCCTTGTCCTGAGCTACTTTCCTTAGCCACACTCTTCCATCATGATGTTGTGTCTTGCCTTGGCTCCAGAGCTGTGGAGTCAGTCGACTCTGGACTGAACCTCTGAAACTGTGAGCCAAAATAAACTTTTCCTCCTCCAAGTTGTTCCTGTCCAGTATTTTGGCTACAGTGAGAAAAAAATGCTGACTAAAACACAGGCTTAAGTTAATTGGAAGGAAAACATCTAGCTTCTTGAAGGCAAGGATAACAGCTTTTTCTTCTCTGTGTCCTATGTACCCAGAACTGTGCCTGGCACATTGGAGGTAGAGAATAAGAGAGGGGGCGGCATGGTGGGTGGGATGAGCAGGAAAGGAAGGGAGGGAAGAAATCTGACCTGAGCCCTAGTCAGATAGTTCTCAATTCTAGCTCCACATTAGAATCACCGAGGGAGTTTTTCATTCAGTTTTAGAATGTAACATACACACTAGAAGAAGCACCCATGGAGCCAGATGTGGTGGCGCACGCCTGTAATCCCAGCACTTTGGGAGGCTGAGGCAGGAAAATCGTGAGTTCAAAGCCAGCCTCAGCAATGGTGAGGTGCTAAGCAACTCAGTGAGACCCTGTCTCTACATAAAACACAAAATAGGGCTGGGGAGGTGGCTCAGTGGTCGAGTAGCCCTGAGTTCAATCCCAGGTACAAAAAAAAAAAAAAAAAGAAAGAAAAGAAAAAGAAAAAAGAGAAAAAGAAGTGCCTACCTCATTAGCATATAGCTTGATGGACACATCTCAATAAAACAGAATGTCACGAACAACTAAGAAGCTCCTTATGTGTCCCTTTCCAGGCCTTAACCCAGCAAAGAGTAACCACTATTTGGACTTCCAACTCTGTAAATTGGTAAGTTTGGGCTGTGTTTGCACATTATATAATTAGAATAATCAGAATGTGTTCTTTGATGTCTGGCTTTTTTCACCCAACATTATGTTTCAGATTTGTCCATTCTGTGTCTAGCATTATACTATTCATTCTTGATTTTTATAGTGTCCCTACTTGTGAATAAAAAATGAATCCATCTTACTGTTGATTGACAGGTGATTGCTTCCTTTTCCATTTTTTAAACTATCTCCAGTAGTGCTGTTGTGAACACTTTAGAATGTGTCTTTTGATGGGCATAGGGACATTTCTCGTGGGAGTGGAATTTTTAAGCTGTATAACTGGGATATATTCAGCTTTAGGAGATACTGTCTATTAGTTTTCTAAACTGTTTGTACCATCGTTTTAGTTAGCTTTTTTGCTGCTGTGACTAAAAGACTTGACAAGAACAAGTTTAAAGGAGGAAAAGTTTATTTGGGGGCTCATAGTTTCAGAGGAATCAGTCCATAGACAGCTGGCTCCATTCCTTGGGGCTCCAGGTGAGGCAGAACATCATGGCGGAAGAGTGTGGTGGAGGGAAGCAGCTCACATGATGATCAGAAAGCAGAGAGAGACTCCACTAACCAGATACAAAATTTATACCCCAAAGGCATCCCCCCAATGTCCACCTCCTCCAGCCACACCCCAGCTG
Source organism: Xerus rutilus (assembly GCA_028644305.1). Classification (NCBI taxonomy): domain Eukaryota; kingdom Metazoa; phylum Chordata; class Mammalia; order Rodentia; family Sciuridae; genus Xerus; species Xerus rutilus. Next base: position 47,998,679 of record CM053413.1, read on the forward strand.
CCTCCAGTTACCACTCAGTTAATTATGTCAGGGAATTAATTCACTGATTGGGTTAAGACTCTCATAACCCAATCATTTCACCTCTAAGCCTTCTTGCATTGTCTCGCACATGAGCTTTTGGGGGACACCTCAATCCAAACCATAACAACCATTGTGCATGCCTACTTGTAAGTGTGTTAAAGTTCTAGTTGCTCCACAGCCTCACCTACACTTGATAGAAAACTCTGTCTTCCATTTTCACCATTTTGGTAGGTATGTGGTAGTTATGTTTTGTGGTTTTAAGATGCATTTCCCTGATGATTAATAAAGTTGAATACTTTTCTCTGTGCATACTACTCATTTCTTTTACTAGTGTTTCAAAGTTATTTCTTTAGTCTTGCCTAATTTTCTGTTGTTGTTTTTTTCTTGATTTGTGCAAGTTCTTAATACATTCTGGATGTGAGTCCTTATTGGACATACATAAAATAGTACCTTCTACTCCAGGGTTTACTTTTTCACTTAATACTGTGTTTGATGAAGTTAGCATAGTCTGACTTACCAATTTTATCCTTTCTGGTAGTGATATACAATGAAATTTTTACCTACTCTAAGATCTTAAATAGATGATCTTACTTTTTTCCTTTAAAAACTTTATTATTCTTCCTTCTTCATTTAGAAATCTGTTTTGGGATTAGCATTTTGGTATAGAGTGAAATTGGGGTCGAGATAACATTTTTTTCCACTTGATATCCACTTGACCCTGCTTTGTTTATCTTTGCCAACTGCACTGCAGTTTTCCTTTGCCAGGACTCCGGTGACTCTTCATTTGTGGGTCTGTTTTTACACTGTGCTCTGTTCTGGGTATTCTTGTATCAATACCATCCTGGCTCAGCTATTATAAGTTTATAGTAGTGTTGTTATATAATGGCAAGTCCTACAGATTTGTTCTTCTTCAAGACTGTCTTGGTTATGCTTGGCTTTCTGCATTGCTTGATAATTTTAGCTTGTCAATTATTACTAAAAATAATGTACTAAGACTCTAACTGGATTACATTGAATATATACATCAGATTGGAGAGAAGTGACAACTTTAGCATATTGTCTTCCTACTCATAGACACAGCATATTTTCTTAGGTCTTCTTATATAATGTTTTGTAGTTTTCTGTGGCAAATGGTCTTGCATGGTGTTTGTTAGAATAACTTTGTTATCTGATACATATTCGTGCCACTGAAAATGGGTTGTTCCATTAAAATACCAGTACAAAGGCCACATGGTAGATATTCTGATATTATTAGTATGGGATGAGACCCACAAGTTCAAGAACATTCTATTTTGAATTTGATGCCGAGTTGTAAAATTCAGAGGCATAGTGATTTGATTTAGATGTTTTATTTTTATTTTTCAAAATAGCTATTATTTTTTAAAAGTTAATATGTGCATTACAGGAAACAGAAAAATGCAAGCAAAGAACAATGTTGTCCAGTCACGATGGATGTTTTGAGGGGAAATGATTATCTTAATTCATTTTCTGTTACTATAAGTAAATATCACAGACTAGATGATTTATAAAGAAGAGAGATTTGTAGAGCTGGGATGTACAATAGCAAGGTGCCAACATCAGTTTGGAACCTGGTGAGGGCCTTTGTGTTGCATTGGAACATGATGGAGAGCATCACTTGGTGAAGCAGAGAAATAAGTCTGTCTTCTGCTTATAAAGCCACTAATGCCATCCTGAGGGCCCTGTGTTCCTGACCTCATCTAAGCCTAGATATCTTCTGAAGGCCCTACCTCCAAATACACTAAAATTTGAATTTGGAGATTAAGTTTTCAGCACACAAATCTGTGGAGGACACATTCAAGCCACAGAAATGATGAAGTTAATTTTACTTATAAAACATGATAAAACTACACTCATCTGAAATCGATCTGATCACATTAGCCTGGGGCCTACGAACTCTTTTTTTTTTGGTACCAGGGATTGAACTCAGGGGTATTCGACCATTGAACCACATCCGCAGCCCTATTTTTTGTTTTATTTAGAGACAGGGTCTCACTGAGTTGCTTAGCGCCTTGCCGTTGCTGAGGCTGGCTTTGAACTTGCGATTCTCCTGCCTCAGCCTCCCTAAGTGCTGGGATTACAGGCGTGCGCCACCGCATCCAGCCCTAGGAACACTTAAGAGCAAAAATAATAGTCATCACTGGGCGTGGTGGTACATGTCTGTAATCCCAGCAACTAGGGCGGCAGGGGCAGGAGGATTGCAAATTCAAGGCCAGCCTCAGCAATTTAGCAAGGTCCTAACCAACTCAGCAAAACCTTGTCTTAAAAAAAAGATTATATATATATACACACATACATATATATATAGTCACCAAGACTATTCAATGCCTTTCCTTACTCATAGAAGAACCCTGTAGCAGTTTTATGTAGAACCATTTACGCTTACATTCCAAGTAATTCTAAGTAGCTTGGTTATCTAGATTTCCAGACTTCAATCAAATAGAGGAGGGAAGAAGAATACGAAAGAAGGCAAGGCCACCAGAGAGAAAACACATGCACCAGACAACAGGGATGGCATTAGAAACAGCAGCACTAGAAACGAGGAGAGCTCAGAGAATAACACTGAGCGCAGCTTTTCGCATTCAGCCAGTTAGCGTAAGTGAGAGACAGCACGTGTTGGTAACCCTGGAGCAGAGTGTCTTTTTTAAAAATTTATTCTATTTAGGTTTACATGATAGCAGGGTGCATTTTGGATTCATTGTACACAGATGGAGCACAACTTTGCATTTCTCTGGTTGTATGTGATGTAGAATCACAACATACATATGGTCATACATAAAGCTAGGGCTATGATGTCCATCTCATTCCACCATCTGTACTGTCCTCCCTGCCCCCTCCCTCCCACACCTGTGACCAGAGTTCCTCCATTCTTCCTGTGCCCTCCCCCACATTATGGATCAGCATCCACTTATCAAAGAGAACATTCGGCATTTGGTTTTCTGAGATTGGCTTACTTCACTTAGCATAATATTCTCCAACTCCAAGACTTAAAAACAGTCCTAATATAGAGAGTTCTGTAACTAACGATCTAATGATCGTTAAGCTACAAATCGACAGAATCATACTGGGTCTTTCTTTGGAAGATGATTGGAAAATGGACAACATTAAAGAATTTTCAGAAGGAATAATAAGGTATGGTGTTAACTTTTCTTTTTTCTTTGAAAACACACTTTGATAGTGCTGCTCATCTTTTGGAAATATTAGGCAAGTTTGATTTTCTACCTCCCCGTGGGTAAAGAGGTGAGCCCTTCCAAACTTCTCCCACTTTATTCCACCTCAGGGGAGAATGTTATTAAACATCACCTGCAGAGCTCTCTCTGTGTGTAGCGGGTAGTCTGAACTCAGCCCTTGGAGACTGAGTGTCCTCAATTTAACCCTTCTCTTTATAACCGTATTTGTCATTCAGATAGTTTAGAGTTGACGGGTACAGTCTGGCCCGACTCATGCATTTGATTTCCCTATGTTGTCTATAGAGGCAAATTTAGAATCAGAAGTATTTCCATGGGAAACTGAATTATTGTCCCCTAGAGCTGCATTTTTCGCCAATTCCTGCTCCCATACCTCTGTCCCGAATCTTAAAATAGAATGATCGATACCACTTTTTATCTGTGAAATTAGACTCTGTGAAAACCATTATTCAGCACAAAAGAAGTCAGAGCACATGTTTGCTCTCACCAAGGCAAACAAAACCCCAGAGCAGAGTCCTCCAAAACTTTTAGGAAAAGCCCAGGATCTGAGTGGCAGATGCTGCTTTCTGCCCACCCACAGGCAAGAACATCTGTGGCAGCCAGAATTTTGAACTTTTCTCTACTTGGAATCGGCAAACATGAATTCAATCCACAGACATGCATTCTGGTGTCTTCTGCTGGAGAAATGGGGTGAACTGACTTATAAGACCAGGAGGCTGGACTCCCAACAGCCGACCCCATTGCAAAATGTTCCCATTGTTAATATGATAGGGAAAGAAGGGTAAAGCAACAGGAGAACTGAGCTATGATTCCTCAGAATGGTTCCTTGGGAGTAATTTGGGATGTCCAGTGGCACGTTACAGAAGGCCTCCTGGTTTTGTGGCTAGAACTCGGGAGTTTGACTGCCAGGTTCCAGTCTCCCTCTACCACCTGTGGGCTGTGCTTGTGAGCACATTAATAACCTTCTTTTGTTCTCAGTTTTCTTGCCTATAAATTGGAGATAACATTAATACTTTCCTTAGTGTGTGTTGCAAAACTTAGTAAATGAGCCGGGCGCCATGGCCCACACCTGTAATCCCAGCGGCTCGGGAGGTTGAGGCAGGAGGATCACAAGTTCAAAGCCAGCCTCAGCAACGGCAATGCGCTAAGCAACTCAGTGAGACCCTGTCTCTACATAAAACACAAAATAGGGCTGGGGATGTGGCTCAGTGGTAGAGCACCCCTGAGTTCAATCCCCAGTACTCCCCCAAAAATAAAATAATAAAGTAAGATACAATTAGTAAATGAGTTAAGCTATGTGAAGTACTTAGGAAAGTACCGAGTTTATAATAAGCTTTTGCACCCAGTGGTATGGACAATCAGTGAATCTGTGAAAACAAAATGCCCCAGGGTGAAAGAAATGTTTGCTGGATACTATTGTTCAGAATTTCTGATCCTTAATAAAAACAGACCAATTCTGGTCTGGTTTATTGTTGTTTTGAAAGTGCCCACAGGCAATGTACCCTCTCAATCCCTGCACCCAGGCACCTGCTTCACCTCCCCTACCACTGAGTATATCAGGACCATTTCTACATTTAAGAAAGGGATTGGATCCATATTTCATATCAACATCTTTGGCATTTAAATAGAAGGCTAGTAACCATGAGTAAAAGGGATTTGCTTCAATAATACTCCTTAGACATGTACCAAGCACAGTTCTGATTTCTTTACAGGCTGTCTTTCATTCAATCCTCACACTAATTTTATAAGCAAGATCATTTATAAGTCTCATTTTCTAGAAAAGGAAACTAAAGCTATTGAGCAGAGTTTCTCAACCATGGTGCTGCTGACATTTGGGGACAGTGTACTGCAGGGTCTGTACTGAGCACTGTAGGATATTTAGCAGCACCTCTGGCACTGCCCATAAGATGACAGGTTATGATAGGCTGTCTTTTGGGAAAACAAAAGCCATCTCCAGATATGACCAAATGATCCCAGGATTGGGGGAAGGAATAACCTCCACTGTAAAGGCTACGTAACTTCTTCCATCTTCTCTTAAGCAAGAAGGGGCATCCCTTGGAATTTAATCCATCAGTTTTAACTATTATATGCTATTACGTTGTCATTCAGTGCAGTGGGTTCTCAATGTGTGATCCTGAGACCAGTAACACAAGCATTACGTGGTAACTTGCCAGAAATGGAAATTCTTGGGCCTTAACCCACATGTGTTGTTTTATAAATTCTGAGAGTATGCAGGGCATGGTAGCGCACACCTGTAATCCTAGCAGCTTGGAAGGCTGAGGCAGGAGGATGGCGAATTTAAAGCCAGTGTCAGCATCTTGGTGAGGCCCTAAGCACCTTAGCAAGACCTTGTCTCTAAATATTTTTTAAAAAGGGGTGGGAATTTGTTAAGTGATTAAGTTCAATCCCAAGGACAAAAGAAAATTTAAAAATTAAAAAATAAAAAGAAAGAAAGAAAGAAAAACTCTGAGGGTAGGACCCAACTCTGAATGATTCTGAAACATGCTAATGTTTGAGAACTACCATTGCACTTGATTCCAGATGAGGTGCTCTGTAATCTCTGGCACTGTGTCCAGAGAATCAATGTCTTTATGTTTTTCTTTGTTCATTCTGATCTTAACTCCCCCTGATAACATTAATGTGCAGTTAGAGGTGGGAGCTGCTGATGTAGTGGAAAGGATTGGCTGTTCAGAGAGCAGGGTTTCCAGTAGCCTTTGGAATCTTGGACAACATCTTCTTCCTTTAGCGACTGCAGTTTCCTCATCTCTAAAATAAGGATTGGACTGGATGTGGCTTTCATATTCTGGCTCACATTTATAGGTAAACTCCTTGTATTTGAAAGGATGCATCATTTCCGTGATGATAATGATGATGATAATGACTCTGGATAGATGGCTTATCCTTTTTGTTCCTGGACATTTTAATCTGCAACTGGAAAGAAATACTGTTGTTGGTAGAAGACTGTATGACTAGGAGAGAGATTCTGACTGAAGAAGTGCAAATAAAATGAATCCTTCTTGCTCCATCCTTTAGGATTCTGCAGTCGACTGACTTACAAAGTAGGTAGTCTGGTCCATTTATCACGGCCTGCATCAGCATGGTGTGGGCACCATTGTAGCTGGTACTATATCACCCAGGAGGCCTTGAGTTGATGAAAAAAAAAAAAAACCAGCCAAAACCTCTTCTGTAGGCATTCTGGTTGGACCTGCACTGCCCTTGACCTTGCCATTCTGGGCAGGGCAAGAGCAAGACCCTGGATTCTCCAGCAAGAATCTTAGAAAAACAGATGGAAGAGGTATCACACCTTGATTTCTTTTTCTTTGGGGGGCAGTTCTGGATATTGAACTTGGGGGCACTCGACCACTGAGCCACATCGCCAACTCTATTTTGTGTTTTATGTAGAGACAGGGTCTCACTGGGTTGCTTAGCACCTCGCCATTGCTGAGGCTGGCTTTGAATTCACAATCCTCCTGCCTCAGCTTCCTGAGGCTGGGATTACAGGCATGCGGCATTGCACCCAGTCCACACCTTGATTTATAAAAGGCCCCAAAGGTCTAAGCAACCTGAAGGTTCTTATATTTGGTCTGCTGCTCATCATTCTTCCTCATTAAGATGTCTGTGTTAGAAATTCAGCTATCATGAAGCAAATGCTCAAACAAAGGAATAAAAAGGAAATTGTTTTCATTGTGTTCTTGAGAAAGAAGCCAGAGAAACAAAAGGGGAAAAAATAGAGTAAGGGAAATCCTACAAGGGTTCACACTGGCTTGTTCATCTCTCCTTTTAAATAAAAGAATAACCTGGGTTAATTTCCCTATACCATAAAACAAAACTGATTTTCTTTTTTTTGGTGGGGAGCAGGTACTGGGGATTAAACTCAGAGGCACTCGACCACTGGGCCACATCCCCAGCCCTTTTGTGTATTTTATTTAGAGACAGAGTCTCACTGAGTTGCTTAGTGCCTCACTTTTGCTGAGGCTGGTTTTGAACTCGAGATCCTCCTGCCTCAGCCTCCCAAGCCACTGGGATCACAGGTGTGCGACACTGCCCCAGCAGGAAATTGATTTTCAATAACGGAATAATCAATGGAAACTCTCCAGAGGCAGAGCCCAAACTCAGTCCATGAGAATCTCCTGGGAAGTTTGTGAAAATAGCGACGAATCAGCCTTCCCCAGAAATTGTTGTAACCAGTACTTAAAGGTTTCTGAGGCTTGGGTTTGCAGACTGCATCTTGACAGATCATTGTCTATGAAAATTTTAATTT
>CM053413.1:48006266-48074629 GCA_028644305.1 Xerus rutilus
TCCCTACATCCTCATCAACAATTATTATTGCTTGTGTTCTTTTTTTTTATTTTTTTTTTAAATATATTTTTAGCTGTAGATGGACATAATGTCTTTATTTTATTGCTTTGTATGTGGTGCTGAGGATCGAACCCAGGGCCTCACGCATGCGAGGCAAGCGCTCTACCACTGAGCTACAATCCCAGTCCCTTGCTTGTGTTCTTGATGATTGCCATTCTGACTGGAGTGAGATGGAATTTTAGCGTAGTTTTGATTTGCATTTCTCCCATTCCTAAGGATGTTAAACATTTTTTCATATATATATTGATCTATTGTATTCAATATGCTTCTTTTCTTTGTGCCATGGAGGTTTTCTCTTCTAGAAACTGGAGGAAAACATTGGTGTTGGCAGAGTGTTTGACTTAGTGAGAGAGAATCAGAACCATTTTGGTGTGTCTCCTGTAAAAGGCCCTTAGATACTGATGGTAGAACTAGATCCTTTTGCTGGCCAACAGAGGACTTGGGAGGCTGAGGTAGGAGGATCTCGAATTCAAAGCCAACCTCAGCAAAATGAGGCACTAAGCAACTCAGTGAGACCTTGTCTCTAAATGCAAAATGGGCTGGGGATGTGGCTCACTGGTTAAGCACCCCTGGGTTCAATCCCTGGCACCCCCCCCCAAAAAAAGGAAAACAGAACATGGGCTGGGATTGTAGCTCAGTCAGTGGTAGAGCATTCACCTAGCTCGTGTGAGGCACTGGGTTTGATCCTCGGCACCAAATAATAAATTTTTTTAAAAATAATTATTAAAAAAAGAAAACATGATCTCTGATGACCCTTTATGCCTCTCTCTAATGCCAGTTTCTCCCTCCTTATATCTAAGAAGAGCCACCATTTTGGATCTTGGGTTCATCATCATTCTCTTGCTTTTCTTCATTTTTTTTGAAAAATTAATTAATTGATTGATTGATTGATACCAGGGTTTGAGCCCAGGGGTGCTCAACCACTTAGCCACATCCCCAGCCCATTTTACTTTTTTTTTTAATTTTGAGACAGAGTCTTACTAAGTTTCTTAGGGCCTTGCCAAGTTTCTGAGGATGGCTTTGAACTTGTGATGCTTCTGTTTCAGCCTCCCGAGCAACTGGGCTTACAGGTGGGCACCACCACATCTGGCTTTTTTACAATTTTAAAACATGTGTATACACAAGACACATTATACCAATATTGCTTGCAATAACAAAAAGCTGAACATAGCCCAAATGTTTATCAAAGAGAAAATGACCAATGAGTTAGTCAGTTCAGACAAAGGAAAACTAGACATGAATGAAATAAACAATAATTCTATGACTCAACATGGGTGAATCTCAAAAATAAAATTTTGGGCAAGAAAACAAGTAACAGAAATACATCCAGTACGATTCCATTTATATAAAGTACAAAAATTATGTGCACCCAAACATTGCAGTTTACGATATGATGTGTTGCTATTTTTACTTTGTGAACTAAATTATCAAGGCTTTCAGAGAACATGGAGAAGCTGATCCATTGTCTCCGGGATCTTCACAGCAGTGCCATATAAATGGCCTTTAGAATTTTTCTGCTGGTGACCCTGCTTCCCTTTTAAGATTCGGCTTCACTTCACTGGAGAAGAACTTCAGGCATAAATGGAATAATTTTTCCCATGTCTGAAAAGTCATTTAGCAGATGGCTGCCACTTGAAATTTTCTTTACTGGTTCCAGCATGATAAAAGATCACCCAAAGAGCATCCCCCTGGAAGGCCTGAAGAGCATCTTATTATTTTGGAGATGAGCTAAGAGCCTAGGCAATAGATCATGTAATTTATGGAAATATTAAATGACAGTCATCATCACACTACTAAGGGCGTGGTAGACATGAATGGGACTACTGCAGTTTCTGCAAATCATCATTTGATCTTCCTTCTTGACAATTGTCCCTTTCCGGTCCTTTAAGCTATGTATTTTTTAGGTGATGGCAACCCTGATCGTTGATGATAGAACAGCAATACTAACAAAACCCATTACCTGCCAGGGACCAGTCTAAGGACTTGGCATGTATCAACTCACTAAATGCTCCCAACAACCCTGTGGGGACACTGAGGCATAAAGATGGTAAAGCCTGCTTGAGGTCCCAAAGCCAGCTAGGGGCAGAGCTGAGATTCTACCCCAGAACCCTGAATCAGTTTATTGTGCTTCTCCAGAGGAGATCCTTATGTTGACAGAATCAGAGCCATCTAAGATGCTTGGTAAGAACATCCACATTGGAGGATCATTTTTTAAAAATAAGTTCTGTCTTCACATAAGAAGATAAGGTGAGAAGAAGTCCCTCACTGTGGGCAGGGTAGGAGCAGGTGCACAGCAGTTGTGCTGGATATTTTTCATAATTCTAGCCAAGGCTGACTGCCTTCTCATATACTTTCTGACCTTCTGATTTGTTTAGCTGCAAAATGCCTGTTATTTCCTCAGACCTGATTCTATTAGCCAATTTACATATTTTCACATTAATCGGTAGATATTACATATTCTGTGTGCATTCAACATCTGGCAGATATTAATTGAACCCGCTCCATGGTGCCAGAGGCTATTCTAGGAGCTGGGAATACAACAGCAGAAAATAGCAGGACTGCTTCTCTCAGGAGTATCTAGGCCATTGGTATGTGGTGAAGAGATACTAAAGTACAAATCAAATACTCTAACACTAGACTTTGATTAGTACTGAAAAAAATATCCTGACAGGGTGACATAGATACTGTCCATACAATCTTTATCATACAATCTATATCAATTGTATGGTGGCAGAATCTATTAGAAGTTTGCAGTCAGGCACAGTGGTGGCGCACACGCAAGAGGGCATAGCTGGTGTGCTAAAGCCAGCTAGTAACTTACAAGGACTAAGTTTTCAGGAGTGTTGCAAGCTGTTGGGATCCTATTTGGGGGACACATCCTATTCAAATTGAATAGGATGTGTCCCCCAAAAGCTCATGTGTGAGACAATGCAGGTATGTTAAAAGGTGATATGATCAGATGTTGAAAGCTATCACCTAATCGGAGGATTTACCAATTCTATGGATTAGTAATTTGAAAGGACTTTATTGGGTGGTGACAATAGGCAGGTAGGGTGTGGCTGGAGGAAGTAGGTCATTGGGGGCATGTCCTTGGGATTATATGTTGTCCACCTGGCTCCTTGTTCCCTCTCTCTGCTTCCTGACTACCATGATCCAAGCAGCTTTCCTCTGCCATGCCCCTCCGCCATGATGTTCTGTCTTACCTTGGGCCCAGAGCTATGGATTCATTCCACCATGGACTCAACTTCTGAAACTGTGAGCCCCAAATAAATTTTTCTTCCTCAAAGTTGTTCTTATTAGACATATTGGTCAATGACACAAAGTTTAATAACACATAAGCTGATATTTAAATAGAGCCATTATTAAATTATATTAACTTACAATTTAAAAAATTATATAAACTTACAACTAAATAAAATAACAAAGGTAATAGAACTTAATGTATATAGTTTCCTAATTTGTTTATTAAATTTGTCCACTGGTCTATTGTTCCCATATGATGGATTACTACATAGGAGAGGGCTATGTTTTATCTCTTCCCAAATCTACCTTCAGTGATGTCCCATTGGTAACTTGAAATAGCCATCATGGGAGTATATGTACCACAGAAACTGTCAAATGCTATACATCTATTGTTTTGTTGTTTGTCTGAACTTAAGTAAGTTATGGAGAAAATATTAATAAAGCAAATGAAGCTTGAAAGGGCGTCACATTGATAGCTGTTACATATTGTTTAGCACAAGAAGTTGAGAAGAGCAGGCATGGTGGTGCACGTCTGTAATCCCAGTGGCTCGGGAAGCTGAGGCAGGAGGATAGCGAGTTCAAAGCCAGCCTCAGCCAAAGCAAGCCGCTAAGCAACTCAGTGAGACCCTGTCTCTAAATAAAATACAAAATAGGGCTGGGGATGTGGCTCAGCGGTAGAGTGTCCTTGAGTTCAATCCCCAGTACCCTGCTCTCCCAAATTTGAGAACATACTTTCATTATTTGAAAAACTATTATCCAATTCAGTGTTTTCTATGAATTAAGTCATACATATTTTCTTTTGTACTACCAGACACTAACTCCTCCAAGTTCAAAAATTCTCTGAGTTACTTTAGAATAAAACAAAACATCTAGTAAGAAATTTTGATCAGCTACAGCCTGGCCTCTTCACTCTGCTCTAGTCCCTTGGCTAAGGCCTCAGTCCTCATTATAGCCTAATAAGCTGTGTTGACACAGCTTGGTGACATCAGCAGTAGTGACTTGGACGGTTTCCTATCCCTGCTGTCAGTCAAATTTCTTCCAGATTGGAGATCAGACCAATCATATCAAGTGCCCCTGGAGACAGGCTCTGATTGAACAAGGCTGAAACCATCCCATAAAATGTTATGTCTTGGCCAAAGATCTTGAGCTGCCTCCTGGCTTCCAATCATCTCCCATCAACCATTTTCTCCAATTGTTCTCAATCATATCTTTCAGCGAATATTGATTTTGAAATCTTTTTTTTTGTACTCAGGACTGTGTTATAAAACAGAAAATAATTAAAGACATGAAACCAAGGGTCTCTGTTTTATGGGTTATTCAGATTGAGTTGTTGAGACATGCTGGATTTGTGGATAAGTTCAAGGGGGTTTGATTGGCAGGACTGAACAGAATCTATTAGAAGTTTGCAGTCAGGCACAGTGGTGGCGCACACCTATAATCCCAGCAGCTTAGGAGGCTCAGGCAGGAAGATCGCGAGTTCCAAATCAGCCTCAGAAACTTAGCGAGGCCCTAAGCAACTCAGTGAGAATTTGTCTCTAAATATAATACGAAATAGGGTTGGGGATGTGTCTCAGTGGTCGAGTGCCCCTGAGTTCAATCCCCAATAACCTCCCCGCCCAGAAAATGGTGTCACTAATGAAGTAAACCAGAGAGAATATGAAATGAGAGATTTAATCTGGATTTGCCTGCATTAATAGGATACGTGTGACCAGGCAGTGTATTCCAGAAAGTACAAGAAGGACTCCATGAGCAAGAGAGGTCGTGAGCATGGTGCATCCTCATGGGCATGCCTGCCTGCGAGGGTTGCAGATGGGGTGTTGGAGAAAGGAGAACAGCAATGATTTGTTCTCTTTTTTTTCTTGACTCCTCATCCAATCCTTTGTATTTGTCTTGCCTCTCTGCTGCCTCAAGGCATCCAACAGGGGACATTACTAATGGAATTTACCTTTCAGAACTGGTGAAAATGTAGAGATGTATTTGCTTTAATTTCATCTCACCTCTAAGGTAAAATGCATAAAATGCAGAGACAGATTTTAACCCAGAACCTTCCCCTTCTGGGCTGTATGACTTTGTGAGTATTTAAAAAAAAAAAAAAAAACCCAACTCTTGGATCTCATTTATCTGTAAAAGGGGATTAATGAAATTATCCTTACAAAGTTGGATTGTTTCATGTGACTATATTCATCAGTGTTCAAAAGTTGCTACAATGCCACCTTTGCTACAATGGCTTGTCTGGAGAGATGTACGAATTTATGAATTTGTTGCTGGAGGCCATTCTACTCCTCCAACTTCAAGTCTTGTTTCCCTCTGTTTCTTGGACAGAGCGTGTGCGTGTGTGTGCGTGTGTGAGCATGTGTGTGTGTGTGTGGGGGGGTGCTGGGGATTTAACCCAGAGGCACTATGCCATTGAAATGCAGCCCCAGCTCATTTTTTAAAATTTTATTTTGAGACAGGCTCTTGCTAAGTTGCTGAGACTAACCTCAAATTTCCTATCTTCTCTGCCTCAGCCCCCCAAGTTGCTAAGATTATAGACATTCGTCTCTCTGCTGAGTTCTTTGGTGAGGAGTTTTTCATGGACGTGATAGATGGTCCATGGATGCTTGATGAAAGATTAATGAATGAAAAGGTGAGTGAATCGAGGGCCGTTCTGAACTCTTCTTTTCATAGAAGGATCTAGAAAAGGTCGCCTGTCATAGGGCTTCCATATTGGTCCCAGGTACCCTCTTGTCTTTTTTTTTCCTTAACTGAGATCACAGCAGGCCTCTGATCATCATTCCCATTTTAACATTGTCAGAGCAGTTTCCAGGGCGCTGGCTGGGGGAAGATGATAGAATTTGGCTTTGACTTCCATGAACTGAAGGCATTCTGAAAGCCTGCTAGCAGTATTTTAGGACATCGTTTCTTTCATTGTACGGTTTCTTGTATCTGTGCTGCTATGTATTGATTGAAAGTGTCCAAAAAAGAGTAGTGGGAAAAGTGAAATCATCCTAGTATACATCTCTTAAAGAACACAAAGCAGATCACTGGAAAGGAACAAAGGTAATCAGATATAGAATAAAGCAATTTGAACCAGAGATATCCAGGAGGAGAAAAAGAAAACAAAAGAGCCAAGCACAGCGGCAGATGCCTGTAACCCTAGTGACTCAGGAGGCTGAGGCAGGAGGATCATGAGTTCAAAGCCAGCCACAATAACTTAGGGAGGCCCTAAGAAACTCAGTGAGACCCTGTCTCTACATAAAATACAAAATAGGGCTGGGGATGTGGCTCGGTGGTCGAGTGCCCCTGACTTCAATCCCCAGTTTAAAAAAAATATATATATATATATATATATATATGTCAGCTGAGGATATAGCTCAGTTGGTAGAGTGCTTGCCTTGCAAGCACCAAGGCCCCGGGTTCAATCCTCAGCACCACCAAAAAAAAGAAGGTGCTGGGGATGTGGCTCTGTGGTTAAGTGCCCCATGGGATTCCTGGTGAAAAAAAAAAAGGCAAAGTAAAAGAAAGAAAGAACAATACCACACAATAGCAGGAATGAAGGAGAAACTTGTAGAAAATGTTCTTTTGTCAGTTCCTAGAATCTCAGACCACAGATGTAGGTTCTAAACTCTTTTGGCTAAACATTAAGAGGAGGAGAACTATTTCTATTCTCGGCAAGAATATTAAATAGAACTCTTAAGGTCACAAGGGACTGTATGGTCAAATGACTGTCCAGGCCACCAGCAGGGATAAAGGTTCCTCTGGATCATTGCCTTATACAAATCTAAGCTGTGCTTGATTGACACATGTGGTGTGGAACTCACTATGTATAACCGAGGCTCGGTTCATACTTTAGTCCTGGTGTTGAACTGAAATTTTATCTGTAAGGCCTACCTGCCCACCTTGTGGGTGTGCCCCATGGCTTACTATCCAGGGTGACCTTGAGAGAGTTACAAAACCAAAGTCAGTTTCCTCCCCCATGAGACTGAAATAAGTAGCATGTAGTTCACATAGCCAGAGGTAAGAAGTAAACCCAAGCAATCCTGCATCCCAAGGTCCTTTCATGCTTTTTCTTCTGTAGATGACCATTTTTCTCACCAATCTGAAAGTCTTTTGATTAACCTGTCATTCTTCAAAATCCTGCCCAGTTCTCAGATTCCACCAGAATTATTTGGTGGCCACCCCTCCCACCCCATTTTATCTTTGCACCAACTTCCCATAGAACTCACAGAATTTTAAGAATGCAAAAAGATGCAGTTGACATGGGATACTGATGCAGCTTCCCTACTGCTGATTACTGCTTTATCCCTTGTGACTGAGATCAGAAAGCCCTCGGAAGCCCTGAGATCACTTAGATGAACCCCCAGTGACTCCAGAGAAACGCATGGAGTGAGATCTAGCTGCTTGAAAGTGCCAGTTCTTTTCTTTTTTTAATTTCAAACTTTAACACTTATATTATGCTATGCTTATAAAACCAGTGGGTGATTATGGTAGAAAAAAGAGGAAATAAAGATGAGCAAACTATTTAACATCTCAAAATATCCACATACAATTGTTTTAGAAATTTGCCTTATAGCCTTCCAGATTTTTTTCTATTTAATACATAAATAGAAATGTCTTTTATAAGCTGGAATTATGTTTAATTATGTTTAACTTATGAATAAATTGGTTTCGCTCTACTGTGGATTTTGGAAGTTCTTTAATGTTATATGTATGCACTGTATATTTTTGATATGTGGATAGTAGTCAGGTGTCTGTTACCTATTGGGCAATAATGACTCTACTTCTTTGGCTTTGTACAAGAGCCATAAGAACCTTCTTGTGCTATTTCTCCCTGTACTTCTATCATTATTTTCTTAAATTTGTGGGACTGATGAGTTTAAATATATGTAATATATATATATATATAATATATATGTAATATATGTAGTATATATATACAAATATATGTAATATATATATATAATTTTTTTGGGGGGGGGTACCAGGGATTGAACCCAGGGGCACTTAACCACTGAGCCACAATCCTAGCCCTTTTTATTTTTTTATTATGAGACAGAGTATTGCTAAGTTGCTTAGGGACTCACTAAGTAGCTGAGGCTGGCTTTGAACTCACAATCCTCCTGCCTCAGCCTCCTGAGCCGCTGGGATTACAGGCATTTGACACTGCACCCACAAGTACCTCTTTAAAAAATGTCTATTGATTTATACTGACTAGTTGACCCCCCAAAAGTATGTATCTACATGCTATATAAATATACTATTTTGTCATATCTTCTGTGATCGAACATTGTTGAATAAATGAAAAACCTTAGACCCATGCCCAGCTCCATCAGTGCTAGCTGCTGTGGTCACTGTGGTTATTTTTCTATTATTGCTGTTTTCTTCATCATCCTCTAGTTCTTCCCAGTGGATATCCCATGATTTAATTAAAATGAGTTACTTGCTTTTTCCTGAAAGGATCCCACACCTAAAATCTCTATTTTTCTTATGAATGATTAGATTTCAATTTTTCAGTCTCATTGAAATCTCTCTTTGACTCAAACCTGTCAATATTCCTCCCATCTTTCAATATGTGTATTACATAAATGCCCCTATTTAGATTATTTTCCTGATGCCCTCACAGCATGATATGTCTCTGAATCCCTAACACCATTCAGGATGGTGGCGCCCACCTATAATCCCAGCAGCTTGAGAGGCTGAGGCAGAAGGATCACGAGTTCAAAGCCAGCCTCAGCAACAGCAAGGCCCTAAGCAACTCAGTGAGACCCTGTCTCTAACTAAAATACAAAAAAAGGGCTGAGGATGTGGCTCAGTGATGGAGTGTCCCTGAGTTCATTCCCTGGTACCTACCCCCCAAAAAGAAGGCAAATTTTTGAATTATAGTCATTTGCATTCTTGGTTTGGAATCCAACTATTACAATGTAACTTACTGAATGTGAGGACTCTCTTTCATAGTTGCTTTTTCTAAATGCCTAATACAATGGCATGGACATAATAGATAATAAGTAAACAAGTGTTGAACTAGGGGGCCAGATGCTAAAGAAGTATGATCATGTCAATCATCTTTACCAGGAATGAATTGTTTACTAAAAAGAAACTAATTAGTAAGCAAATCATCCCCAAAAGCAATTTACTATGCCTCCTAGCAGATTATGTTGCCCTTGGGGATTTTCAGCATAGATACCCATAATTGTACTTGAGGTGGTCTTTATGGAAATTTAGATCCCAGGAGACAGATTTATGCTTTAGTGGCTTCTCTAGGGCTCACAAGTCTGACCACCCTCTTAGGTTTTATTGACACAAAACATTTTCATGGAATGACCAAAGATGATTTGCCACATAGAAGTCAACAAAAACTACTTTTGATAGAATGAAAATCCTAGCATTGGCATAGGTAGACATCTCAGGTTTATTAAATGATTTCATAGATGTTATTGATACACTCGCAAATGTCAACCCAGCAGGAGGGAAATGTGGTTCAAAAAAGAGAACATAGCCAGGCGCAGTGATGCATGCCCGTAATCCTAGAGGTTTGGGAGGCTAAGGCAGGAAGATTGCGAGCAAAGCCAGCCTCAGAAACTTAGCAAGGTCCTAAGCAACTCATCAAGATCCTGTCTCTAAATAAAATACAAAAATGGCTGGGGATGTGGCTTAGTGGTTAAGCACCCCTGTGTTCAATCCCTGGTACCAAAGAGAGAGAGAGAAAGAGAGAATATTAAATTCTTCCATTTCTTTTGATGTCAGAGACTGCTGAGTGTTCTCAGTAAATATGTTGTCCACCTACCAGACCTCAGCAACTAGTGGCATCTTGAAAAAAGGGTGCTTATCCTGATTTAAACACTCACTAAACCCTAGGTCTCTACTCATTTCTCATCCTGTAGCCGAGATAAGGGCTTAAGAGTGTGACTAAGGAATCATCGGACAACTTTGATATCTAATGACTTAGCCATTCCTCAAAGCCAGAGACGGGGATCATGACTAATCCAGCCCCAAGATACACTTTCTCAAGTTAATCTTCCAGGCCAGAGTTGTTTTTTGTAGTAGTAGCTGACACACTGGGCTTTTTGAAAAGTCTGAGGCAGACTTAGGGGATTTATGGAGAGAAGCTCAGATCTGGATGACACCTAAATTCTAGTTCCGTCCTACTGTTTGATCATTAGCCATTTCTGCTCGGGTCCGCTAGGATCTGCCGGGGCTCAGGAGACAGCCATAGGACCCGCACTTCATACTGCAGGATTGCAGAGTGTAGACTCAGTAGTGAGTTGGGGGAGGCCCAGGGCATTTATTCAGATTCTGAAAAGGGAAGGAGATGTGGAGAAGAGGGTGTGATTTGGAGAGCTAGGGAGGCTTCTGGCCTCAGAAAATGTTTTTCTACCTTCATATTAAGACAGATTCTCTGTGGATTAGGCAATTATAGGGAACCCAGTGAAATGTCCACTATAACATGCCTCCTATTTCTCTACGACTCAGGAAGATACACTTTAAGAAAACATAATAAGCCCACGCGGTGGCGCAAGCCTATAATCCCAGCATTTAGGGAGGCTGACACAGAAGAATCACGAGTTCAAAGCCAGCCTTAGCAATGGTGAGGCGCTAAGCAACTCAGTGAGACCCTGTCTCTAAATAAAACACAAAACAGGGCTGAGGATGTGGCTCAGTGGTTGAGTGTCCCTGAGTTCAATCCCTGTAACAAAAAAAGAAAACATAATAAAAGGAAGCTTAGCTTAACTCTACATATAAGTGATGTTTATTTCTTATGCCAGGAGATGAATAGTCTATTTATACCTGTGTTATGTCTTAAATGTTGTCATATATATTTTTTAATTTTTAAAATATAGTTATAATATATTATATATGTTTTTGATATGTTTTATACATATATATACACATGCATATGTGTATGTGTGTGTGTGTGTGTGTGTATATATATATATATATATACATTTTTTTTTTTTTTTGTACCAGGGATTGAACCCAGGGACACTTAACCACTGAGCCACATCCTCAGCCCCTTTTTAATGCTTTATTTAGAGACAGGGTCTCACTGACTTGTTTAGGGCCTTGCTAAATTGCTGAGGCTGGCTTTGAACATGCGTTCCTCCTGCCTCAGCCTCTCGAGCTATGTGCTACATATTTTGAAAGGGAAGAAGAAAGAGTACCTGGCTTGGCATATGTGACAAATAAATGGATGACGAAGGATGCTATGAGATTGTTTTCTTTACATTTAAGTTCCATTTCTGCTGATAGGGACCGAGCTTGGGTGGATAGGGGAGAAGATTGTGGGGAGTCATTGTGTCAGAGATTTATATTCATGAAGGACCTAAAATGTGGGCATTTTAGATTTTGTGATAACAAAGCAATCATAGTCCCTGAGGAACATGGACAAAGATTAAAAGAAAGGCCTTTCAGTCTTGGGCTACTGTCCTGTCACACCACACTGCTGAATGCACACTATAAATTTTTAATGTGAAAAATTATATATGCCAGGTGTGCTGGCCCACGCCTGTAATCCCAAAGACTTGGGAGGCTGAGGTAGGAGGATCACAAGTTCAAGGCCAGCCTCAGAAATTTAATGAGGTTCTAAGTATCTTATAGAAACCTTGTTTCAAAATAAAAAATAAAAAGGGCTAGGGAGGTGGCTCAGTGGTTAAGTGCCCTTGAGTTCAATCCCTAGCACACACACAAAAAATTATCCATATTCCTATGTACACCACTACTGTCTTGAAATCATGTACTAGTATTCACATACTGAGAACCTCCAGCCACTAAAGGAGTCCAGCCTTGGCTGCAGAGAAGCCAGCCCTTTTGATGAGCTGCTCCAGGACAGATTAAAAATGAATGCCGAGTTTAGAAAAACGATTCCAGGCCCAGATTCACACAAACGGACCATGGAAGTTGTTTCCTTGAGTCTTTCTCTCTCTCCTGGAGAATCAAACACAGTGAAAATGTACAACTGTGGTGAACTGAAATTCCCTGGAAGCATAATTTTCATATTTTAATGATGGTTGAGTCCTTCCTTTGTTCCTAGGGCCTTTACCTATATTATCTCATTTAATATTCCAACAGCCCCATGTTATGGACAGAAGAATTTTACTCATTTTACTAATGAAGATGCTGAGACTTAGAAGGGTTAAGTAACTCACCCAAACTTCCACTATTAATAGTTTTCTGAGCTGGGCGCGGTGGTGCACACCTATAATCCCAGCAGCTTAGAAGGCTGAGGCAAGAGGATTAGATCATGAATATAAAGCCCGCCTCAGCAAAAGAGTGAAGCGCTAGCCAGACGCCTGTAATCCCAGCACTTTGGAGGCTGAGGCAGGAGAATCGTGAGTTCAAAGCCAGCCTCAGCAACAGCGAGGTGCTAAGCAACTCAGTGAGACCCTGTCTCTACATAAAACACAAAATAGGGCTGGGGATGTGGCTCAGTGGTTGAGTGCTTCTGAGTTCAACCCCTGGTACCAAAAAAAAAAAAAAAAAAAGCGAGCCACTAAGCAACTCACTGAAACCCTGTCTCTAAGTAAACTACAAAATTGGGCTGAGGATGTGGCTCAGTGGTTGAGAGTCCCTAAGTTCAATCTCTGATATGGGATCCTGATTGGAGTGGGTTGTACTCCATGTATGTATAATATGTCAAAATACACTCTAATGTCATATAATCTAAAAACAACAAATAAAACACTAATTTAAAAAAAATTGAAATGTCCTTGAGAGGGATGACTAACGGATTGATAGATCTAAAAGACGGCTACATATCTGAACT
Source organism: Xerus rutilus (assembly GCA_028644305.1). NCBI lineage: Eukaryota > Metazoa > Chordata > Mammalia > Rodentia > Sciuridae > Xerus > Xerus rutilus. The sequence goes on from CM053413.1 coordinate 48,019,309, forward strand.
GAGATCACACGGCTCTGAGTATGACCTCAGCTATCTCGTCAATGGTGACTGGTGTAAAAAGAAGATATATAAAACAGGCCATGCAGTTAGTCAAAGCCCTCATCCTACTTGTGAACAGGTACGTATCATCTGTAAGCCATCATAATGTCCTCAAATGCCAATAACAGAAAATTCATTCAAACTCATTTAAAAAATTGGTTCTGCTTTACGCTTTGCTGAGTTCCACACTGGGAATTATGTTTTGGAGTCCAAGTGACCTCTCTCCATTCCTTGCCTCATCTTTTTTCCACTAGTTTCCTTCTTACATGGATTCTCCTTATTATGTGGCAAGATGGCTTGGAATTAGTTTCAAGCACACGATTGGAATGCTGGATTTCTTGTCTTTTCGAGACAAAGTGCTGGGGTTAGTCTTCACTGAACGTATTGGATTGGCCCCTGTTTTATCCCTATTTCTCCACCTGTCACTAGGGTGAAGATGGTGTGGAGTGTCCCAGGTCTGTGTCTTCCTGTGAAAACCAAGTCATGTCAGCATAAGGGACAATTGGCTTCCTAAAAACGATTGAAGTACTTTTGCTAAGATGAGGGTTGACAGTTGTAGGCAGGAAAAAGCAAACAGAATTCTACCTATACATCTTTTCTTTAGAAAGATCTATGCACTCCTGGATACAAATAAGGTGCATTTCCTCTGTGGGGAAGAATATGCCTTCTTCCCAAAAGGCGGCTTGCCAGCCACCTGATAGATGGATCTGCTGCTTTCCAGGCTCTTCTGAGCTCTGCTTTAGCTGCTGATTTGAAAAGTCCCTTCATGCATAACAATTACACCTGGCACACTCACTTGGGAGTATGAGGGAGAATTTTCTTCATCCTTTCTTAAAGACCCAATTGATAGTGACAGCCGGTGTCATCGGTGGTGACAGATGTCACTTCTGACTCTCATTCATGGCAGACAGCTGAGCTTGAGGAGCCTGCCAGGCTCTGGTGATGCTATTAACTCTTGCCTAGAAAAGCCAGAGCTCTGCAATGTTTGGGTTTATGGGATTCCCCTGGCAATGTATGCACAGGGCGAGGGCTCTGTGTTAGTCAGCTTTCCGTTACTGTAATGAATACTTGAGATGATCAACTTAAAAAGAGAAAAGGTTTATTTGGACTCCAGTTTTAGAGGTTTGAGTCCATAAACAGTTGGCCTCTTGCTTTTGGGACTATGAAGAGGGAGCACAACATGGTAGGATCACATGGAAGAAGACAATCACCCACCTTGTGGCCAGGAAGCAAAAGAGGAAGAAAACACCAGGGTCCCCATCCCCTTCAAGGGCATGTTCACAAGGACATGAAAGTGTACCTTCAGACCCCACCTTTTAAAGTTTCTACCCCCTCCCAACAGTGCCAAGCTAGAAACCAAGCCTTATTTTGTTTGGTTTGGTTTTTGTTTTTTAGTACCAGGGATTGAATCCACAACCACTGAGCCACATCCCGGCCCTTTCTTTATATTTTATGTAAAGACAGGGTCTCACTAATTTGCTTAGGGCCTTGCTAAGTTGCTGAGCCTGGCTTTGAACTCACGATCCTCCTGCTCAGCCTCAGGAGCCTCTGGGATTACAGGCATGTGCCATGACACCTGGGGAGACCAAGTCTTTAACACAGGGACCTTGGGGGATATCCAGGAACCAAACAATGGCAGGCTTTTTCTACAATTGTACACAAGTTTTGTATTTTCCCTGTCACCAGCCACCACAAGGTCTTCAAATAATTGGTTCCAATACATTACAAAGTAAACTCCAAGAAAGGCAGACTTTAGTTCTTGTTTTTGCTTTGTCCTTTGTAAGCGGCATAAGGTGGGCACATAGTAGAGATTAAATATGTGTCGGATGTTCCAGATCACTTTAACTGAAGCTTAGCCCTCGTGTGGTGATATTGTCTATGTGTGTGTGTATAGTATAAGTGAAGTGGACCATTTTTATCTATTATCAATGTGGGAAGTTGAAGCAACATGGTTAGGAAATTTGTATAAATCCCTGAAGGAAATTAATTCCATCCTTGAAATGTAGATATATTCAATCTCTTTTAGAAATTACTCAGCCTTCTCCAATATCTTTCCTTTTTATAGTATTTTTCAACTCATATATCTTACTCCATTCAACCTTGTTTTAGTTAGCTTTTTCATCGCTGTGACCAAAAGACCTGATAAGAACAATGTAGAGGAGGAAAAGTTTGTTTTGGTTCATGGTTCCAGAGGTCTCAGTCCACGAGGCCTGAGAGGTCCTCCATGGAGATGGCCAATTCCATTGCTCTGGAACTGAGGTTAGGCAGAACATCATGGCGGAAGGGCATGGTGGAAGAAAGCAGCTCAGAACCTAGCAAGAAGACGCAGAGAGAGCTCCACTCACCAGGAACAAAACACAAACCCCAAAAGCACGCCCCCAGTCACCTATCTCCTCCAGCCACACCTTACCTGCCTATAGTGACCATTGAGCAACCACTGAGCCACATCCCCAATCCTATTTTGTATTTTATTTAGAGACAGGGGCTCAGTGAGTTGCTTAGTGCCTCACTTTTGCTGAGGCTGACTTTGAACTCACGATCCTCCTGCCTCAGCCTCCCGAGCCGCTGGGATTACAGGTATGTGCACGCAGCTCCATTTAGTACTTTTCTTCTAATGAGATCCAAAACAGATTCCCATGACCAGTTAATCCCTATTGGTGAATTAATGCACTGATCAGGTTAAAGCTCTTCTAACCCAATCATTTCACCTTTGGACGTTCTTGCATGATCTCACACATGAGCTTTTGGGGGGACACCTCATATCCAAACAGAGCACACACATATGACATATACACTTTTTCTAGCTATGTTTTCACTCTCATTTTGAATTTTAGCCTCACAACAAGGAAGATATCCCTTAACCTACAAAGGAGAGAAGAATGGAGGCTCAGTAGGTGATGGGACTTACGCATCGCCATGAATAGCAGACGGCAAGACCAAGGCTCAAACTGAGTTCATCTGATCTCGCATCTGAAGCTTGTCTGCACTGAGCAATGGTGTTGTGTCGCCTAATGAGCGTGGGGCATTATGGCTGCACCCAGGGAGCCTCAGCAACACCCCTCCATCTAATGAACTTGGTGAGCCACATGCCCATTTCGAGCTTCACTGATGCATGCCTACAATGTAGGCACAGTCAGGCATATTATTTTCCATGATTATGACTGATGCTGGCACTCAGTCTCACCTTCACTGTTGCTTTCTCATTTATTCTTTTCAGACATAAGTTAATGAGATGGAATATAAGGCTAAAGGTCACCAGAAGCACGTTTCTCTCTGGATTTTGAAATCCCAGAGTCATAATTTTTCAGTGACTGAAAAATGGCACAGAAATGACCCATGATTTTGATCACCTCATCCAAAATAAAAAGAAGAAGAAAACAAATTTTGAAACCATGGAGGATCTGATTTCTCTCTCTAAATTCCTGACTTGGAATATTTTCTCCTGATGTGTCAACTCTTGGGTGTCTGACATCTTTATTAAGCTTATGAAGAAAAATATATTTTTTTCTTTTTTTGGTACTGGTCATTGAACTCAGGGGCACTCAACCACTGAGCCACATCCCCAGCCCTATTTTGTGGTTTATTTAGAGACAGGGTCTCACTGAGTTGCTTAGCACCTCACTAAGTTGCTGAGGCTGGCTTTGAACTTGCTGTCCTCCTGCCTCAGCCTCCCGAGCCTCTGGCATTACAGGTGTGTGCACCCAGCTCCATCTAGTACTGTTCTTCTAATGAGATCCAAAAAAGGTTCCCGTGACCTGTGCTATTTTTATGCACTTTTTTCATTTCCCAGGGAAGAAAATCGAGATATAGAAAATGAGAAATTTTTCAAAAAGAGACATTTGATATCCAGAGGCAAAATCTCCAGATTCTTAAATCTTCTGTGCTCTACTTGGTTCCTGGTTTTCATCACACACTTTTGGACACAAGGAACAGATTCTTAGTTAAGACAATTCAGAGAAGGTCAGCGAGCCCTGGACTGTCATGCAGATTTTGGTGTGTAATCAATAAAGCAGAAAACATGTGACTTTTTGGTAAGTTGCTTTGTTTCGTTGTGGGATATTTTTTCATTTACTATTGTAGCCCCACTGTATATTAGACTAACTATCCATATGAGAATGTCAGCATGTATTTGCATGAAGAGTAGGAAGAACAGTATGAGCCAAAATAGCAACCCTTTACTGAGGACTCACCATGTGTCAATCATGATGCTAAGACCCTTACGAGGGCAAGTTTATCTTCATCACAACCCAATGAAGATAATACCATCATATACCTTTTTACAGAGGATGAAATGACATATTGGTGAATTAAATGACTAGCTCAATATTACAAAGCCTGCTTGTCTAGCATTTGAGATGAAAATCCGGGCCTATAGACAGGAAAGCCAGTGTTCTTAACCACTACCAGAATGCAAAAGAAAACCTGCTGGAAACAAAGAAGGTCTGGTGAGAAATGGAATTTCAAAGACATAAACTATTATATCAGAGTTTATTTCTCAGTCTTTCCCTTTCTTCTGGATCAGATACATTCTGTGACATTTACCTTAATTACCTTCTCTTCCCTATCTTATTTTTTTTGTACAAGGGATTGAACCCAGGGCACTTAACCACTGAGCCACATCCCCAGCCCTATTTTGCATTTTATTTAGAGACAGGGTCTCACTGAGTTGCTTGGAGCCTCACTGAGTTGCTGAGGCTGGCTTTGAACCCAGGATCCTCCTGCCTCAGCCTCCCAAGCCACCTTTACTCTTGACTTATCTATTCCTCCGTCTTCTCTGACTGAATTTCCTATTCTGACTGTGACTTCCACTTTGTCACGGATTCTGTTTCTTCATCACTTGGAGTTACCGTGACCTCTTGTGTCCTAATTCTATCTCAGAGGACTAAATCTACCTCATACCCTGTCCTTTCAGAACATCTATTTAATACTCAAAGCTTCAGGTTTGTTGCCAAATATTTAACTTCTCTTTGAGTTTTCTAATTCAAATTCTCTAGAGAGAGGATGCAGTTAGCCCAGTTGGGAGACCAGGCCATGAGACCTGTGTTGGCTCCCTTTACAGCCATTGCCTAACCCAGGTCCACCCCACTGGGATTTGGGCAGAACATTCCCTATTCTTAGAATGCAGTTCATTCAGTGCCTCTTTAGAGTTTGGCTACTATTTTTAAATGTTTATTAATTTCCTATCATGTTTACATGTCTGCAAAACATCATCCTTATCAGCTGGGACTTTTACAGTTTAAAAGCAGAAGGAAAGCTGGGCATGGGAGTGCCTGCCTGTAATCTCAGAAGCTTGGGAGGCTGAGGCAGGAGGATCATGAGTTCAAAGCCAGCCTCAGCGGTTTAGTGAGGTGCTAAGCAACTCAGTGAGACCCTGTCTCTAAATAAAATACAAAATAGGGCTGGGGATATGGCTCAGTGGTTGAGTGCCCCTGAAACATGGTCCTTTAGAGGGAGAATTTAAAATCTCACAGGAAGTACAGACACAAGAACTATTTATTCACTCTATTCTCAGGTGTGAAAGGAGGCAGGGGAATAGAAATTTTTTTAAGTTCTTGCTCTGTTCTTCCTGATAAGACCTCAGGCAAATTACTTTACAACTGAGCATCAGTTTCTTCACCTAAAAATGATGGAATTGGATTTGATTCTTTTTTTATAGTTTCTGCTGCTCTGCTGAAATTGCCTATCTATCAAACATGTTGCTCACCATTTCTTCCAGATCCTTCACTGACCTTTCGTTATTATTCAAATTCCCTGTATTTATACCACTAACATTTGCCTTATCTCTACGTCTCTCTCTCTTTTTTTTTTTTTTTTTTTGGTACTGGGGATTGAACTCAGGGGCACTCGACCACTGAGCCACATTCTCAGCCCTATTTTGTGTTTTATGTAGAGACAGGGTCTCACTGAGTTGCTTAGTGTCTCGCCATGGCTGAGGCTGGCTTTGAACTCGCGATTCTCCTGTCTCAGCCTCCCTGAGTGCTGGGATTACAGGCGTGCACCACCATGTCCAGCTTTGGGTCTCTCACTTTTGACTAGTTCTTATCCTGAGGATGAGTCCTGTTCTTTCTTCTTCATCATTTTGTTTTCTATTGTGCCCTGTGTATCTTATGCAAAAGATCAGTGGAGACATAAAGGCATATCATTTGCTTCCAGAAAATGGCATATTTCTTATTCTGTGATGTTAATAGTGTTAGGATCCAAGTCTAATCTCTACTTAGCTGTGCTTGATGAAGGGTTAAGCAGAGTCAGACCACCTGAAGGATTTCCCCTTCGGGACACATGAGGTTTCAGAACTGGTAAGACTTCTGAGTTTCAACCTTGCCTAGCATTTTGATTCTCTGGAGAGTTCTTTTTGTTCTCCGGTACTGTATATCTTGAAGAGTTTCTCTTAGTTCTCAGCCTTTGGAAGACCACCAAAGTACATCTTGTTGAAAGCCTAGGATGCCTAGGGGGAACTCCCAGCTCCCTGCTCTGCTCTTCTTTGTCCACATGACACCCCAAGTCTCAGAGGAAGCTTATGGCAGGAGTTAGTGAAGGGGTGCAGAGACTTTGTGCCTGAGGTGTTTTAGGATTCTAACTCTCCATGCAAACTCACATACAGCAATTAAATGTTGGTTGAAAGTTGGACTGGTTCATCTTCATCAGTGTTTTAGAAGGTTTTTGTTGCTGCTACTGTTCTACTGTTTTAAATTTTTTTTTTAATTTTTTCTTGTTTGATATACATGACAGTAGAGTGTATTTTGATATATTACACAAACATGAAGTATATCTTCCCATTCTTGTGGTTGGACATGATGTGGAGTTTCCCTGGTCGTGTATTCATATATGAACATAGGAAAGTTCTGCCCAGTTCATTCTATTGTCCTTCCTATTCCCATCCTCCTCCTTTTCTTTCAGTCTTCTTTGTCTAAGCCTATGAACTTCTATTGTGTGTTAGCATCCACATATCAGAGAGTACCTTCAGCCTTTGGCTTTTGGAGATTGGCTTTTTTTCACTTAGCATGACACTCTCCAGTTCCATCCATTTATTAGCAAAGGCTATAATTTCATTCTTCTTTATGGCTGAATAATATTCCATCATGTGTATATATATCACAATTTCTTTATCCATTCATCTGTTGAAGGACACCTAGGTTGATTCCATAGCTTAGCTATTGTGAATTGAGCTGCTATAAATACTGATGTGACTGTTTCACTGTAGTATACTGATTCCCTAGTACTACCAAAAAAAAAAAAAAAGAATCTCCTAGGGCTTTGTGGGTCACAGAAGAATTTGATCATCTTATCTTAAGAAGAAGATATCATTTTCTGGAATTTAGTTTTTCAGGTTTCTTTGCATCTTCAGCATTCCATACTATGTCCAATGTGCTCTTCGCAGGCTGGGAATGATGGTCTTCTACATCCTGTTTGGAAGAAAGCCCTTCAGGTGATTTTGAACATAGCTTTTAAATTCCAAAGGGATTGAAAATCTGAATTCGTTGTTGGAAACAAGGCAGGCATTACACATTTGTATAATAGAAACTGTCTCATTACTCTTTATTTTGGTTCCCTTTGGTGGTTGAATAATAAACTCAATAACACAACAGACTTCTGGAGTATATCATGATGTCTTTCCTTCCTGTATAATTTTTGTTGTGATTGTAGAATCCTTTAATAAGAGTAAAAAATATCTTCCTTACATTACAGATGATTGAGTGGTTATTTTTACCTTGAGTAAATTCATTGGTGGAAAATCTAAACTACATTCTAAGGAGAGGAAGTAATTTTGACCAAATATCTTGTAGTTAGATTAGATGTCAGAGGGTGTCCCTGCTGGAGTTTTGCACTAGATACACAGTAACTTTGGATTTGCTGCTACGTAGATACAAAGGGAAACGGGGGAACCTTTATATTTATATTACTTATTATATTATATTCCAGGGAAATGTATGGTATTCTAGAGAAATGGAAGACAGGACCTTGAGTGAGCTCTTAGCCTTTACGAAAGAACTAACTGCCTCTTGCTTACTCAAGAGCTCACATGTCCTGGGTCCAATGTAAGTCCCTAATACTCAAGCCCTTTAATGAAGTCACCCAGCCATAAAGAGATTCTACTGACTTTCAAAAAGTCTGGCCTTCTTAGCTTTTTCTCACATCTCTCAACATTGGCCTTTTATAGTATGAACACTTCAGTTCCCAGAAAGTCTATTAAATCATCGACAAGGGCAAATGAATGACATTAAGTACAAGGTGAGTTTGCAGCAGCATCGATTATTTCCTCGGCTGGTATCAGTGGAAATCTACTGCTGCCTTCATAAAAAACAGATCATGTTTGACAAATGTAGCTGGATATTTTTATACGTTTTCTCTATTTTCTGATAAGTAGGAGTGAGGGAGGTGGAATTTATCTGAATATTTGTAAAGTACATGACATTGAACCCATAGGTGGAATGATTTATGACATTAGCAACGCCTTTCTGGGGAGAGTAGAAGTCATTGAGCTCAGAGCTAAGGAATAGAGGCTTGAGTTCTGCACCATTTATTTAGGAAAATTTCTATACCTCAATTTCCCTGGGGTAATAGGGGCATCTATTATATGCCTCTTGTTATTATTTCAATTAAATGTGGTTTTATATATGTATATGTAGTTATAAATGTTGTTATGTATATGTGGTTTTATATATGTAGTTATACATTATTATTATATATGTACCTTTATGTATATGTATATTAAGCTCCAAACTTCCTGTATACACACACACGCACACACACACACACACACACACAAACTTTATATGGTGCCTGGCACACATTCAGTTCTTACTAAGTGATAATAATATGATAGATGGAAACTAGAACAGTTTAAGAGAACCCAAATAACAACTATAACAATAACTCTCAGGGGCTTTCTCCAGTTGTACTTGGATACTCATTTTATTCTAGCCTGGAGGTCTGGTTGGATATTTCTGCTGCTATCATCGACTCGCAGAGAATTCTTTTGCTCCAAATCTGCTTACCCAACCTTGTTGTGCGTGATAGGACTTAGCAGGAATGTCTTGTTCGCTATTCTGTTGAGGGTTTGTGCGGTTCAATATTAAAAAGAATTTTTGCCCAAGAGGGAAAAGAGGGAGAGGGAAATTAAGCTCCAAACCTCTCTGGGTGTTAAGGCAAAGCCACTGGGAACTCAGAATGTTCTTGTGGATGACTGACAGCAGAATGCCTGCAGGTGTAGGAAATGGAAAATAAGCAAAATGCCTGGTATGTGTTGGGCTAGCCACACCAAGATCTCAGTCACCGAGTCTGATGTTTATGCCTGTGTTCAGGTAAGAATGTTATCAGGAGCTGCTGACATACAGAGAACACAAGTAGCCATTCATCTTGTCTCTGGTTATTTCACCATTTCCTTAGCCCACTTTTCATTACCAAAGGGAGAGAGGCACGCACACTATTGATTAAGATAAGCCAAGAGGCTAGAGGCAGATTGTGTGGTTTTGGCTTTTTGCTTTGCCTTTTTGTAAACACTAAGCCTCAGTTTCCTCAACTGCAAATGAGTACCAAGTTCCCATCACCGTGTTCTTGTGAAGATAAAGTATGTAAAAACATTTTTGGGATAAATCTTAACTTTGCTTTAACTGATTCTGTAAAGAGCTTCAGCTCATACGTTCTCCCTCTCTAGGCTGAATATGCCTGAAAAATCAGATGCGGGCTGGGGTGATTATGGGCCTTCACCACATTTTCAGTGAGGCTCCATCCATGTTACTACTTTCAACCATCCACTGGTAGTGGCTATCACTCGGCATCTCAGAGAAGTAGAAAGGTGAATTGGGAGGCAGGCAAGGGGGAGGCACATCTTACTGTCTTTCCTTCCTGAATCCAGGCTGAGTAGGAGTTTCAAAATCTTCAAGCCAATCGTTAATGCCAAGAATAAAACAGTGCCAAATCACCAATGCTGCTCTGGTGCTGCAGATCATTGATCCATTAAGGTTCAATGCTTAGAGATGCACTGCTCTCGGGTAAGACAGTCACTGGCTACAGAGGTGGCAGGCCAGCACCCCTGTGCCTATCCTTCCATCAAAGACACCAGAAGGGCTAATAGGGCCACTTGACCATTGCAACAAAAATTTGTAATCAAGGGCATTCCCTCTAGGATCCCTTTTGTAGTTCTCCACCATTTCTATCCAAATATGGAGAAAGATGACTTATTCCAATATGGAAAGTTTGCAAATACTAACTCTCCTATGTTAATTACATAAAAATTTAAACAGCCAGAACAAAGAGAGTGGGAGCTTAACACTGTCTCTTCTTTTTCTAGTCCCCTGGGCTTAGCATAAAGCTTAAAATAACAATTATTTGCTTTTATCAGCGTGGCTTCCTATCTCATTTATACTTCCTTATTTGTTTATGTAAAGAGACCATCCAGTCCAATGCATCACGCCCATTATGGAGATAAAACTGTTGAGGCCCAGGGAGGAGAAGGAAACTTCTCAGGATCACATCCATAGTCTGTAGTTGAGTAAGGCTAGAGATGTTTGATGAAAGCAACGGTTATTACCTGTAGCAACTTAAGTAACCGTTACACAAGGAGATAATTAAGGGTACCAGATGACTCATGAAAGGAAAAGCTGGGAACACAGGTGTTGAGAAAGACAGAGACAAACATCATCAGTAGGTTTGGTGGCAGGAACTCATAAGTAGTCTGTCCAGGTTTGGACCCTTAGATCTTTCTGCCTCAGATACCTCATGCATGGCTGCACAAGATTCAGATGCCTAGAGGGAGAATGTGATTTTAATCAGGTCATATCTTGGATCCTCCACCTACACTGAGTCAGAAACTCTAAACTCCATGATTGACATTTCTTTAGAATCCCACGGGGTCAGAGTCAGGGGTCAAATTCCTAAAGGATGCCGAAGAAAGAGGAAGGCAAAATCCATATGAAACAAACGCATTTTTGCCTGTTTAAAACAAGATAAATCCTGTTTCAAGAGGAAGTTGTATTTAAGAGGTATGATTCTTAACTTTTGAGGAAGTTCAATAACAGATACCTTCTCAATGTGAAATGTGTTCTTTAGTGCAACTTCAGACTAGTGGAAGGTGATCAAGGCTCTTGGAATCACTGCAAGATTTTCTCTGTGGGGTATGACCTTGGAAGTGTCAGAAGGAAGAATATTTGCTGTTCTAGGGTCTAAACTATATCTAGAGAATGACTCAGATATGATATCCAGTGATAATATCTTAGGCCTCACTGAGAATTTCAATAACTTAGGAAATTTTGTTTTTAGGACTTTAAACAAAATGGTATTAATCATATCTTAGACACAGCCAGAGTTTTGCTAAAGTAAAACTGTGACCCAGGGAGAAAGCATAGTTGTCCTAAGATCAAGAAGACCTGATCTGGGTCCCTACCCGTCCTAGTCCAGACGAGTCTGCTTTACTTTCCTGGACCTCAGGTTTTATCTATGTAGTGTGAATTTTGAACTAGATGCTTTCTATTGAAGTAGAACAGGTAAATGTCAAAAAAAAATTAAATATTTCAAAAATTAATAAAGCCAAACTTCACTCTATGGAGGGATCTTACTTTGACTCCTTAAAATACAGTTTCAAGACGTACAGAAATAGATAAGTTAGACATCAATGGAACATTTAAAATTTTTAATTGTGTCTTTGTTCAATCTCTATTATGGTTTAGATGTGGTGTCCCCCAAAAGTTCACGTGGGAGACAATGCAAGAAAGTTCAGAGGAGAGATGATTGAGTTCTGAGAGTCATAACCTAATCAGTGGATTAATCCCCTGATGGGATTAACTGAAGGGTAACTGGAGGCAGGTGGGCGTGGCTGGAGGAGGTGGGCGTGGCTGGAGGAGGCGGGCATTGGGGCGAGGCTCTGGGGTATATATTTGTATCTGGAGAGTGGAGTCTCTCTGCTTGCTGATCATCATGTGAGCTGCTTCCCTCCACCACATTCTTCCACCATGATGTCCTGCCTCACCTCCAGCCCTGAGGAAAGGAGCCTGCTGTCTATGGACTGAGACCTCTGAAACTGTGAGTTCCTAAATAAATATTTCCTCCTCAACTATTTGTTCTGGTCGGGTCCTTTAGTAGCAGCAGTGAAAAGGCTGACTAATACAGTGTCCAAAGCAATGAAAATCATCATTGAGATATTATGGCTACTACCTTGTGCCCTCTCACAAGGACACGGTTTTGTTTGAATTCCTGAGCATCCTTAGATTCCACTTCTCCTTGCAAATACCTCCGCAAGTCATGAGTCACTCCAACAAACTAGAGGACACATAGGGTTAACAGGCTGCCCAACCAGTGGCTCCCATTTTTATAATTTTCTCAAGAGCAGAAAATATATATGCAACGTTGGCATGGAATCATCACTCTTAGATCTCATTTCAGATATTTGGGCAAGTTTCCCTCTAAGTAAAAGCGTGAAATAGCAAGTGGGCATGATTTCTGAACAAAGAGGATGGCTTTTGGAGGAACTTTTTGCAGACATTACATATATTCATTCCTTTTTCATAGATCGTATAACTTCTTTAGTGGCATCCACAGAGTTTAACAGTCAGCAGGGCTGTGGAGGGTCTCCTTGACTAATCCAAACACTCTTCTGAATGAGAACAGAGAATGTGAAAAACAATGAAAATCTTCACATAGATCTTATGACTACTACGTTGTGGCCCCTGATGAGGATGTGATTGTTTTGAATGTCTGAGAAGGAAATGAGAACAGAGCCTTGATCTTATTCTCAAGAGTCCCATGGGTAGTGGAATAGTGTTCTTCATCAAGTGCTTGATGCACAAGATACATATGCTACTGACATTTTCGTATAAGACTAGCTAGAAACTAACCTTGGCATAAGCAGGCCCAGATTGGAGCCCAAGCATTCCATTTGGCCATCTATCAATCAAAGCAGGGAGGATGGATGCACGAGATAGACTCACGATGAATACTTACTACCTCTTTAAATGTTCTGCTTTTAATGTCTTAGAAGCTAGCAAAATAAATTCATCAAAAGACAGTTTAATGATCAGATTTATCTGCCACTTGGATATTATTAGACTCCGGGGAGTAAATGTCTCTCATTATCATAAGGAGAGAGTCAAGGGAGTTATCTGTAGAACCATAGACAACCTTATCTCTGTCTCGATTGTTCCAGCTAGTTATGCTGATCATGCAAATACTTCCCCCTGCTGTGATTACTGGTGCACTGGCCAGAGGTGCTGGATTGTAAAGATGCAGACACAAGAAGCGAGGAAGGTCAGCCATTCTGCATGGAGTAAGAGTGTCCTGGCTGCCAGGGTCCTAATCCAGATGGTGGTAGCAATGGGGCTTTTGTTGGTAATGTTGAAGTCGTACTTTGTTTTAGTAAAGATTCATTTTCTTTTGCAGTTAGCGGCTTCCCTCACATGAATGGAAATATGAAAAGAATTTTAGTATCAGGGCAAAAGAGCCTCTGTGGTACTCAGGGATGTTCACTGCAGTCTGATCCATGCAGAGAGTGGGTTGGAACATTGAGTATGTGGGTTGGAACATTGAGTATGTGTTCTGTCTCTCTCTATCTCTCTGTCTCTCCTTGTCTCTGTCTCGCACTCTCTTTCACTGTCTCTGTCTCTCCCTGTCTCTATGTCTCTCCTTGTCTCTCTGTCTCTCCATGTATCTTTGTCTCTCACTATCTATCTCTCCCTATCTTTCTGTCTCTCCTTATCTTTGTCTTTGACTGTCTCTATCTCTCCCTATATCTGTCCCTCACTGTCTCTATCTCTGTCTCTTTCTCACTGTCTGTCTCTCTGTCTCTCACTGTCTCACTGTCTCTCACTGTATCTGTCTCTTCTTATCTCTTTGTCTGTCTCTCACTGCCTCTGTCTTTCTCTCCTCTGTCTCTCTCTCACTGTCTCACTGTCTCTCTGTCTCTCACTGTCTGTCTCTCCCTATCTCTCTGTCTCTCCCTATCCCTCTGATTCTCACTGTCTCTCTGTCTCTCCCTGTCTCTGAGGCCATGTGTTCTCTCATTCCTCCTTTCTGCACCTCAGCTTCATTCTTCTCCTTTTGACACTCCTGCTGAATCTCCATCTCTGCACATATGGCAGAAGACAGCTGCCCCAAGCTTGTTCTTTCACATGACCTTGACATTCACATATCAAGCAGTGACTGATGACTGAGATTTTCATGTCTATTCCTCCAAGTTTCAAAAAAAAAAGTCTCTCATCCACCCAGTTGGGCCAATTTTATCCACATGTGGGCCAATCAGGTATTCAAGAAAACCCTACAGAGCAAATATAGATCCCAAGAAAATCCTTTACTAAACATCAGGGTGAGTCCTTCATGGGAACAGTCCTCGTCTGAAATTTGCTGCAAGCCTAGGAGATAAGTATTGTGATCTTACCTTATATGTAACAAAATAGAATCTCAAAGAGCAGTTAGTTTTCTGAGGTCACAGGTTGGCAAATGGCAGAAGTGGAATTTGAACTGGACTTACCTTACTTTTAAAACCTATGTTTTTGCTACTTCCATTCTTCTGCTTCTCAAATTCTAGTGTGTCAGAATTACTTAAAGGGCTATTAAAACTCATATTACCACTGGGGCCTAGGCACAGAAATACTGTTCTGTAAAGGTATGGAGCTTGAGAATTTGTATTTCTAACAAAGTTAGTATGAAACTGATGGTGCTAGTCCAAGGACCACACTATGAGTAGCTCTGCTGTTAATGATCAAGAAGTTGGTCTTTTTTACTTTCTCTTGCCTAACAGCCCTGGCTAAGACTTGTGGTACTGCTTGGAGTAGAAATATCAAAAATGGGCATCTGTGTTAGTCAGCTTTTCATTGCATGACAAAATATCTGATGTAAAAATACATAACAAAATACATACAAGGGAGAAAGATTTACTTTGGCTCATGGTTTCAGAGGTTTCAGTCCATAGTCACCTGACCTTGTGGATGTATGGTAAGGCAAAACCTAATGACAGGGAGGGTGGGAAAGAGCAAAGCTGCTCATGTCATAGAAGTCAGGAAGCAGGGGGAGGAGGAAGGACAAGATATAACTTTTGAGATCACACCCACAGTGGCTTCTTACTTCCTCCAACTAAGTCCCACCTCTTAAAATTTCCATCACCTCCTAATAGTGCCACCAGGTGGGGACCAAGCCTTCAATATATGAGCCTTTGGGGGGACATTCCAGGACCAAACTATAACAATATCCTTTTCTTATACTATTTCTTCATCTCAGAGGAAAAGCTTTCAGGTTTTCTCTATTCAGTATGATGTTAGCCGTGGGTTTGTCAAACACATCCTTTATTTTGTTGAGGTACATTCCTCACCTATCCCTAATTGACTGAGTATTTATAAAAAGAGGTGTAGAATTTTGCCTAATTTTTTTCTGCATTTACTCAGAGGATCATATGAGTGCCATCCTTCTTTATGCCAATGTGATACATCACTTCAACTGATTCACATACATCAAGCCATCCTTGCATTCTTGGAAGAATGATTATTCACTCATGGTGAATAATCATTTTAATGAATTCAGTTTGCTAGTCTTTTGTTGACAATGTTTGCATCTGTGTTCCTTAAGGATATGGACCTGTAGTTTTGTTGTTGTGTCCTTGATGGGAAGAAAAGAGATTAAATTGTCCCTGTTTCCAGATAACATGATTTTATTGTAGAAAACCCTGAAGATTCCACCAAAATATCATTAGAGTTAATAAATTAATTCAGTAAAGTTGCAGAATGCAAAAACCAACATACAAAATTAGTAGTGTGTTTGTATTAATAGTGAACTTTCTCAAAAAGAAACCAAGAAATCAATACCATTTAAATTAGCCACCAGCTGGGCGCGGTGGCTCAAGCCTGCAATCCCAGCACTTTGGGAGTCTGAGACAGGAGAATCACGAGTTCAAAGCCAGCCTCAGCAACGGCGAGGTGCTAAGCAACTCAGTGAGACCCTGTCTCTACATAAAACACAAAATAGGGCTGGGGATGTGGCTTAGTGGTCCAGTGTCCCTGAGTTCAATCTCCAGTACCAATAAATAAATAAATAAATAAATAAATAAATAAGCCACTAAAAAATTAAAAATTAAAATTCTCAAGAATAAATGTAACCAAAGAAGTGAAAGATTTCTACACTAAAAATTATAAAACATTGATAAAAAAAACTGAAGAAGACATGAATAAATGGAACAATAATTTGTGTTCATAGAGGGTAAAAATACAGTTAAAATGTCCATATTACCCCCAAGCAGTCCCCATCAAATACTAATGATAGTCTTCACAATCCTAAAATTCATATGCAACGATAAAAGATCTTGAATAGCCAAAGCAATCATGAACAAAAAACAACAAAACTAGAATCATCACACCACCTGACTTGAAAATGTACTACCATGCTATAAGAAGCAAAACATAACGGGAATGGCATAAAAACAGATACACAGACCAATGGAAGAAAACAGAGAGCCAGGAGACAAATCCATGCATTTACAACCAACTGATTTTCAACAGAGGTGCCAAGAACGCACAATGGAGAAAGGAAAATCTCTTCAAAAAATGGTGACGGGAAAACTAAAGGAAACACATGATGGAACATAGAGGACATTATATTAAGGGAAATGAGCCAGGCACAGAGAGACAAATAGGATATGTTCTCACTTATACACGGATCCCAAAAGCTCATAGAAGTAGCTCCTAGAAATAGTGTATAAAATGGTAGTTACTGGAGGCTGAGGGTGAGGAGGGAATATACAGGGAAAGGGGAGATGTTCCTCCACTGGTACAAAGTTGTAATTAGCGGGATAATATTGAGTTATTGCACAGTGGGTTACTACAGTTAATGTATATTTCAAAATAGCTGGAAGAGAAAACTTTGAGTGTTCTCATGCTAAAATATTATAACTGTTTGATGTAATAGATTTCCTAATTGTCCTGATTTGATCATTACAAAACATGTGTATAAAAACATCACATTGCACCCCATAAATAGATACAATTATTATCAGTCAATGAAAAGAAGCTAACTTTCTCATGAATGAATAACTTTCTCTGAGTTGTAGTATATCCCAGAAATAAGCAGAATAAGAAGTTACTATGAGTTTATTGCTTTGTCTAAGCAATGTTTTGTTCATTTTGCTTTTAACTCATCTTCTAAGAAAGAAGACACTTTTTGACTGAAGATATTTATATTTTGAGGGGCTCTTAGAAGTCCCAGATACATACATAATCTTCAGAGGCCATCATGCGACTAGCTTAGGCACTTTTAACTCTGTTCAAAAAACAAAGCAAAACACTCTGATGCTAATCAGAAATAATTTCGATGCTGGGTACAGTGGCACATGGCCTGTAATCCCAGTGGCCCAGGAGGCTGACGCAGGAGGATTGCTACTTCAAAGCCAACTTTAGCAACGTAGTGAGACCCTAAGCAATTTAGTAAGACCTATCTCAAAATAAAAAATAAAAAGGAGTTGAGGATGAAGGAAGAAAGGAAGGAAGGAAGGGAGGGAGGGAGCGAGAGAATGGAGAGAGAGAAAAGAAAAGAAAAAAAAGGAAAAGAAATAATTTTAATATTGTTTCACTAGGAGATGATAGACATCATCAGTCTTCTAATTTTTAGAATGTACATGAACTTCTCTCTTCTCACCCAAGACATATGTATGTGCGTATATATGCAGGTACATATAAATGCATAGATATTTACAAATGTGTGTATATATACACACATTATGTATACATAATATATACATACACACACATACATATATTTATTTATAAGTATATTTTGGTGATACTGGTGATTAAATCCAGGGGTATTCTACCACTGAGCTATATTCCCAGCCCCTTTTTGTACCTTGAGATAGGATCTCACTAAGTGGCAGAGGCTTGCCTTGAATTTGTGATCCTCCTGCCTTAGCCTCCTGACTTGCCAGGATTATAGGTGTGCACTACCATGCCTGGCTCACCTGGTATTTTTTTTAAAAAGTGGTCTGTAGGCAGCAATGAATATGAACTAACTGCTACTGCAAACAGCATCATGAAAGAATCTCACGCACAGAGAGGTGCATGAGAAAAGCCAAATGTGAGCACAGGCCACCTGATTCCATTGGTAGGAAATTCTGAAACAAGCATATGAGTCCATGGGGATAGAAATCAGGATGGTGGTTGGCCTGGGGCAGAGTGGGGATTGTAGGGCATAGGTTGGTGGTTATACCTCCCAGGTGCTGGAGATGTTCTCTCCTCTATGCGTGCTCCTCACATGGGTATGTTTTGTTTGTGGAGCTTTATTAGTTTGTATCCTTGTGAGCTGAAAACTTTTCTGTAGGCCTGTTATAATGAGGATAAATACTCAGGGGTGAAAAAAGAGTCATTTATAGAAAATCACTATTAGAAATTACACTGATGGATTTATTACAAATGTGCTAAACTTTGACACATAGAAAGAAGAAGCCCAAAAGGAAACTCTCCAAAATGTTAACCTTGGCTGCCTCTGGGTGGTGGAAACATGGCTGGATTTATTTTTATAGTTTCCTGCGTTGTCTGAATTTTCTCTCATGTTCATGGAGTACATTTAGAAAAATACTTTAACCTATTAAGCTTTAGTTAGAAGTTTCTGATTTAAAAGCAATTGAGATTTGTAAAGAGGATCCAGTTTCAACAAATTCAGAAACAGAAACCCAAGGACTGCAAATGTCTATCTGGTACAAATGTCAAAGCCAAGAAATGGCTGTGGGAATTGAGAGAACTGATACTCACTTCATCCCCCATAAATGACATTTCTCCAGGGCCACTTTTAGCTTCTCTTGGTATTTATAAAGGAAGGTTCATGAGGGAGAGAAACTTAGCAAGCAAGGAAATGATCATTTCATGAGGTTTTGCAAAACAGGATCCAAATGTCCAAGGACCAAGTGATAAATACAATGACAGATAAAATTTTCAACCAAAGCTCAGAGATCCTAAAAAACCCCAGGAAACCCACCTTGCATTCTCTAATGCTTTTCCCATGTGGCAATGATAAAATTGGGTAAAAATATAGATATAAAATTGGGTAAAAATATAGATATGTCTGTGACCAGAATTTTTCAAATGTTCTTTCATCTTTTCCCCTTGAAGCTCTAGGAAGGCAAAGAATTTCAAAGGGGTTATACATTTTATGTTAAGTATCTTTATGTTTTTGACCCAGGAACAGTGAAGGCTTCTTGAGTGCCAAAGAAAGAAAGAGAATTATGATGTGACCTTCTACACTGATCTCCAGCTACTGTCTAGAATTTTACTAGCTCTGAGGACATTAAGCCACCAAAGAAGGAAGTAGAGCCCTTAGGGTAGTGAGTGACTTGACTGGCCAGGCGCACACTACTTTGCTGCAGTTTGAAAACAGTTTTTAGGCCTTTGTGGTTATGAGAAATAATCCCCCATAAAAAAGAAGGAGGCTGACACAGGAGGATCGTGAGTTCAAAGCCTGCCCTACCCTGCCTATGCCTCAAGGGTTGCTTTCTGCTTTTCTGAAACTGTAGACCAGCTCTAGCCCAGCTAAAGTTATTTTCTCTCCCATCCAGTGAGACCATTACACCTTGGGCAGAGGCTCTCTTCCAAGATTGTTCTTTGCTGTGTACTCTCCCTGTTATAGTTAGCGGTTTTACTACTGTGACTAAAATGACCCAACCAGAACAATTATAGAGGAGGAAAAGTTTATTTGGGGGCTCAGGATTTCAGAGGTCTCAGTCCGTAGACAGCAGGCTCCATTCTTCAAGGTTCGAGGTGAGGCAGGACATCATGGCAGAAGAGTGTGGTGGAGGGAAGCAGCTCACGTGATGATCAGTGAGCAGAGAAAGAGACTCTGCTCTCCAGATACAAATATACACCCTAAAGGCATGCCCCCAATGCCCACCTCTTCCAGCCACATGCTACCACTTCAGGTACCACTTAGTTAATCCATCAGTGGATTAATTCATTGATTAAGACTCTTACAACCCAATCATATTTCCTTGGAACCTTCTTGTATTGCCTCACACATGAGCTTCTGGGGGATACCTCACATCTAAACCATAACATGCCCCAGCCCTCTGACCACACAGAGTTCTCTTAGGTCCTACAGTGATTCTTTTGTCATAGGCTTTAATAAGCTTTTCTCATAAACAACACAGTGAATTAAATGAAGCTCAAGGTCAATAAGAACACAACCCTAAGGCCAAATCCAGGCAGTGGGCTGGGCTTTTTATATAACCAATGGTCTAAAAATGTCTTTTCCATTTTTAAAGGGTTGGCTAAAAAAAGGAGGAGGAAGAATGAGAATGAGGAGGAGGAGGAGAGGAAGAGGAATAGATAGAGGGAGGGGAGGAGGAGGAAAAAGAGGTGGGTGGGGAGGCAGACTGATAAATTGGTGATGCCTGCATTAAAGTGTGGCTGATAAAAGGGGGGAGAGGAATGGAATGCAGCCTTCAAAGCTTAAAATTTTAAGCTTTGTAGAAAAAAAATAAAAGGCTCAGACCTACTGAAGTGTAACCTAGTAAATCTGCATTTAGCAAACCCTTTCTGGTGACTCTGATGTAAGTTAAAGTTTGAGAATCATTGGATTGAAAAGCCAATCCACTGGCCACTGGATTTCTTAACATATTATACAGGTGACCAAAAGCAAGCCAGGATCCATGTGAGTACTACCAGAAAAGAATTCCCTTTACCCGAGGAAAATAAGGATGGATGTTCTGTAGCCATTTCAGTACAGCAAGGAGTATCAGGAGCTGGCCAGTGGCTGGTGAGAACATGAGATTTAACCAACAAGCACAACAACCAGGACAAAAGGCTGGGAGGACTCAGGTCCTTGGTGATGTCCTTAGAATCTTCTGGATAAAGCTCATTTATCTCAGTGGATTTCCTCTAGAGCAGTATTTCTTAATGTAAGGAGCATATGCCTAGACAAGCCTGGACATGCCAGGGACTCACTAACTTGCTGGCCATAAGGAACAGCAGCCATTGACATGCTCAGTCATGCCTGCTTGCAATTGATAAGGGGCTGTAAGGGGCACTAGCCATAGGCATGCTTAGCAAGGACTGGTTACAATTGCTAGGGAGCACAGCTCCATGCACGTGTGCAAAGAATATGTCTAGTTGCAATTACATCATCTCACTGGACATAACCAATGGACATTGACTTTCACTGGGTGCAACCAATCACCAGCTCACACCACCAACTTGGAACTGCATTTAAACTGCTTATTCTGCTACATTGGGGGCTTTGCTCCAAGAACATTAGTGAGACTGGCCACCTTGCTGTCTGTCCCTGGATCAACTCCACCATTCCTTGACGTCCAGCCATCAGCTGAAGAGAACCACCAGACAAGGACAACATCTGCTCTTTGGCTAAGAGAAGTCGCATGGCATTGGAGGTATTTGGGGGCTCATTGTTGCCCTAGGATTGTGTGAATTGCTGGTAGTGTTTAGTTGCCCTGGGATTGTGTGACTTACCTATAGTGGTTAACTAGTGTACATTGAATGCTAGTTGGGGTGCTCCAGCACACCCGACACTTTTTGCATTAATTAGTTATATTTGACGATTGTTGTGATTGAACATACACTTGCATTTAAAGACAATCTGCCTCCGAGTAATTATTAATTGTGCCACTCACGACACCCACCTCAGCACTACTTACATTTTTAAGTAGGTGATTTTTTTGGTTGTGGAGAGTTGCCCTGTGCTTTATAGTGTTATGGCGAGATCGCAATAAATCACTGAGTTGATCTTAAAGCAGGAGACAGAACTATCTTTATTCACCAGCCGGCGGGCCAAGGAGCAGGCTGCAAGTCTACACGCTTCGACCTCCTTCTGGAGTTTGAGTCCACCTTTTATAGTCCAAAGCCATATTAATCAAAAGTGGCTGTTGCTATGATTCAAAATCATAAACAAATGTCATGAGATCTAAAACCATAAGCAGAAGGGGAAGTGAGTCAAAACAACCCTTAGTTGAGTACAAGTTAAAGAATGGTTACTAATGTCTAGACAGTCATTCTCTGACAGGGTACATTGTCCAAGAAAAATGGGAACCAAAGAGAACAATTTTACATGGTATAAGAATTGCCATTATATGTTGCCAAACATGCTATGCTAAGCAACTGTTGAGGCAGGTTGTTTCCGTGGGAGAAGATTTTCTTACATGACATGGAGTCTCAGGGCAAATTGGAGTCATTTCCCAGTTAGCTTGGCCGATAACAAAAGGCTGTTAACAACTTGTGTGAATTATTCCTGCTAGTGACCAGTCAACCCTTCAGGCTCTTCAAACACTGTCAACTATCCCAGCGGGCAAAATCCCCTGCAGTTAAGAATGAGCACTCTGGAGTTTCTATCAGTTTGAATTGTGTTTATGGATTCCTGCAACCTAAATATTTTAACAAGTACTATATGTATTAGGCACTGGCATGTGTTACTAAAACTATTATGTTCAAATGATTTCTCTTAGAACCAATAACACTAATTGAGGAGATTATCTTGGAGATTTTGCTCTTGAAGTGAATGGAGTCTGGACACTTTCTTTGGAGGATATTAAAACATAAATGCTATTTCAAAACCCACATTCCATAATACCTCCCAATCTTCTGGGTATTGCTTGTTTTTTTGTTTTGTTTTGTTTTGTTTAATTTTCTATGTTCAAATTTTCTGCTGTTGGGTCATTTCACACCCCTTGTGTGTGACTCTCATCTGTCCTGGCTGCAGGACCCACATGTGAAACTCTGCTCTCATTCCCTGGCTTTGTGAAGTCAGTTTTGGGGACTCAGAGGGCACGAAGGGCATGTGTAAACTAGGAACCTTACAGGGGCCATCAATTAGAGGTGGAGACAAACTATATGTGCTTATGTACTATCAGGGCCAGATGTGCATCTTGGCTGGTTGATTTGGTTCACATGAAACTAGCATCTTGATCCATAGACTCCAGGAAGGAAATATTTTAAAAAAAAATGTAGTCTGTGCAGATTAGATAATTGCCAGGGTCAGTTGGGAGCATTGTAGTTTCGTCTTTCTTTTCTTTTCTTTTTTTCTTTCTTTCTTTCTTTCTTTCTTTCTTTCTTTCTTTCTTTCTTTCTTTCTTTCTTTCTTTCTTTCTTTCTTTTCTTTTCTTTCTTTCTCTCTCTCTTTCTTTCTTTTTCTTTCTTCTTTCTTTCAATATCAGGAATTGAGCTCAAGGGTGTTTAACCCCTGAGCCACATCCTCAGCCCATTTCATTTTTTTATTTTGAGACAGTCTCATTAAATTGCTTACAGCTTCACTAAATTGATGAGGCTAGACTTGACCTTGCAATCTTCCTCCTGCCTCAGCCTCCTGAGCCACTGGGATTACAGGCATGTGCCACCATTCCCATCTCAGTTTTGTTATTTTATTTTTTTTGGTACCAGGGATTGAAGTCAAGGGTACTCAATCCTTGAGCCACCTCCCCAGCTCTATTTTGTGTTTTATGTAGAGACAGGGTCTCACTGAGTTGCTTAGCGCCTCGCCGTTGCTGAGGCTGGCTTGGAACTCACGATTCTCCTGCTTCAGCCTCTGAGCTGCTAGGATTACAGGCGTGTGCCACCTCAGTTTTGCTATATCTTGATCGATTCATTTTCATAGATATATAAGAGCCTCTGTTGGATACTTTCTCCACGCTGTCTTGTGGCACCTCTGTTTCACATCTTAATACAACATATATTGTGTGTCTTCTCAATCTAATAGGTATAAAGCTTGAATTTTTGAATATACTCCAGCAGATTAACAAGATAAGTGTAGATACAAGGCACATATTTACTCAAGGGACAGATTTAACAGGGGCTAGGTGTGGGAAGTGATGTTGAAGTTTTGTAAGCAGCTAACTCAAATTAAATGCCTATCTTACTGGGCCTTACAAAATATTCTAGCCATTTTGCCTATATAGGTATCAGGCACCAAGCTCAGGTTTCTGGTCCTCTCTGTTTTTACCCATGCTCTAACTTTCCCTTAGCAAATCAACAACAAACAAACATCCTTTTTCATTGTAAATTGTATTTCATCTTTCTCTGGGCTACCTCTAAGCTCAGTATGGGGTCTTTCTTTGCATCCTCAGAGATTCATTACTGTGCTCAGCCAACAAACAGCCCTCTTCTGCACATCTCACCTACCCTTTGCCTATCTCCACCAGAGAGGAAGGGAATTCAGCGATCACAGCATACATGAAAATGCACCAACCAGTTACCTCTACAAGGGAGGATGTGCTGCCCAGCAGAGGGAGATAGGAGAGTCAGACAGCCTCTAGCAGTGAGCTCTTTCAAAGCTGCCCTTAGCTACAGACAGCCTTCCCATCAAGGTTGTACACTTTCTGGGGAGGCCTGTGTCCAATGACAGAGCAAAGTGGAGATAGAAAGGGCCAAGCATGAAGGTGATGTGAAATGTCTAATAGGCGAACTTTGTTCCAGGTTCTCCGTCAGGTTGGCTAAAGCCCTGGAGGGACTGTATCATAGTTTGAGTTCTTCCTCTACCCAGCCTTAATCCTCTACTTTTCCTTTAGGGATATTGATTCCCTAATGGAAGGATCAAGAATTTTATGCTCCCTTAGAGCCAGATATGGTGGCACACGCCTGTAATCCCAGCCACTGGCTAAGGCGGGAGGATTGTGAGTTCAAAGCCAGCCTCAGCAACTTAGCAAGGCCCTAAGCAACTCAGTGAAACCCTGTCTCTAAATAAAATATAAACAGGGCTGGGGATGTGGCTCAGTTGTTAAGCGCCCCTGGGTTCAATCTCCAGTACCGCCCTCCCCCACAAAAAAAAGAACTGTTGTTCCCTGAAACATTAAATAAGCAATATTTATTCGATACTTTTTTTTTTTTGGTACCAGGGATTGAACTCAGGGGCACCCAACCACTGAGCCACATCCCCAGCCCTATTTTGTGTTTTATTTAGAGACAGGGTTTCACTCAGTTGCTTGGCGCCTCACTTTTGCTAAGGCTGGCTTTGAACTCATGATCCTCCTAGCCTCCTGAGCACTGGAATAGCCATGCACCACTGCACCCAGCATCGATACATTTTTGAGTGCCTACTAGATGCCACCTACTATGCCAGGTAATGGAGTTATCACAGTAAAAGGATACACTTATGGTTTTTCTCCTGGGGCACTTAAGGTCTCACAGTGAAAACAGACAAAACACAAACAGAAAAAAAAAAAAAAAACAAAGAGATGAGTGAATCAGAAGCTCTTTAGTTCATGTTTGTGGTTGGTTAAGATTTTGTATGTCTTCAATAAAATGACCCAAGCAATTTTACTCTGGATTTTTGGATAGGCTTGCTTACCAAATATTGGACAGCCAGTTACCACTGGGCTTTCTTTCAGTTCAATGAGTTTTCTCTTCTGTCTCCTCATTTTTTATTAAGAAAATCATTCACACTGCAGGTTCCTAGTTTTAGACAACCCCATCGGCAATTGGAGCATTTATTCTGGGAATGTCACTGAAAAGGCTAGAGTCCCTAAAAAACAAGGTAAGATAGTGGGGTCAAAGTTTCTGGAATGCCAGAGTTCCTAATGACAAGAGTGGAGATTTCTTTCCTACTGACTTAAACAGTGGCAAGATATTAATCAAGGTGACAGAGGAGGTCAGAGAGAAAGATGGACGCTTCGGCCATATCAAAAGGAGAAAATTACTTTGCCATTAGCTTGTATTCAGCAGTGTTTTCTGCTTCCCCAAACACTTTTATATTGAGTTAAGCTTTTTGTCCCTTGGGAGTTGAACAAGTTCTAAAAAGAACACATACACATTGGTTGTACATTTTCCCATTAAACGTTATCTTTCTATGCTTCCTGATCCCAAATTAGCTAGGTTTAAAGATTTATTATTTCATCTAAGCCATGATGTATTTTGGGGGCTCAGGATGTAACTCAGAAATATTAACTCCCTCATCTGGGTGCCCGGTGTCTTGGCTACGTTCCCTTAGCTAGCCAACGCTGGAAAGAAAAACATAAATAACAGCAGTTAACGATAACTGGGTGCTCATTCTGTGATGGCCACTGTGCCCAGTATTTGCTATACTTTTTTTCATAGACATCCTACAATATAGGTTTTGCCATCCTTTCCATTTTTCATATGAGTAAAATGAGATTTGGGTGGGTGAGATCACTTCCCTGAGAAGCACCTAACTTGTACACGGCAAAGCCAATACTGAGCCTCAGCGTGCCACTGATCACATCCATAATGAAGTAAAATTCCATTCATCTAAAAGCCACCACCAGTTGACAATTGTTCCTCATTCAGCAGCTCATCACATCTTGTTTATACGTTACTCCCAATACCGTTCTAATCTGCTTCTCTATTTGGAATTTAAAATACTTTGCTCCAGTCCACTTTAATTCACTCCTCTAGAAGATTCACATGGCCCATGCAGTGTTTTAGTTTCTAGGAAGGTGAAATGAAGACAAAGATAAATAAGATGCACTTCCTTCCTGGCGTGATGGCACACTCCTCTAATCCCAGTGGCTTAGGAGGCTGAGGCAGGAGGATCGCGAGTTCAAAGCCAGCCTCAGCAACAGCCAGGCACTAAGCAACTCAGTGAGACCCTGTCTCTAAATAAAATATAATACAAGGCTAGAGATGTGGCTCGTGGTTGAGTGCCCCTGAGTTCAATCCCTGCGCCCAAGAAAGATGCACTTCATGCCCCTAATGAAGTCAGTCCATCAGAGTATTTTAGTCTTTATTTTCTTGCAGTCTCTGACTCTTTGTTGCTTACTTCTTCTCTGTAGTTTATGGACGCTGGACCAGGAAAGGAATGGAGGAATATCCCTACCCAAATCATTGTTGAGACAACTATTCAGAGCTCAATGTGCTGTTTGGAAAAGAACCAATCTCCCTGGATAACCTAAGGAAGGAATCTTTGGTGGCCTTTATCTTATTAGTATTAGTACTAAGTAGGTAACACCTATTAAATAATCACACTGTAACGAGCAACATTTCATTTGGGGTATGTTTCCAATTACTCACTGATGGACTCCATCTTTCAGGGGACACTGCCAGCCACATATCCACAAGGTACGGCCTTAGAAGTCCTGTTTACATTGCCCAGCCCAATCTTAGGTCATACTGGGTCAACAACACCTGATTTGGACCAATCAGATTATCTTACCTGAAAATTTTGGAAACTTTATCTCTGTCTTGCAAATGGCTGAACCAATAATACCTAAACATGGAGAAAATGGGATGAACATATATTTATATGTG
This sequence comes from Xerus rutilus, assembly GCA_028644305.1. Lineage (NCBI taxonomy): Eukaryota > Metazoa > Chordata > Mammalia > Rodentia > Sciuridae > Xerus > Xerus rutilus. The sequence goes on from CM053413.1 coordinate 48,046,509, forward strand.
ACAAGGAGCAAAGAAAGTCTCTCTGCATAGAGTGAGACAAGTAATACTGATCTACATCAGAAAATGGCCTTAAGATATGGGGAAAGTGTCCTGGCAGTGTTTGAAAAGCATATACAGTGAACCCGATCTTTATATTCATTGTTTTAGTCAGCTTTCTGACACTATAATGAAATACAAGAGAAAAATCAACGTATGAAGATAGAAGCTTTATCTTGAACTCACAGTTTTGGAGGCTTCAATCTATGATTGGTTGTCCCTGTTCCTGTGGTCACCGTGGTGTGAGTGTGACTGCTTCTGACAAGGTCAGAAGCAAGGAAGAGGAAGGTGCCAGGGTGTCCCTACTTCCTTCAAGGTCATGTCCTAACCCACATATAGGCCTTCCAGTAGGCCCCACCTCCCAACAGCACCACCCTGGGGACAAAGCCTTTATCACACAAGTTTTTAGGGGAACATTCAGGATCAGAACGAGAGTAGTCATTGAGTCCTTGAGCAACATGTTCTCCAAGTATGCAGCCCAATTCATCAAGTACTGACTGAGAACTTATTTTACTCAATAAGCTCTATTCCAGAGACTGCACAGGATACAAATATTAAAAATAAAAACAGGTCCTACCTGTCACATGGTCCCAATGTAGGAAAACAGACACAACATCGATTACATAAGCTGATAAAGATGACATAGAAGAATTTCAGAGGAAGCAGTAAATGATTCCCTCAGGAAGGATCCAGGAGGCTTCACACAGGAAGGATGCCCAAGCAAATTCCAGGCAGGAGGAGGAACATGTGTAATAGTAAAGATGAGTGGAATTGTCTCATGTGTTTGCAGAAAGGTAAGTAGTTTACAGTTGCTAGAGATGGAAAGGAGTAAGGTATGGAGGGGCAGGGACCATGTCCCAAGGAGCTTTGTGGACCAGCTAAATGACTTAGACCTTATGCTATAGACTAAAGCTTTTCACGCTGTAATAATGCGCAAATCATCTGGGGATCTTGCTAAATTATAGATTCTGATTGAGTAAGTCCAGAGTGAATTCTGACATGTTGCATTTGCAACAAGCTCCATGGTGTGATGCTTCTGGCCTAAGCCCACAATAGTTTGAGTTAAAAGGGCTTAAGAGACAGAGTACTGAAGGCTATATTCAGGGAATAATGTGGTATTCCAGAAGGTCCATCTCACTATAGTAGAATGGTCATATTAGACACAGGAAATGAGTAAGAATTATGGCGTGAGAACAGTTAGAAAGATGTTTTAAGATCCATGTGAGAAATAATGAAGACAGGAGTTACATTTATTGCCAACCTGAGTGTGGGTTGTTCAGAAGCAGGAAGAAGAGTTATTCCTTTGCTTTTCCTTCTTCTGTCTGAATTCTTTACAGAGTAAGGAAGAATTTCGGATTTGTGTCCCTACATAACATGATATGTTTTCTGCATGTCGATTTTTGTATCTACTGCATTCTTAAGATCCATTTTAAAATTATTTTTATTGCAGTGCACAGAATCTCCTCTTGATCAATAATTTGCCATCAAGTGGTGATTTCAAGGCGGATAGATTCAATGCTAAAATAGACTTTGTGAAAATGAAGTCTTCACAAAGAAATGGAGGGCATTGTCAATTTAACTGGGGGCAAACTCTGGATCCACAGTTTGAGGAGGCACCTTGGGTTTGCATAAGAATTACCTGAGATGATTATCCAAAATGTGAATGTTTGCCCTATCCCTCACCACCTCTCATTTTTTTTCTGGGCCTTAATTGAGATCAAGACATGTGCATTTTTAACCAGCATCTTCAAGAGATTCTGATGCAGGTGAAATGCCCAGGGGTATTGACAAACACCAGTCTAGCTGATTTGGGCAAAAACAAATTGCTTTCCTGTCATGAATGTCATTACCTGCTACTAATACCACCAAATACATAGACAAGATAAGATGGCACCTGCCTCCTAAGTTTATAGCCTCAAGAATTTAAGGGATAGGATATTCTGTATGCCTCTACCCTCGCTTCTACCCCAAACTCTTGTGTCTGGTGAGGTACACATTGTATAACCATCATTAATAACCCTACAGTCATTTTTCAAAGTGTTTCCTATTCGTTATTTCATTTGGTTTTGTAATATAGGCCCTGGATCCCCATTTTTCAGATCTAGACAGGAAACTTTAGAAGTAGTATGGGGTTTGCTGGGCATAATAGACCTTGTTGATGGAAGAAACTCTGAAACAGATTTGTCTTCAAAATACGAAAGGCCAAAAATCAGGAATGACTTTTCTGAATGTGGCTGCCTCACTAGTCATCCACAAAGAAGTGTGGTTCTCAACCCTGGATGACATCAGAATCACCACAGGAACTTTGAAAAATCTTGATTCCCAAGTCACACTCCAGACCCAGGTAGGAAAAAGGCATTGGTTTGTTTGTGTTTGTTTTTTAAGTCCCTCGGTGATTTCAATGGGGGGAATCCTGGGTGGAGAGCTTCTGCTATGGATAGGTTTACTGTGAAACTAGTGGAGCATAAATCTTAGAGATCTTCATTTTCACAGGCATTTTTTAAAAGGACCTCTATTTAAATTTGCATCTGCTATGGTTTAGATGTGATGTTTCCCAAAAGCTCACGGGTGAGACACTGCAAGAAGGTTCAGAGGAGAAATGATTGGGTTATGAGAGCCTTAACCCAATCAGTGAATTAATCTCCTGATAGGGATTAACTGAGTGGTAACTGAAGGGTATGGCTGAAGGAAGTGGGCATTGGGGGCATGGCTTTGGGGTATATATAAATTTGTATCTGTCAACTGGAGTCTCTCTCTGCTTGCTGGTCACCATGTGAGCTGCTTCCCTCCACCATAGTCTTCCACCATGATGTCCTGCCTCATTTCAAGCCCAGAGGAATGGAGCCTGCTGTCTATGGACTGAGACCTCTGAAACCATGAGCTCTTAAATAAACATTTCCTCCTCTATAATTGTTCTGGTCAGGTCCTTTAGTCACAGCCGTGGAAAAGCTGACTAAAACAGCATCTGTGATTGTGATTTATATCTCTCAAAGGAGGTCCGTGTGTTAGTTGGAGTCCTGGGGGAAGCAGACACCAACAGGAAATGAGACGTGCAAAAGGTTTATTGAGGAGAGGAAGAAGAGAGACAGCAGGACGTGGTAGGGAGAGCATTTAGATGGCCATGCGGGTTTTAGTACCTGTGAAGGAAGAGAAATAAGGAAGGAGAAGTGAGGTCGGGGAGTACAAGCATCAGACCATAGTGAAGCTTTAAGTGAGGCTTGGATAAGTCAAGGGGCGGTGGGGGGTTCCCTGAACAAGGCTAGTCACTGGAGCACTGCCCATCAAGAACAAGCAGGGGGACCTTGAAAGCTCTCCTGTGATCAGTCATTAGTTAGAACAGCCAGAGGGACGCACAGCCACAGACAGGAGGTCACGGTGAGGCTGACAGTGCCACAGCTGGAGGATTTTCTTTTTGGAGGGGAGGTACCTGGGATTGAACTCAGGGGCACTCGACCACTGAGCCCCATCCCCAGCCCTATGTTGTATTTTATTTAGAGACAGGGTCTCACTGAGTTGCTTAGTGCCTCGCTAAGTTGCTGAGGCTGGCCTTGAACTCTAGATCCTCCTGCTTCAGCCTCCTGAGCTGCTGGGATTACAGGCAGGTGCCACCACACTTGGCTCTACAGCATTTTCTCTTGAAGGGAGACTTGAGTCATGGCCACTCACCTCTCTACACTTGCACCCCACACCTAGATCTGCCCTGTCCTTTGACCAAGTTGGGGATGGAGGAAATTAATCAGACAGCATTAGAGCCAACCTTGAAATTTTTCAGTAACAATTCATGAGCCACATGCACAACTTACTTTAAAAAAATTCACTGAGAAAGTTTGGCTGTGATATGCAAGTGTTTTCCCTCAAGTGAATAAACACGGAGTGATTGAACACCACCAAGGTTGTGATCAGTCTGCCAGTCAAGTCTTCAGGGACCTGCCATTTAGGAAAAACAGGTGAAACGTTGATTTATTCGCTGCATTAGACATAACAATTTCCATCAGGAGCTTCTCTGTGTGTCAAACACAAAATAATGCTCTGTGTTCAGGATACAAGATTGCTTCCTGTTTTTCTTTTGTTTCTTTCTTTTTTATTTTTATTTTTTGGGTACTGAGGATTGAACTCAGGGACATTCAACCCTTGAGCCACATCCCCAGCTCTTTTTTGTATTTTATTCAGAGACGGGGTCTCACTGAGTTGCTTAGCAACTCGCTGTTGCAGAGGCTGGCTTTGAACTTGCAGTCCTCCTGCCTCAGCCTCCCAAGCCACTGGGATTAGAGGCATGCACCACTGTGCCCAGCTGCTTCTTGTTTTTCATGGAACTTGTTTTAGTGAGGAGACTAAACCCAGTGCTTGTATGAATATATACAATAATTACTATGTGCAACAAATATTTCAGAAAGACACAAAGTATCATGCTAGAAGGTAAAGGGGTTGGGATCTATATTAGGTGGGGTTGTCAGAGAAAGCCTCATTGAAGCAAGGAACAATAAAAGAGACACCTGAATTGTGGGGATTGGGGTAGGATGTGGGAGGACAGGTGTGCTCCAGGCAGAGGGGAGCCTTCCGTTTGTGCTAGTGTTGCTGTAGGCCTGGTGTTCTGGAACCGCAATGAAAAAGGGGAACCCAAAGCATAGGCTCATTCTGGAGAGGTAGGAAGGTCATGCCGACTTCATGAGCCATGGAAAGGGTTTTGCATTCATCTTAGATGAAAGCAAGTGTCATGGTATATAGTTATTAAAACCATAGTCAACTCTACTGTAATGGAGAACCCTAGAATTTATTCCTCCAATCTAACTGTATTCTGGTACCTGTTATCCAACCACCGTCTGTCCTACCTATCTACCTACCCCTAGTAATCACTATTACTCTCTATTCTTCTATGAAACTAAGTTTTTTGGTTTTGTTTTGTTTTGTGTGTGGGGGGGGGGTGTATTTATAGAGGCACCCAGAACAGCCATTGGAGAAAGGACACCTCTTCAATATATGGTGCTGAGAAAACAGGATATCCATATGTAGTAGAATTAAAGGACCTCTACTATCAACTTTATTAGCATAAAAAACCTCAAAATTTATCAAAGAATTCATGCTAAGTGAAATAAGCCAATCCTCCCAAAATCAAAGGCCCAATGTTCTCTCTGGTGTGTGGATTCTAACACACAATATAGGAGGGGGAGGGAAGAATAGAAGTTCATTGGATCAGACAAAGGGGAGTGAAGGGAAGGGAGGGGGACGGGAATGGGAAAGACAGTGGAATGAATGGGACAGAACTTTCCTGTGTTCATATATGAATACACGACCAGGGAAACTCCACATTATGTCCAACCAAAAGAATGGGATCCTAATTAGAATAAGTTATACTCTATGTCTGTATAATCTGCCAAAACACATTCCATTGTCATGTATATCTAAAAAGAATAAAAAATTAAAAAATAAAAATAAATCAATGTAAGTCTTGAAACTATGAAACTTCTAGAAGAAAACATAGGGAAAACCCTTTACAACATCAGTGGAGGCAGTGGTTTTGGGGACAAGACCTCAAAAACACAGACACCAAAAGAAAAACAGACAAATGGGATTATAGCAAACTGAGAAGTTTCTGCACAGTGAAGGAAAAACCAACCAACAGGGTGAAGACACGATCTGCAGAATGGGGGAAGATATTGGACAAGGATTCATCCCTCAGGGGACTGATATCCAGAATATACAAGGAATTCCAAAAACCCAGCAACAACAAGACAGTGTGATTTAAAGATGGGCAAATGATCTGAACAGACATTTCTCAAAATGGTCTGTATAAATGGTTGCCCTCACCTCTGTTGATGAGAAGCTGAACCTCCAACAGGTACGACTCCCTCCAGAGAGATTCCAGATGTGAGAAGGGCTGGGGCCAGGAAGAGGAGCCCGGCAGGGGGAATCTCAGCACTTTTATAAGTAGGAACAGTAAAGAAAATGGAAATGACTCCATGCCATTTTTATTTAGAGAAAGTTAGCCTTACATATACACTCATTCCCATTTTAGGAGGAACTTTGGTCCTACTCCGAATGGACCAGCTGGTCCAATGTCTAAAAGTGTTTGCAATAATGATATAAATAACATCTATGCAGGCCTTCTCTATACTCAGCTGCTCCTGGCAATGTCACCGTATTGATTTCCTGTCATTGTTTCCACTCATTGCTGCTTTCCTTCACAGCTGGCCTCTGTCAAGGATCCTTTTCTTTCCATGCATTAAATTTCATTCTGTTCAGAATCAATTGAATCAACTATAACTCAAAGTGGTACCTTCGGGTCCATGTTCATGCTTTGGTTTGCAATGGAGCACAGAAGGAGTTGAGGATGTTCAGATCACAGAGTCAGACAGGGTAAAAACTCATTCTGCAAACAGTGGAAGGGATTTCATGACAAAATAGAACCAAGCTTGTGTGGTCAAGTTTAGAAGGTGAAATCCAATCCATGAGTAGAAATCGCTTTACCCTAGCTTTCCACTCATCCATCCACCCAGTAAACTCTCAAAGAGAAGAAAGCAGTCAGGATGATTGGTAGCTTAATTTCAGGGTTTATTAAAGGCTTTCCTATAGGAGTGAACTGAAGGATGCCTTCTTCACGACCATATGAAGAGAGGGGACAAGTGTTTTGAGCAAACAGAACAGGAGAGGCGGAAAAGAATCTGGCACAGGGAAGGATCTGAAAGGGCGCAAGTTGCAGAAGTAGCAGAGAGGATTCTAGAGAAACGATTGGAATAAACAGGAGCCAGACCACAGGGGAGAAAGCAAACTGATTTTAGCCAAATTTTGAATAATAGAATTTCATCAAACAGATCTTTCAAAAAATGGAGGGACACAACGGAATATTACTCAGCCTTAAAGAAGAATGTAATTTTGGCATGTGCAGGTAAATGGATGCAGCTAGAGAATAAGTGAAATAAGACAAACCCCAAAACCAAAGGCTGAATGTTTTTCCTGATAAGCGGATGCTAGTCCATAATGGTGGGGGAGGTGGGGGAAGGAACTATGAATTGTGCAGAGGCGGCTGAAGGGAGGGGTGGGGCTGTGGGGATGGAAGGACCGTGGAATGAGGTAGATGCTATTACCCTCTATACATGTATGATTACACTACCAGTGTGACTCTGTACCATGTTCAGCCAGAGGAACGAGAAGTTGTGCTCCATTTGTGTGCAATGTGTCAAAATGCAGTCTACTGTCATATTTAATTAGAACAAATTAAAAATTAAAAAAATTAAATGGAGGGAGTTCCTAAAGAACTCCTCTAAGTTGAAGCCGGGTGTGACCCTTGAAGAGGGCATTGGTTAAAGAAACCAAGCATGAGATGTGGGGAACAAAGGAGGGGGATGGGATCACATAGCACGTTGGGTCTCTTCCAAAGCAGAAAGTCTGCCATTCCATCTTTCCAATGAATACCCAGGTAGCCATTTTTAATTTCTTGGAAATTCCAAAGTTGCCTATCTCCCCAAATTGAGCTTTGTGTGCCATAAATCTTGGCATTTTAGATGTAGCAAACAAACAAACAAACAAAACATACATATATACATAAATGAAATAGTGAGAAGGGAGGCAATATATTAAGAAACAAGAGGAACATGGATGGTGTGGTATGGTGGATGGCAGTTAAGGGTATGAAATTAAGTATAGTGCTTTTTTTTGGGTACCAAGGATTGAACCCAGGGTCACTCAATCACTGAACCACATCCTCAGCCCTATTTTGTATTTTGTTTTGTCTTGCTAAGTTGCTTAGGGCCTTACTAAATTGCTGAGGCTGGCTTTGAACTTGTGATCCTCCTGCCTCAGCCTCCTGAGTGCTGGGATTAAAGTGTAGTGCTCTTAACTTGGGGTTCGAATTCCAATTGTAGGCATATGTCCAAGAATACAACATTCCAATGGCTAAGAATAGGGACTTTGTCTGCTTACTGCTCTATCCTCAGGCATAGAACAGCACCTGGCATTCTAATAAATGTTTGCTGAATGAGAGAAGATCCCAGCTAGGGTGGCATGCCCAAAGCTGCCCCTCAGCTGTCCTATGCCATATGATGATTGATCTTTTATCCATAAGTTCCTGGCAATTCTTGAGAATAGCAGAGAAATAAAGAGAAAGACAGACAGAGGGAAAGAGAGAGAAATAATAAGCTCCTACATGTAATCAGCCTGTGAACCCTTCATTCCCAGGGAAAGGAAGTCAAGCTGACCTCCTTCCTTTCCTGTTTCCCTGAGGCTCAGCTCTGGTCATTTCTCTTTTCCTTCAAAGCTGCCTATGACATTCATTTGACCTGATTTCTCGTATAGTGTTGCAAGGGATCATTAGTAGGCTTGCCCTTGCCTGCATCGGAGGAGATGCCAATGCTTTCCTTATGGGGAGACCTACCTCCAGCATGAACACTAACCTACTTCACTGGCTGCCTGTACAGAGTGGCGCCATTGCTGGCAAAGTCAGACGCAGCCAGTACAGGAGCCCTGTGCCAACTGTGAATGAATGCCAAGTTCACAAAGCTAACTGAGGCAACCTAGTGCTGGGCAGTACACCCTCCCTCCTATACTGGGCCAGATCCTGGGCTTTCTAGCTAAATCTCTGCATAATCTAGAGCTCCTGGAAATAGCCCATTAAGGACAAGTCTCCCTTCCCAGAAAACATTATAACATTAAAACAAGAGAGCCTGGCCTGATTGCCTGTGTCTCCCTGAGGCTCTGTCTGTGCCTACTGGTTTTGGTCTGGGTTGTCTGCAGTTTGCAGAGCAGGTAGTGAAGTTCCCTGGTGGGTATAGGAAGAGAGCTCCCAGGAATGCTATGGAGAGAGGCTGGTAATTACTGCCAGCTAGCAGCTATGATTTATGAATTGCTTAGGAGGTACCAGGGACATGCACTGTCCCACGTGTGACTGTGGTGAACACAGTGATGAGCCACTCACAGTTTCCTTTAAGCTGTAGCAGCAGCTGCTGGGACCCCTGTTAGCAGGCAACTTTCTTTTCTTAGTCCTTTCAAGACCTGCCCCAGCTACAGAGAGCTACCTTCCCCAGGGTCATGCCCTCCCCTGGTTGACTTACCCACTGAAGTGACTCTATAAAGGTCAGACCATTTCAGACAGCTTTGATGGGCCATTTTAACTCCAGAACTCCTTACAAGGTGTTGTGGTCAGCTTCTTCACCACTGTGACTAAAGGACCTGACCAGAACAATTGTAGAGGAGGGAAAGTTTATTTTGGGGGCTCATAGATTCAGAGGCTTCAATCCATGGACAGCTGGCTCCATTCCTCAGGGCTCAAGGTGAGGCAGAACATCATGGAGGAAGAGTGTGGTGGAGGGAAGCAGCTCCCATGATGATCAGAAAGCAGAGAGACACTCCACTGTCCAGATACAAAATACAGACCCCAAAGGCCATGCCCCCAGTGCCCAACCTTCTCAGTCACACCCCACTTGCCTCCAGCTACTACTCAGTTAATCCCATCAGGATTAATTCGCTGATTGAGTTAAGGCTCTCGTAACCCAATCATTTTTCCTCTGAACCTTCTTGCATTGTCTCACACGTGAGCTTTTGGGGGTCACCTGGCATCCAGATCATAACACAAGGTTAGCCAAGGCAGTCCTTGGAATCTACAGAGTAGACTGTCTTCTCCCATTGTCTTCCCTTTCCTTCCCTTCCCTAGGTACTTTCACCAAAGCACCATCCTTAATTGTTATCCTACATATTAAATTCTGTTCTAGGTCTGCTTCAAGGGGAACCCAAACTGTCATGTAGATAACAGATCAAAACGGATGGCACATGACATCTCCCTGCCTGGCTTTCTTCCAGCACACCAAAGAGGTTCTGGACTTGCACACACAGTTTCTTCTTTCTTCACTCTCTGAAAAGGGTCTGATTACTAATCCAAGCACACAGAAGGAAGAAACATTTAGGAAGAAAGAAAGAAGAGAGGATTGAGAGTATTGCAGACTCCCAATCGGAGGATAGCAGAAAAGGGTGTTTCCTCCCATGCTTTACTATAGTAACTTAAGAAAGAAAAAAACCCAGCAGCTTGGGAGGTTGAGGCAGGAGGATCATAAGTTCAAAGCCAGCCTCAGCAACTTAGCAAGGCCCTAAGCAACTCAGTGAGACTCTGTCTCTAAATAAAATATAAAAAAAGTGTGGGATGTGGCTCAGTGGTTAAATACCCCTGGGTTCAAACCCCAGTACCAAAAAGAAAAAACAAGCAAATGATTAATTATTTTGACATGACTATGACTTTTAATTTTGCAGTGCTGGGACTCAAATCTGAAGCTACTTTTTCAAGTGCTAGATTGTGTTCTGGGGCCATGACACTTCTCTTAGCCTAGACCATGGTGCTTCAATGGGGTCCTGGATATAAGGCTGGTCACCCTACCTTCCCTAGACAGTGACAAATGAGAGGATTTGGATATCTGACCTTTCCTGATAGATAATAATAAGCAATCAGGGCCTGGAGACTCCTCGCTACTCTACCACAGAGAGAAAAGTGCTTTTCCCGGCCCTACGATTCAAAGAGCATAAGAAGTCAGGAGGAGCCTGGCTAACTTTGTAGTTCTTCTATAGAAAGAGCTTGGAAGACTGCATCTGGAGATATCGCAGTGATAACAATGCCCTGAATATTTATTCCCAAACACCTTCAGCCTATAAGACATGCTTGGGTGAGTCGGTACTTTCAGTCTTAGCAGGTGATGGCCTTGGTCAATAAATGTACCTTGGAAGGTAGATTCTTAGTTTCAAGTAGCTCTGGGAGATATACACAGTGCAGATCACAGAGGCAGACGTCTGAGGTTTGTACCTGGCTCAGCCACTAACTCTGGGCCTTGGGTTTTCAGAGCAGATTCCTGTGCTGACTAACGCACAATGATGCTGTGTCTGATGAATTGTTCCTGAATATGATAGATGTGACAATGATCATTTTTTTATCCCCTCTTCTTGAAATCAATACTTTTCTGGCTTAAATTCTTGTCTGTTTTTTAACTATGCATGCTTCTGAAGGACATGAGCCAAAGACTAAGAATTTATAAATTATGTGGTGGGTAGAATCATTGTGCCCCAAAGAAGCTCATGTCCTCATCCCTGATACCTGTGACAATGTTTTGCTACAGAGCCCAGGAGACTTAAAGTTGAAGATGGAATTAAAGTTGGTAACCTGCTGACCTTAACAGGGATCTCTGAATGTGGAAGAAGAAGCAGAAGGTCAATGTCACAGTGATACAACATGAGAGAGCCGGGACAGGTCCTTGTTGGCTTTGAGGTGGAGGAGGGGGCCTCAGCCAAGGAGTGCAGGCATACTAGAAGTGTAAGAGGTGGGAGCAGATTCTCCCTTGGAGTGTCCAGAGAGGACAGCAGACTGGCCAAGTCCTTGATTTTAGCCCAGTGAGGTCCATGTCACATTTCTGAGCTCTAGAACTATAATAAATTTGTTTCTTAGCTAGGTATAGTGGCATAAACCTGTAATCCCTGTGACTCAGGAGGCTGGGGCAGGAGGATCACAAGTTAGAGGCCAATCTCAATATAAAATATAAAGAGGACTGGGGATGTAGTTCAGCGGTGAAGCACCCTGGGTTCAATCCCCAGTACTATATATATACACACACACACACAAGTGTGTATCAACTGTGTGTGTATATATATATACACACACACACATATATATATATATTGTTTCTTCAAGCTACCAATTTTGTGAAAATTTTGTTAAAGCATCAATAGAAAGTGAAGACATTTTTAACTAAAATAATGTAGAAGAAATATACATAGGATTATCATGAGAGGTGAAACCATCCTTCTTAGGATGGTTAAGAACCTAAGACATGATGTTTGATAGATACGTTGCTAGAATGTGTCAGTCTGTCCTAGGATAGTGTAATACACAGGCAGACACCAAGATGAAATCTTCAGAGATGAAAGTTGGTTAAAATAAGCATCACTAATCTCACTTTTAGTATAGGCTTCCAAAGTTACCTTTACTAATCTGATCCCCTTCTCTTGGTTTTCTGGGGTCAGCATTGTGAATAAATGAGCAGGCAGCTAGTGTTTCTGGTGAGTTATGCTGCCATGTTGTTTTCTCTTCCCTTCTAACGAAGGGGCAATCTGACCAATGGGAAAGGGTCTGTAATTTGGAATTAGACTGCTAAGGGTTAAATAGCACCCCCCCTCCCCCATTTACAAGGTGGTAACATTGTATACGTTCCATGACATCCCCAAGAACTTTTTCTCATTGGCAAAATGCGGCTGGGAAATAAAAGTACCACCAAGAAGACTTACGATATTTAAACACTATAATGCAGGTAAGGGATTTTTACAAGGCACCTGTGGTAAATTCCCTGGGAATATTAACTTTTTTGCTATTAACCATTTCTGATCTAAAGGGAAAGAAGAAAAGAAAGTGCCCAGCAGACTGAGTGTCCTGTGGGAACATGAGCACAGCAGGGTGATCAGAGGCTGAGGGGGAAGCCCAGTAGGCAAACACCTGCTCTCTCTGGCATCTCTGCAGTGAGGCTGACTCAGTCCTGATGAGCTCACTCTGCCAGTCTTCCCAGACATCTCAAAATGTGTGTCTGAAGAACAGCCAGCTAGGTTTGTGTGCAATAAGGAGTCACTAAAATTATTTGTAGCCCTGGAGGCTGGATTATAGGAGTGAATCTCACTGAGATCTCCCTGCCAGTAAGAGGACCTACGGGCTAGGCACAGTGGCACATGCCTGTAATCTCAGCAGCTTGGGAGGCTGAGACAGGAGGATAGCAAGTTCAAAGCCAGCCTCAGCAACTCAGCAAGGCCCTAAGCAACTCAGCAAGACCCCGTCTCTAAATAAAATATAAAAAAGGGCTGGGGATGTGGCTCAGTGGTTAAGTGTCCGGGTTCAATCCCTGGTACAAAAAAAAAAAGAGTCTATCCAGGGCAGGCGCAATCTACTGGACAGGGCAGAGGCTTTGGAGCCACCTGGATCTTGATTCAGTACCTGGCTTTGACACTTCTCAGCTGTCCCTGTTTCTTTGTCTATGGAAGGGAAGTAGTGTCACCTACCTCTCAGACCTTTCTGGGATTCAAAGTGATTTGCAGGTGAGGTGTTTGCACAGTTGTAGGAAGTGCTTGTCCTGGTAGGTGTTATATATTATTGGAATACATTATTTGAGCTCAAAAGGCTGATTCTAGTACTGTCTGCATTACATAATATGACCTGGGGGACATCCTAAACCAATTCTGAGGTTGTTCCTACTTTTGTTCCAAGAGGATAATGAAAAGAGAGTGATACTTTATGGGTCTGTTGTGTGTGCCAAATGAGGCAATGCTTACATATAAAAATCCTAGCCTTTAAGTCAATTAAAATGTCAATTTACCTAGTTGTGTTAATAGGCCCCAAAGTCCCTCTCTCTCTCCCCTGGTCTGCCTCAGTGAACAGTACATCCACAACAGTTGTGATGGAATTCTAGTACTGTCAATTCATGGAGATCTCATGAGATATTTCTCATGAGGTTGAGCTCCATAAACACAGGGTAGGTGGTGAGAGGGTAGGAAAAAGGTGAAGTGAGCTGACAATCAATGCTTTTCTGTGTAAGAGGAAGGACTAAGCTTCTGGATTCCAGCATTAGCACATAAGCCATCAGCACAAGTACCATAAAAATCTGAATATACAAGGAACTAACCAGGATTAGCCTCCGAGTGCCAGGCACTAATTCACCCATGTTCCACAAATAACCTTTGTGAATCTTTCCAGGCTTGTTAAAGAAAAAACATTTCCTTCAGTTTCTAGTGAAGGAAACTGAGGCCCAGAGAGGTTAAGTCAACTACTCAAGATCACACAGAAAAACCAGGAAAAGACTTTGGATCTGAACACAAATGTATTCTGGCTCCAAAACTGATGCTCTTTTCTTTCATCCACCTTGTGTTGCTGAAGTTCTAGTTAAATCATTTCATGATATGTTGGAGAGTCAAGTTAGCTCAGACACTGAAAATGATGCAATAGCGTGAATACTGTGCCTAAAACACTAAAGGACATTAGGGGACATATGCAAACTCTGGTCTACAGCATGTCTTATACCAGTCTTAGAATTGCTTGCTTACTAAGTTTTGTTGATTACAGTATGCAAACATTGAGATGGTTACCATATGACATCTTCCAAGGTATATCCCATAAAATATTATATTATTATTAGCAAAAACAAGAACAACTACTATAATTTACTACCATTAGTCCAACTACCACAATTAAAGAGGGCTTACTATAAGCTAGACATTGATTAAAGAATTTAAATGGACTATCTCATTAAACAACTAAAATGCTACTTTGATATAGATACTATTGTCTTTTTTTTTTTTTTTTTGGTACCCAGGATTGAACCCAGGAGCACCTAACTACTGAGCCACATCCACAGCCCTTTTTATGTTTTATTTTGAGACAGGTCTTGCTAAGTTGCTTAGGGCCTTGTTAATTTGCTGAGGCTAGCTTTGAACTTGTGATCCTCTTGCCTCAGCCTCCCAAGTGTGCTACTGTGCCTGGCACTATTATCTTTATCTTATATAAAAAGAAAACAACTCTTGAGGTGGTTAATTATTAATAAAAGAAAAATTCTCAAATATATTTTGGAACCATTTAATGAAGCAAACTTAAAGACTGTATGTCAGCAAGACAATGGACTAGAAGTTCTGTAGCTCACATCTCCCACACAATGTTGTCGGTCATCCATAAGCCAAAGAGCCTTTGTGGGAGCTTTCAGATCCAGGGAAGAGGATGTCATACCCTGATGAAGCCTATAACAAAAGAAGAGCTGATTTGAGAAGGCAGAGCTATACCCTGGAGGTAGTCTTGCCAGGTGTGGTCCTGACCACACACCAAATGCAGCCTCTCCCTGTGGACATGACTCTAGCCTCACCTGACCAAGGTCCTCCAAGCAGCTTCATCCACCAGAAGATCCAGGAGAAGTCATATCTGTCTACTCCCTAGTTATGTGCCCAATGGCTAAAGACCCAATCATAGCAGCCCTATTCTACAGCCCGCACAGGGACCTGTTGGGAGGCGTGTCTGTCTGTGGCCCTGGGAACCACATCACTGGCAGTGGACCCGATTGTGGATCCCAAGACTGCCTTGTCACCCAGCTCCAGCCGGCTCTACTGCCAGTTCATAGTTAGTCCCACATGTACATGGACCTGAGGAGAGACATGTCTGTCCATGCCCTTGGTTACAGCCCTGTTGACCTTGGTCCCAGCAATGACCCAGCTCCAGCCCTGCTCTCAACCTGCCCACCTAGAGATCTGGGAAAGCTTATCTCTGCCCTGGTAGCAGGTCCATCCACCTCAGTTTCAGTTATGGACCCTGAATTTAGACCCAGCTGTGAACTCTGAGGTGGCCCAGAGACTGAGATCCAACTCTGCTTTACCATGGTCCCACATCAGCCCTGCCTGCCTGGGGAGCTAACAGAAACCAGGCCTACACTCACAGAACTGCCAACTGCAGCTCCAAGTGACCTGGCTGCAGCCCCACTGGACAGTGATCCATGAGGCAGTCCTATCAGACTGGGACCAAGCGGAAAAACATGTTTATTTGTCAAAACCATTCTGTAAGGCTAGGGAGAGGCATTTGCCCCTTCCAATGCACAGACATCGGCGCATGTCCACATGGACGGTGAAGAGGCTGGTGAACGTGATGATGTCACCCAGGACACTCATAAGGCCACAGTAACAGACCCCAAAGAAAAAGAGATCTGTAAAATGCCTGGCAAATAATTCAAAATAATTATTTTAAAGAAGTTCAGCCAGCTATGAGAAAAAACAAATAAGGCTTCTCACATATATACACATACACAAACCTGTCAGAACTAACACATCAGCCAGTTATGGTGGCACATGCTTATAATCCCAGAGGCTCAGGAGGCTGAGGCAGGAGGATTGTGAGTTCAAAGCCAGCCTCAGCAACATAGTGAGGCCCTAAGCAACTTAATGAGACCCTGTCTCAAAATAAAATATAAAAAGAGGCTAGGGATGTGGCTCAGTGGTTAAGCACCCTGGGTTCAATCCCTGGAAAGAAAGGAGGTGGGCAGGTGAAGAAAAAAGAAAACATTCAACAATTCAACACAGTTGTAGGATTCAAGATCAATACACTAAGATCAATGATGTTTTTATACATCACCAGCTAACTACCAAAAAATGAAAATAAGAATATTACCATTTACAACTTGCTTAAGTTTATTCCTAAGTTCCTCCCCATCCTCACATCAAGATGATTGATGTAAAAGGTTTCTGCAAACTGGGCGCGGTGGCACACGCCTGTAATCCCAGCACTTTGGGAGGCTGAGACAGGAGAATTGCGAGTTCAAAGCCAGTCTCAGCAACGGCGAGGTGCTAAGCAACTCAGTGAGACCCTGTCTCTACATAAAACACAAAATAGGGCTGAGGATGTGGCTCAGTGGTCGAGTGCCCCTGAGTTCAATCCCTGGTGCCAAGAAAAGAAAGGTTTCTGTACATCAAAGAAAATAACAACAAAAGGAAAAGGAATTCGAGAGAACAGGAGAAAATATTTGCACACCATAGACCCAATAAGGGGTTAATATCTAAAATGTGTAAGGAACTCATTTGAATCAGCCAAATACCAAATAATCGAATTTAAAAACCAGAGAAAGGATGTGATAGACTTTTTCCCTAAGAGAACATACAAGCGACAAAGAGGTATATAAAATCAAAAAGGGTCATCATTATTCATCATCAAGGAAATGAACATCAAAGCCTCCATGAGAGGATCACCTCATACCTTTTAGACTGGCCATTATTAAACAGTCAAACAATAACAAGATCAGAAAGGGTATAGAGAATAGCGACCCTTACCTGCTGCAAAGGAAATAAAATTACCATCTAGAAGATAATCTGTACTCCAGTGTTCACTGCAGGTCATTCGCCATTTCTAAGATATGAACACGAGCTAGTGTCCATGGATGGATGAGTGGATAAAGAAACTGTCAACACACACAAAGGAAACTGTATTTGGCTTTACAGGAACAAACAAACAAACAAACAAAAACAAACTCAACAACCCTGGTTGAGGTTGTGGCTCAGTGGCAGAGCACTTGCCTCGCCTCGCATGTGTGAGGCACTGGGTTCGATCCTCAGCACCACATAAAAATAAGTAAACAAAATAAAGACACTGTGTCCATGTATAACTAAACAAATTGTTTTAAAACCTTAAAATTCCCAACGACATAGATGAAAGAACATTATGCAATGTGAAATAAGCCAGGCACATAAAGACAGATACATCATGATCTCACACGTGGAATCCAAAAAGACAGAATAGAAGAGAATTTTGGTTTACCAGGACTGGAAGTGGGGGAAAGGGGCAGTGGGGAAATAAACATTGGTCAAAGGATACAAATGTGCAGTTATAAGATTAATGAATTCTGGATATCAAATGCTCAGTCTGGGGCCTATAGCTAACAAAATGTATATTTGAAAATTTTGAAGACAGTAGATCTTAAGTGGTATCATAACACCATACAAATTGAAGCCATGTGAGATGATAGATATGTTAATTCCTTTCATTGAAGTACTCATTGCACAATGTGTGTGTCTAACAAAATATCACGGTTAACCAGGTGCGGTGGCACGTGCTTGTAATCCCAGCAGCTCAGAGGCTGATGCAGGAGGATCACAAATTCAAAGTCAGCCTCTGCAATTTAGTGAGGCCCTAAGCAACTCAGCAAGACCTTGTCTCAAAATAAAAAATAAAAAGGGCTGGGGATGTGGCTCAGTGGTTAAACACCCCTCAGTTCAATCCCTTGTACCAAAAATAAATAAATAATCACCATATGCTTTACATATCTAAAATTTTAAATTGTTCATTATATCTCAATAAACCTGGGAGGAAAGAACCAAGCTGAGCTGGTTATAATAATTCTCAAGCAATGTTTTAATATGCTAATGGACTCTGAATCTCCAGGGGACATTTACCCAGTGACTGCCAAATGTATCTCTCCTTGTTTGATTTCTTTGTTGGATGTTTCTTTGGGGAATCCTGCCCATCTATGCCAGCTAACTTGTGGGCTCTTCCTTGTGAAGCAGAATTCATGCACTGTGGTCATGTGCTCCCTGATTATCTTAAAAAAACATACAGTTTCTCTCTTTCCCAGAAGCTCTTCATGTTTGTCGACTCAGAGGGGTGGAACGAAGTGCGAATTGCTTTTTATAGAGAGTTGAGTCACTGGTAGTTTGGACTTAACATTTGAAGCACTGGTTGTCTGTTCCCCTAGAAGATAAAGAGCTTTGTTCTGAGCAGAAAGAATTATGCTCTGCTTCTTACAAATCAAAAAGGAAAGCAACAGGAAAGATGGGTTTGCCAAAGTTGCAAATATGAATGATGTCCTGGGAACATATAAATAGCGAAAGAAAATTGCAGGCATGTAAGGTTTCTTTTATCCCTTCTCCACTGACTTCATATATTTATCAAACATTTCTCATATTCAGCATTATGTTAGAGGTAGTGTGGAAAATAATAAATGTGTATTTTCTGCCCTCAAAGACCTTGTGACTCTAAGGTTGCAAAATACAATCAGACAGGAATAAGCCTTCAATTGAAATGTCCCTATTTTTGGTTTAGATACATTTGTAATTAATGTCAAAATTTAGATTACCTGCTTAGAAATCAGTTGCATTTTCCAATTAAAATTTATTTCTAGCTTTGAGATAATGATGTAAAGTCAACCTCCTCCTTTTGACAGTCATCAAGGAATACAGAAATACAAACTCCATCTTGGACACAACCAAATCTTCAGTCTGAAGACAAGGCAGATGCAGTAACAGTAAGTGACCCAGCAGAATAACCATTTATTCAGGTGTCATCTTGCCCTGAAGAACTTCAGAGAAGCTAAAGAACTGAAGGCAGTTTTGCAGAGAGTAGCAGTCAGATCATGGTTGAAACCAAGATGTTTTGGAAGTCCATGTACAGACCAATTGCACCTGCTGATCTCTAGACTCTGACTTCTATGACCCCTCAACAAGATGGAAAGAATGCTTCTTTATGAACCTGAACCCTAGGGGCTTCAGACTTGAGAGTCCAGGCACAGATGAGGGCAGGATAGTGTGAATGGAAAATGGAGCCAGGTGGAAGGCTACTTCCCACAGGAAGGCTATACTTCATCCTACTGCCCAGTCCAAAGCTCTTACAAGCAGGCTAATACCCACTTAGCCATTCACCCTCAGCACCACATTTAAGAGAAACCAAATCTGGAAAGACCAAACCAGCCTCCAGAAAGATCTGCTTGGGATCCCACATATCCGTCCCCCTGTGACATCTGAAATTAGACTACCAGGTGACAAGTTCCAACCATACTTACAAATCTCAATTCAACTTTTTAGCGTCTGATACAAAAAAAAAGTCAAGGATCCTCAAATATTTGAAAGAAGTCACTAAATCCATTAATCTGTAAGAGAGAGAGAGAGAGAGAGAAATAAACAAATTCTAGAAAAAAAAAGAGTCAATGAAAAAACATAAAGGAAACTTTAAAAAATATCTTTAAAGTGTAAAAAATAGAATATTCCTGAAACACGAAGCACCTTTTAAAAACAAAATACTATATTCTTGAAGCAAGAAGTAACTTTTTGAAACATTTCTTAGAAATAAAAACTAAGAGTAGAAAAAATAAAAGGGATGTGTGTGCGTAAATCTTCCACCCACACAAAACAACAGAAACAAACAATAAAAAGCAGACATCTGAAGATGCACAATAAGAATATTAGGTAGTCCCATTTGTTGACTAACTAGAATTCTAGGAAAAGAGCACTAAGAATATAATGGAGAGACAATGTCTTGGTCTGGGTTTCCTCAGAAAGTGACTCACAGACATGGCTTTAAGCTTGAGTTATTTTGGGGAGGTAATCCCAGGAATTACGGTGGGATTATAGGACAGTGAGATAGGAAAGGGGCATCTCTTGGATCTTAAATTTCCTCAAAAGTCCATGTACTAGATGTATGTTTCCCAGCCTGGCACTATTGGGAGGTGGGGATCCTTTAAGAGGTGTGGCCTAGTGGGAGGTCTTAAGTCACTGGGGGCGTGGCTCTCCAGCTCTTCCTTTCCTTTTCTCTCTTTTCTTTTTTTGCTTCTCCGCTTCTGTGAGGTTCAGTAGCTTTGCCTTACCATGAGCTCCCTACCCTGATGTGCTGCCTTACCACAGGCCCACAGCAACAGGGCCAGTGGACCCATGAGCCTAAATAAACCTTGCCTTTTTTTTTGGTACCAGGGATTGAACCCAGGGGCACTTAACCACTGAGCCACATCCCCAGTCCTTTCATAATTTTTTTTTTTTTTAAGACAGGGTCTCACTAAGTTGCTTAGGGACTTGCTAAGTTGCTGAGGCTGGCTTTGAACTGGCGATCTTCCTATGTCAGTCTCCCGAGCCCCTGGGATTACAGGCGTGTGCCACTGCGCCTGACCTTGAATTCTTTATATACAACCTGGATATTAGTCCTCTTTCATAAGAGTTGCTGGCGAAAGTTTTATTCCATTCTGTGGACTCTTTTCACACTCTTAATTGTTTTCTTTGCTGTGCAGATGCTTTTAATTTGATGCCATCCCAGTTATTGATTAGCTCAGGTATTTTGTTACAGTAATGAAAAGCTAACACAGAAAGAAAAAAAATCCAATAAAATATGTGTCATCAAGCCAAATATTGTTAGACAACTGGAGCTCAATGCATGGAGGAGTCTAGAAGATAGTGTACAATACACGTGGGAGTTATCCAAACAAAGGAGGGGGAAATGTTCATACTTTACTTCACCTATGGCTGCTTGAGGGTGGCCTCTAGAGATGTCTAACTCATTCTTAAGCAGGGCCACATATGATCTCTATGGCCAGGGGTAGGAAACTCCCTCATGCATGCAGAGACACAGGAAGTTCACAATCGGTAGCTATATAGGTTTCTTATAACTGCTGTGACAAATTACCACAAACTGGTTGACTTAAAACAACCGATACTTATTTTGTCTTAATTAGAGAGGCCAGAAATCTAAAATCAATAAGTCAGCAAGACTGGTTCCACCTGAAGGCTCTGAGGAAAAAATCATTCTGCATCTCTCCCCTAGCTTGCAGTGGTTGTTGGCAATCATCACCATTCTTTGCCTTTGGAGACACATGGCTCCAATCTCCTCCTTCTCTGTATGTCTCTGTGTGCCTCCTCATTTTTTAAAAATAAGGACACAAGTGATTATATTTAGGGCTCACCCTAATTTGATTCGATCTCAGCTTGATCCTTTGTTATTTATATCTATTTCCAACCAAAGTCACATTGAGTTCCCAGTGGACATGAATTTTGAGAGGACACTATTCAACTCACGATAGTAGCCTCATGCACGGGAGTGAATGTTGAGCTGATGAGAAAATATATCTGCTGCAAAATTCACCCAAGAATAATGTAAGGCAATTGTCAAGTTCTTAAAAACACGAGTCTCCAGGCTTAAAGAACACAGCATGTGTCATGATAGAGGTAAATAGATCTCTACAAAAGTATATCATCACCAAATTTCCCCAAACCAGGAATAAAGAATGTAATATTCTTCAGGGTGAATGAAGAGATGGTACACACATACACACAAACACACATAAATACAGTCACATACACACAAACACACAAATACAAACACATACAAACACAGGCACACAACGTATCCCATACATTAGGTATATAGTAGATAAATGACATCAGGGCTCTCAATAACAACATTAAAAACTAAGTAATAATTTAGACATTCTAGGGGAAAAGTATTTTTAACCTACATAAAATTGTACAATTGTACAAATAATACAAATAATAAATTGTACAGATAATGAAATTATTTTTAACCTGCATAAAACTATTGATCAAGTATGAGAACAGGAAAAAACACTTTTCAGATTTCCATCTTTCAAAATGATGACCTTTAATGCACCCTTTCTTTGTTTTAACAAATTTAAAAATCGAATAAGATAGAGGAATGGATTCCAGGAAAGAGGGCCTTCAGCTCAGATTAAGGGAATTCCCAGTTTGTGGTACAGGCGTGGTGGTCCAAACTGGAACAGACAAGAGGCTTATGGAAAAAATGTTTTCAAGAAAATATTGAAACCAAAATATCACAAATTTGGCATTAGAAAAATAGCATCAAAAAGTGTTTTGAAGAATTATTGGGAGGCTTGGAAGGAGTTTGTTGATTTCCATAAAACTGAGCAATAGAAAGGAAATCATTTTAAACACCAGGTGAAACCAAAGCCATATAAGAAACTAAATATAATGTTGAACAGGAAGAAATATTTACATAATTATAATTATAAAATCATGAATGTATAGTTAACCAAAAATTGCTATATAATTACATGGAAAGGGGAAGAGGTAAAAGAAATGGAATGTAGAAGTAAAATGTTTATCTCTCTAAAGAAGTCAGTGGACAGTGCCTACATTTTGAGAATCTAATTGTTTGTTTGTTTGTTTTAAAGAAATACAGGGTAATAACTGGAGGAACATCTGGAGTTTAAAGCTGTTGCCCCTGAGGAAATCAAGAGAGAATTAGTGAAGGTGTCTTGGGGAATTTGAGTGTCTTGGTTATTTTGGATATCTGATCCTGTTGAATCCCAGATTTCCCCAGCTGTCCTTCCAATTCTATGCTGCTTTAGTGTCCTTCCCTGCCACATGTCTCTGAGAATATTCTCTTTTACTTAATCCACTGTGAATTGAAATTCTGTTACAACTAAGAGTCTAGGATATTATCGTGATAGCTGTCGATCCCATCAATATGTTTATTCTTTTTTTTATTTTATTTTAGGCATCAGGGATTGAACCAGGGGTGCTTAACCACTAGCCACATCCCCAGCCCTTTTTCATTTTTCATTTGAGAAAGCGTCTCGCTAAGTTGCTGAGGCAGGTCTCAAAATTGTGATCCTCCTACCTTAGCCTCCCAAGCCACTGGGATTACAGGTGTGCACCACCATGCCTGGCTTCATTACATATATTTTAATTGCCAATGCATTGCCTGTACCATGTATCATGTGAACAAAGATCCTCATTATGGCACGAGGTCAGCATATTCTGGCACCCTTCTTAGGTTACTGCCTTCATTCCCAGTCTCAGGGCACACTGCAGTCACACCAAAGGGCCAGCTCTCACTTCCCAGTATCCATCTCTCTCCATACTCTGTAAACTCTGTTCTTAATGCTTGGACAGTTCTTCAAGATTCAGTTCAATTGTATGTGCCCCGCCCCTCAGCCTTCTCTGATTTAGTGGGTTTGTCTGGAGAGTCCTTAAACGCATAGCTCTGTATTAGCACTTAAAACATCTGGTATAACTCTACTTCTGTATCTTTCTTTAGACAAGAAGCTCCTTAAAGACGATAACCGTACGTCAATCATCTTTATACCCCTAGCATTCATATGTGTATTGACCTGACCAACTTAGCTTTGCCTACACGCAGCAAAGATAAGTGTAGTTATTTGATGTTGCAGTTATCTCTTGCAGCATAAAAAACCTTCCCTGAATATAATGGTTTAAAACACTAACCATTTATTCTCTTAAAATTCTGAAATTTCGACATGACTAACAGGTAGAATTTGCTATTCTTCTATGTGCTATTTTCTTGTGGCCACATATGTGGTTTCACTGAGCAGAGGATTCAGCTGGAGCTGTAACACGTAGGACATTTCACTCCTATGTCTGCTAACTAGCTGGGATGGCAGGAATGGCAGGGCCAGCTGGCCTTTGTCTCTGTCCCTGCCATCTCTCAACATTTAGCAGTAGCATCTGAGTTCCTTTTCATGGAAATTAGATCCCAAGGGAACAAAAACAAAAGCTGCTGAGCTCCTTACATCTGACTTTCAGCATGTATAGTGTCACTTGGCCTCACTTTGATTTCAAAGCAACTCATGGGACCAACCAGATTCAAGAGGTAGAGAATGGTCTCACCTCTTGGCAGGCATAGGAACAGGTACATTCAAATATTGGAGAAACTGGTGGCATCATTCCTGACAATCTAAATGTTCTATTTAATTCAATCATTTTGTATAGCATTTATGGTTTAGATATGGTGTCTCCAAAAAGCTCACGTGTAAGACAATTCAAGAAGGTTCAGAGGGGACGTGATGTGATTATGAGAGCCTTAACCCAATCGGTGAATCAATCCCCTGATGGAATTAACTGAGTGGTAACTGGAGGCTGGGAGGGGGTGTGGCTGGAGGAAGTGGCTCATTGGGGGCGTGGCTATGTGGTATATATTTGTATGTGGCCTGCAGAGTCTCTGATTACTGATCACCATGTGAGCTGCTTGCCTCCACCACACTCTTCCGCCACAATGTCCTGCCTCACCTCAAGCGGGGAGAAATGGAGCCTGCTGCCTATGGACTGAGATCTCTGAAATTGTGAGCCCTCAAACTTTTCCTCCTCTAAAGTTCTGGTCAGATCTTTTAGTCACAGCAGGAAAAAGTTGACTAAAATAATAGCTAAATCAGTTAATTCCATTGTTACATATTTTATTTTCTTTTGAAGATTTTTTTATTTATTTAATTTTTTGGTGATGTCATGGCTCAAATTCAGGACCCCACACCTGCTAGGCAAGTGCTCTGTGAGCTATGTGTTCAGCCCCCATTATTACATTTTTAACTCTATTATAGATTAGGTATCATTTGATGAGTGATTAGGAAAGAGACACGGTATTCTACCTAAGTCACTTTAATTTCAAAAATGAAAACAAATGAAATGAATCAATCAGGATGTATGAGTAGCCATACTCAAACCTGGTACTCCTGCACTTCCCTAAAAATTTTAAGTAGAGAAGTTGCCTGATAGAAAGCTAATAAAGAAAGAAGGGACCAGTGTGGGTCAATGTTAGCAGAAACTTCTCTTAAAAAAAAACTGCACGAGTGAACTTTCAGAAAGTATTGTTTTCAGCTAAAATGTAAAATAATGTTCATATTTAAATAATCCATTATGTGTAGCCATTCTATCTTGGGACATACATTTACACATTAATGTTTTAGAAAATATGGAGCACTTAGTGAATAATGAATAGATATACCTGCATCTCAGACATGTCCATTACACTAATTAAAATCTAGTATGGCCACAGCTTTTTAATTACTTTCCATCATTGCCTCAGTCAATGAAGCCAGCTTTATTACCCACTATAATGCCTGTCTTGTAATAAATCTTCATAAAACCTGGAAAGAGTCTATTTCTGAAATGCCAGTGACAGCCTTTTCTGCCTAGCTTTGCTGGAAGCGGAATGCATAAATGAGCTTTATTAGCTTCTTGCCTGATAAGACAAATAATGCAAATAAAAGAAGACTAAGTAGTACTTAGGTCTTTTCCTATCTTTATTTCTCTCATATTTCAACGTATTTTTAATTCCTTTTGATCAACAATTAATCACTTGAACAAAAGAGTCAAGTCTTTGTTTGAAGCTTTAGAGAAATAGAGAAAAAAAAATCTGAAATCTTGGATTCTAGTTTGGGTTCTGTCACTTTCCAGCTGTTCATAAGCCTTGGACAAATCACTTAAAACTCCCTGAACTTCATTTTCTTCCATTGCAGAAAGAATCAGCTCAGCGTCTCTGCTTTTTTCAGTGATGAGTAAAGGATAATGCAAGGGCTTTGTGAACTATAAATCTCTAAGCAGATGGGAGGAAAGGAATTATGTAACAATCGATGAGACAGTAGACAATATAAAGAATCAAAGGTAGGTTTGGACATTCATTTATTTAGTCATGTAATATTTATTGAGGAGCTTGTATGTACCAGGCGCTAGGCAGAGCCGTGGAGATTAGAGGTGAACAAGACAGAGGAGCCCTGCCCGCTAGCACTTTGCAGCCCCACAGGGGAGAAATCAATTAAGCCATTAAGCAAACAGCTAATATCCCTAAAATAAAAGCTATAGCAGAAAAGACCAGGACATTAGGAGACAAAGAAACAAGAGAGCTGACTTGGTAAATGTTCTTGGTATGGGGAGCTAAGCCTGCAGGCAGGGTTAGAGTCAGACCAGCAGATACAGCGCATGCAGAATGATCCAAAGCAAGGAAAATGAATATGGGGAGAGAATCCTGAGAACAAGGAGCACAGCCATGCCCAGAAAGAAACATGCCTGCTATGAAAGAGGTTGGCTTTGCTTCTCAGTGTCACAAGAGGTGAATGGAGGCTTTTAAGCAGGAGGGTAATGGGATCTTATGCTGTGCTTTAAAAGTCCCTTTTATAGCTGGGTGTGGTGGCACATATCTGTAATCCCAGTAACTCAGGAGGCTGAGGCAAGAGGATCACAAGTTCAAAGGCAGCCTCAGCAACTTAGCGAGACCCTGTCTCTAAATAAAATATAAAAAAGGGCTGGGGATGTGGCTCAGTGGTTGAGTGCCACCAGGTTCAAGCTCTGGTATCAAAAAAAAAAGTCCCTTTTACTCTTGGCTTGGGAGGGTCAAGAAATAGTGGAGACAAGATTGACTCAAGATGTATTTGAGAAGTAGAATGGACAGGCTTTGTCAATAGAATAATTACAATTCATTTTTTATTTTGGTACTGATGGATTGCACCCAGGGACACTTAACCACTGAGCCACATCCCCAGCCCTTTTTATATTTTATTTAGAGACAAGGTCTTGCAGAGTTGCTTAGGGCCTCCCTAATTTGCTGAGGCTGGCTTTGAACTCATGATCCTCCTGCCTCAGCCTCCTTGAGCCTTTGGGATTACAGGCATGTGCCACTGCACTCAGCTGAATAGTTGAAGGAAAAAAATGTCACTCCAAGATCTCTGGTTTAAGCAACTAGGAAGATGTTTCTGCTGTTTTTAGAAACAGGGACACCAAAACAAGTTTGGAAGTGAAATAAAAATCCTCCACTGTGGCACATTGAATGATGCTATCAAGAAGACAGATGGCTAGCGAATCAAGGTATGGGCTAGAGAAACAGCAAATTCATATGAGTGCAGATTCATTCTTCCAAATGCTCCCTGGCATGGGTTGGGGAAAAAAAGCCATGTTGATACTGTATAAGTGAGCATTTTTCTTTTCAGGACACTATCAGACCTTTTCCACTTCCTCTCCAATGTCCCTGTCCAAACTGCCAGCTCCATGCATATACTATTGGCTTGATTTTAGGGCATAGTTTTCAGACAGATGCAGTGAAGGATATGGAAAATAAGTCCAAAGACATTTCCCCTAAGCTCTCTCATTTAAAATCCCAGGCCTCAGCCAGAGCAAGGAACACAAAAGGAACTTGCACCTGACTGGCACCTGACCCCCACACAATAAGCCCCAGGAAATTCCCTATTCACATTTCTGTCGCACCCTAATGAATCAATAGGACCCTAATACAATGAACCCCAGAAACTGCCTTCCTGTCCCACTCTAAATGAAGCCTATGTAAGCCAGACCCTTGCTTCAGGCCACTGACATTTTCTGCCCCCAAAATGAGCCATGCCAGGGTTCCACCAATTGTCTCCGCTGCTAAATACTAAATAAAGAAAAGCCTGCTGATCTGAGGTTGGCTTCCTGTCCCTTGCCTGTCATGTGTGTGTCATTTGTCCTAACATGCAGTATTCATGAAGAAGGCACATGGTGGAGCTTCTCCTTTCCTTCCCTCTTCCTTACTCAAGGACACCATGTGTTAGTAAGTGGTAAAAAATGATGGCTAGTTGTGGAAGCCAAGGGTGAGCTGCACTAATCGGTGTGAAGGCAGAGATAAGCAATGCATTTCACTGATTTGGCCTGTCGAGTCTACGTGTTGGAGGGGTAAATAATTCTAACTAACTGCTTTTCTCTGTCTTTAGGTACTGTCTGGTGAGAGTGTACATTTCTCTTTCTAATTCTTATTTTATGATAGAGTTCAAGGAAGCTGGTTTGATTTGGAACCTTTATTTACTTTTTTTTTTTTTTTGGTACCGGGGATTGAACTCAGGGGCACTCAACCACTGAGCCACATCCCCAGCCCTATTTTTGTATTTTATTTAGAGATAGTCTCATTGATACTTACTGCCTCGCTTTTGCTGAGGCTGGCTTGGACTTAATGATCCTCCTGTCTTGGCCTCCCAAGCCTCTGGGATCATGGGCATGTACCCTATACCCGGCTTAGTGGTTGCTTTCTTAAACAGAGCAGTCATAATGGACAAAGACAGGTACTTTTT
>CM053413.1:48075129-48091750 GCA_028644305.1 Xerus rutilus
CAGCCCTATTTTTGTATTTTATTTAGAGATAGTCTCATTGATACTTACTGCCTCGCTTTTGCTGAGGCTGGCTTGGACTTAATGATCCTCCTGTCTTGGCCTCCCAAGCCTCTGGGATCATGGGCATGTACCCTATACCCGGCTTAGTGGTTGCTTTCTTAAACAGAGCAGTCATAATGGACAAAGACAGGTACTTTTTTTTGCAGGGACACCCAAGTTTGAGTCTGCTTATTTATTTCTATATGCCACCCACAAAAAAAATTCTATTCCTTTTTTACTTTTTTGTTGAATTTCTCTAATATCTTGGAGCCTCAGTACCAGTTTCCATCTTTATTTTTAACTAAAATTTTCATAAGTTCTCAGTTGTGTTGGCATAAAGAAGACATTGTGTTAGGCGCAGTTGTGCACACCTGTAATCCCATTGTCTCAGGAGGCTGAAGCAGGAGGATCGCGAGTTCAAAGCCAACTTCAGCAACTTAGCAAAGCACTAAGCAACTCAGTGAGACCCGGTCTCTAAATAAAATGTAAAAAAGAGCTCTGAATGTGGCTCAGTTGTTGAGCACTCCTGGGTTCAATCCCTGGCAAAAGCAACATCAACAAAAACTGCAATTTGCAAAAAGGTCTACAGAGAGTAGATATCTAATACATCTAGAAAAATTACAAGGTAACTGTTTTTATTTTATTTTATTTGGAGGAGATTGAACTCAGAGGCACTCGACCACTGAGCCACATCCCCAGCCCTATTTTGTATTTTATTTAGCAACAGGGTCTCGCTGAGTTGCTTAGTCCTTGGTTTTGCTGAGGCTGGCTCTAAATTCACGATCCTCCTGCCTCAGCCTCTTGAACCGCTGGGATTACAGGCATAGGCCACCACAGCTGCAATTGTTTTCATTTTTGGTTTTTATTTTATTTTTATTTTATTTTATTTTTTCATGCCAGGGATTAAATTCAGGGGTACCCAACCACTGAGCCACATCCCCAGCCCTATTTTGTGTTGTGTTTTATGTAGAGACAGGGTCTCACTGAGTTGCTTTGCACCTTGCTTTTGCTGAGGCTGGCTTTGAACTCATGATTCTCCTGTCTTGGCCTCCCAGAATGCTGGGATTACAGGCGTGCGCCACCGTGCCCGGCCATATTTTCTTTCTTTCTGATGATCCAGGTAACATTGGTACTCTCCATTATTCAACACTCCTGAGGACTTAAAGGACTAAGCTTTGTCCTTGAAAGAACTCCCTTCTGAGCCAGGGTCAGTTTGAATCTAAGCTCTAGCACTTATAAGCTCTGTGACCTGAAGTTTATGCAGGAACATTTCTCAGGCTTAGTTTTCCCATCTGTGGAATGGTGCTGAGGCCAGGGGACAAAAGACAGTCAATGTAGATGATAAATAATTGGGAAGATGAAAGCTGATTTGAGTTTGGGAAGATGGAGACTGCCTCTGGGGGACTGAAATGTTACTACTTCCAGAGCCCTCCCTCCTCCTCTTCCACCCGTTACTGAGGTTACCTGCCCACAATGAACTATTCCACCAAACAGGTTTAATGAAGCCCCTCCTGGGTGGACCTTTGCCAGGCTCTTTGGGCATTCATAGGCACCCCTAGAAGGTGCCTTTTCTTCTCACCTTTATGGGTTCATATTTTGGTCCCTGGTCAGGTAGGCAAGATAAGGGGGGAATAAGGGCACAAGGACAAGGAAAATCTAAAATATAGAAAAGGGACAGGACAGCCCCACTTCCTCAGATACCCAGCTCTGGGACCCCTTCTCTGCGGATCAGTCTGTCTCTGTTCTAACCTTCAAATAAAACTTGCTTTCTACACTTGCCTGGGCATTTCTTGGGTGTTCCATCTTTACATCTGGGGAAACAGAACATATCATTACCGGTATCGGTGCTAAGTAACTTGTACCAAGGAAATGAAATAGATGTAGTTGGAGGATGTATCCTGCCACAGTGTTAAGAATTTATGGTTATTATTATTATCATTAGACAGGGCCTAAAGCACTGATTAGTCTTGGGGCTGCGTATGCCAGGATATTAGGAGCTCCAGAGAGGAAGACAAAATCAACAGGTTAACAGCCATATCTGTATGACAAGCCAGCCGGTTGCTAGGGTGCGGGAGTGATGCTTACCTGCGAGGGCAGAGTGAAGAGGAATTTCATCTGCATAAAGGTTTTGAAAGCTTCCTCCAGTGAACTCAGGTTGAGAAAGTGTCTAATTCTAAGATGGCACCAGCACCTTGAAG
The DNA here is from genome assembly GCA_028644305.1 of Xerus rutilus. Lineage (NCBI taxonomy): Eukaryota > Metazoa > Chordata > Mammalia > Rodentia > Sciuridae > Xerus > Xerus rutilus. The sequence continues at coordinate 48,077,367 of CM053413.1, forward strand.
TCAGTATTTTCTTATTCCCTAGGATCTTACAAGCTGGACCGGTGTCCAAGTTTACCATGTTACCAGGCTACAAGGATTCTCTACCCATGAGAGATGAGGCTGGAATGAGAAGGAAGGCAAGAGAAGAGTTTCTAGTATTAGTAGGCTAAAGAAAGAAATGGTAGATGTGCAAAGGGTTCTTTGAGAGCTGTAGCATTTGATGCTTCATGAAAAACTCTGCTATAAGAGTATTTGGAGCCAGGCATGGTGTCCCAGTGGCTCCAGATGCTGAGGCAAGAGGATTGTGAGTTCAAAGCCAGCCTCAGCAAAAGCAAGGCGCTAAGCAACTCAGTGAGACCCTGTCTCTACATAAAACACAAAATACGGCTGGGGTGTGGCTCAGTGGTCGAGTGCCCCTGAGTTCAATCTCTGGTGCCCCTCACCCCAAAAAGAAAGAAGTGGTATGGTAAGTTTATAATGTTCTTTTAGTAAGTGTTCCAAGGAGATTTTTTTTAAATGACCAAGAGGCATGCTTATAATGTTTTTTTGTTTTGTTTTGGTTTTGTTTATATAAAAAGGGCTTCCTTGTGCTATAGATTCCTAATCCTAGGAAACTTGAGCTTTATGTTGGAAGTTCTTATTTCTGTACCAACCTTGTGCTGCTGCTCTGAACCTGGTGCCCTGTGAGGGTCTCAGAGTCTGTTCTTCCAGGGTGACAAGACTTCCCTCTGTCAGTGATGCCCCTCCTTCCTCTCTCCTACTGTCCTAACAGAAAATGACTGTGGTTGAGCATCCTATCTAGATGAAGCAGATAAAACCATCAAGTCTTTCTACAGCCTGGCACTAGAGCAAATAGCAAATGAGCTCTGTCCCTGCCTGTTACTAACTGCCTGTCTAGCTGAGATGAGGACATCACCCACCCAGGGAGACTGACACAATCTAGTGGTCATTTCAATTGAACAGAAAATGAATGGGTCACTCAAGGGTTCTTTGAGGGTGCCGAGCACAGGGATACAGTAAACCTCGATTCATCTCAGGCAGTCCAGAGATCAAAGGCATCTGTGGAGCCCAGTTCCTTCATTCCATACAGGAAATAGGTAGAGGGAGGCCATGCATCGTTGTCTGAGGCCCTAGCTCTGATTGCATCCCTGATTTCCATGTCAACAGTGTTTGCATCTAGACATAGGAGAGCTGCCCTTAGGAAGCACAGAGACTTGGGTTGTGGGGTTTTTTTTTTTGGTGTTAAATTTTTTTAAGTTCTTTATATATCCTGGAGATCAGTGCTCTATCTGATGTGCATAAGGCAAAAATTTGCTCCCCAAATGTAGGCTCTCTCTTCACCTCATTGTTTCTTTTGCTGATAAGAAGCTTGTTAATTTGAATCCATCCCATTTATTGATTCTTGATTTCATTTCTTGCACTTTGGGAGTCTTGTTAAGGAAGTTGGGGCCTAATCTGACATGATGAAGGGTTGGGCCTACTTTTTCTTCTATTAGGTGCAGGGTCTCTGGTCTAATTCCTAGGTCCTTGATCCACTTGGAGTTGAGTTTTGTGCATGGTGAGGGAGATAGGGGTTTAGTTTCATTTTGCTGCATGTGTATTTCCAGTTTTCCCAGCACCATTTGTTGAAGAAGCTATCTTTTCTCCAATGTATGTTTTTGGCGCCTTTGTCTAGTAGGAGATAACTGTATTTATGTGGGCTTGTCTCTGTGTCTTCTGTTCTGTACCATTGGTCTATATGTCTATTTTGGTGACAATATCATGTAATTTTTTTTTTACTATAGCTTTGTAGTATAGTTTAAGGTCTGGTATTGTGATGCCTTCTGCTTCACTCTTCTTGCTAAGGATTGTTTTGGCTATTCTGGGTCTCTTATTTTTCCAAATAAATTTCATGATTGCTTTTTCTATTTCTATAAGGAATGACATTGAGATTTTAATTGGAATTGCATTGAATCTATATAGCGCTTTGGGTGGTATGGCCATTTTGACAATATTGATGTGTGCTTCTTTTTAACAATTAGTGTTTTCTCTTTGCAGACATATAAAATCTCCCTTAAAAATGAGTGTATGTATAACTAATTTGAACAAATAAAAAAGAAGTACTCTCTAAAAAAAATGCATGTATCTGCTGAGTGCAATGGCATAGGCTGTACTCCCAGAAGCTGGGGAGGATGAGGTAGGAGGACGATGAGTTCAAAGCCAGCCTCAGTAACTTAGCGAGGCCCAAAGCAACTCACTGAGACCCCGACTCCATGTAAAATACAAAAAAAAAAAAAAAAAAGGGGGCTGCGGATGTGGCTCAGTGGTTAAGTGCCCCTGAGTTCAATCCCTGGTATGGAAAAACAACAACAATAACATAAAACAGTGTATCTAAATTTAAAGACAGATCATTTTCAAAGAAAATTATCTCAAACACCCTTATGATAATCTTATGAAGTTGAAGTTGGCACTATTACCATTTTATAGATGAAAGAGGCACTGTAAGATAAAAGTGCTCAAGGTCATACAATTAGAACAGGTGCACAGGTTTCAAACCCAGGCTCTCTGGTCCTGTCTTGTGTTCTTGAACCCAAATCTCTACCTTGATGTAAAACATGGAAACAGTGACTGATACCATGCTATGGCCACACAGTTTTGAAATAACTGATCTAGAGGAAAAGTCTATTGAACCTAAATTTCCTTCTAACAGCAATGACTCCTTTGGTCAAGGGCTTGATGACATTATTCTGTAGGTGCCTACTATATGTGAGACACACTCTGTGAGGTGTTTTGCAGACTCTGTTGGATTGTTGAAGCAACTTTGCAAAGCAGGCATTTTTTGAGGAGGAACCTGGGATTACTTTATCCAAAACCACCTAAATAACAAACAACAATTGGTTTCAGCAGAAATTCAAACCAATCTCCAGTAGGTTCCCAACCCTGTGTCCTTTGATGTCTTCCAGATTCAAGGACCTGCCTTCTGCAATGCCTGTTCTCCAACTTACTGATCATGGGCTCTGCCTCTCCCGTCATGCCTGTAATCAGAAATGAGTTGAATATGCTTTGCTCAACAAAATGCATCCTGCTCCAACCAAGTAACTCAGCCCCCTCTCTCCCCCTAAGATTCCCCATAGTCAAATTAACCAGTATTTGGAATGGAAGTCATATAACAAACCCCAGTGCACTGGATTGGAAATTACAACTTAGCTATTCTGGTGTCTAGAAAAATAATGTGAGGAGCACAGATAATAACCAGTATACTTTGGATGGAAGAGCATAGCATTAAATAATTAAAACCAGTGAAAATGGCATGGGGGAGGGGGTTGAGCCTACATGGCTATTTGTGAAACTGAGAAATGGAGTATGGATGTTTGGTATCTACCCATACTGAGGACTTTCCGGTTAATTACATTCCTGGGTGAAGTCAGGGGAAAATATGATACTTACATTTTTCAGAGAACACAATAATTTTCAGTCATTTTCTAGGTGATTGGTTAACTCTCTAGTTCACCTGCTTTCTGTTAAACGTAGGAGAGCTTTCTTTGACTGTGAAACACTGAAATTTGTGGTTCTCATACCAATTTATTGAGTACTTGCCACATGCCAGGCAAAGATGCCTCTCAGAGCTCATAGTTGGGTAAACGGACCTTAAACCAGATCTTATATCTGAACTACTAGAATAAAACCCCCTTCCCTTTCTCATCCATCCCAATCTACACAGCATAATTTTTTTTTTCACAGTACTTATCGGAAATGAAAATCATGTATTTCTTTATGTGTCTATTGTCTGTCTCTCAAAACAGTTTGGAAATGCCAGTGAAACAAAGATTCTTGCTTATTGCTATTTCAAATACCTAGAAAGGTGCCCAGCAGGTAATGGGTATCAGTGCCAAAAGTAATGGAGGTGACAGGAAAGAAGTGAGCAGATTTGCCTAGGGGGGTAAAACCCTGTAGCAAGGGGACAGTGGAAGGAAATGACTGTACAATATGTGGTACGGCAAGGAGATGCCATGTACCGTGGACTGTGCTGATATGACCTGTCAGTCCCCATTCCTCTGCTCCCACCTGCCTGGGCACCACCTGCTGCCACCCCAGTTTTCAAAGACCCTTTCCCAGGCCAGACTCAGCACCTCTGGCTGATATGTCAACTAACCCCATAGTATCGGGCCATCTCTCTTCTATTTCCTTCAAGCCTGGATACATGAACTTGTTCCAACCATCATAGGGTTCTGTCTAAAGAACTTTTAGTGCATGCTCCCCATCATGGAGCTGAGTTAAATTTCTTTTGATGGTGAAGGTTTCATTAACTAAAATAATTAGCTAGTGTATAAATGGATACAGAGCAGCCAAGGTGGCCTCCAAATATGTTGAAATCCATAATGTGTCACTTTGCCACAGATATTCTTTTTCCATTTTCTTTTTAACTAGCACTGCTTTTTGAAGTGCCAAGCTGTTTAAACTTGTAGTAGCAATTAACAGAAAACAGCAAAGCTCAAATTACAAGAGGGGGATGTATTAGAAGAACATTGTGTTATCCATAGAATCCAAAGCAGCTGGGCCTCTCAAGTGATTTGAAACAGAAACGTGAAACTCAATCTTTGATCTTCTCTCTCTCTCTCTCTCTGTCTCTCCTGTCCATCTCTCTCCCTGTCCTGAGCCCTCTGTTAATACTTGCTTCTCACTTTGTCTCCTTTGTTTCTTTCTCTTTGTTTTAGTCAGCCTTTCATTGCTGTGACTAAAAGACCCAACCAGAACAATTATAAAGGAGGAAAAGTTTATTTGGGGGCTCATAGTTTCAGAGGTCTCAGTCCATAGACAGCAGGCTCCATTCCCCAGGGCTCAAGGTGAGGAAGAACATCATGGCAGAAGAGTGTGGCAGCGGGAAGCAGCTCATGTAATGATCAGAAAGGAGAGAGACACTCCACTTGCCAGAGATAAATATATACCCCAAAGGCACGCACCCATGACGACCTCCTCCAGCCACGCCCCACCCACCTTTGGATACCAGTTAATCCCATCAAGGGATTAATTCACTGATTGGGTTAAGGCTCTCATAACCAATTCTTTCTTCTCTGAACCTTCTTGCATTATCTCACATATGAGTTTTTGGGGGACACCTCACATCCAAACCATAACATTGTATTCCTCCTTTATTTCTTGTCTGCCAGTTTCTTCCTCTTCTGGTCTCTCTGTCTTTAACACCCCCCCCCCCCATTTTCCTCTTTCAACTGGCTTTGTTTGCTTTTGCATATTCAGAGCAAACCCTTACTTATAACTTTCTATAATATTTTCTTCCATGTCAGAAATCACCTCAGATGCTCAGATGCCCGGCTAACTCCCTACATCTCTCAGATTTCAAAATCTATAGAAAGCTAATCTGATTGGTCCAGCTTGAGTTAGGTACCATCTCTTGTCCAAATGAACTGTAAGCAGGGAAATGGAGTGATGTGATACAAGCATCCTAGAGTGTAGGGGTGCTGTCTCTTCCATAGAGAAGTACAGTATTGCTGAGAGAATGTATACCTCTGTGACTTGAATATATATGGTAAAATATGTCTGCTTCCTTCAAATTCAGAGTTTCCATCAGTATGAATGGGCAAATGAATAGTCTTCTACCAAGGGCAGATTAAGAAAGCTAGATGAGAGATACTATGTGGAAAGTGATTGCTTCATGTAGAATGATTCTTCCTTAGGAGAGCCAATCAGAATTTTTTCACATCGAGCCATTATGTACATTTGTAGTGTTTGAGTTCCCAGGTCAACAGCGCCTTCTATCATCAAAGGTATCAGAAGTCGAGCTGTACAACTCAGTAGAGACAATAAGGTTCCCACTCGTTGACAGGCAGACGTTTGTGCCTGACAATGTATTAGTTCTGGGTTTTCTTTGCAGAGTGCTCTTCGGTCCTTAGTTTGCCCCTCTGTGAAATGCAAGGGTTAGGTATGACCTTCTGAGTTCCATTTAGCACCGATGAGCTGTGATTCCCAGTGGAAGCAGGATATGCACCCAGGATCTGAGCTGCGCTGGGAAGCTAAGCTGAGCCAAATTCACCTACACTTGTTCCTGCCAGGCTCTCAGATTCCTCCTCAAAGCCATTTCAGCTCAACATGGGATCCAATGTTTACCTTCTAGGTAGTCTAAAGTGAGATTTGCAGACTTTGCAGTTGCTGTCAGATGTCTACCTTTCTAAGATTTGTTTTCAGACTTTGAGCAAAAGATTTTCAGCTCCCAGGGTCTTTGGTCACTTTTGGCATCTCTCCAGGCAGAACCCTGAACAGCATTTGGGCCTCCGAGCAGAGGCCCTAGGACCCGTCTCAGTTGCTGCCTATGGAGCAAGCTGCTGCACCAACATATATAGCTCCCTCCTCAAAGAGCCTGAGAACCTGGATCAGTGAGAGGCCAGCCCAGTGAGAGGATGGGCAAGCTGTTTGTCAATGGTGCTTGCCTGGAAACAACCAAATTGCTTAAGTGGTATTGTGATCATGCTCAGATTCATCTAAGCATTTGGTCAAGGGTATAAAAATCAAGGCTGGCTGATGTGTCAGTAAGTAGACATCTTTAATTCTCCACCCCCTGGAATTGTTCCTTTATTCGTTCAACAAACCTTCGTAGAGTGTCTGGTATGCTCTAGGTATTCTGGGATACAGGAAAGTAAACCTGCTCATCCTCCAGGAAGGTAAAATAGGCTGACAAACACACAGGCATTAGTCTAGAATGGGGTCAGGGATGTCTGTCTTCTCACCTGATCTCCTTCCTACACTTTTTGTCCCCAGGTACCTCTGCTTCTGGAGCCAAACGAAATCTGTATGGAAGGATAATGGTGGGGGTAATGTGTTATGGTTTAGATAGGAGGAGTCCCCCAAAAGCTCACGTGTGAGACACTGCAAAACTCTTCAGAAGAGAAATGATTTGATTATGATTATTAATATAATATATAATTAATATAATATGATTATTAATATAATGATTAATAATTATTAATTTAATAATTAAATTATTAACCTAATCAGTGGGCTAATCCACTGATTAACTGAGTAGTAACTGTAGATAGGTGGGGTGTGGCTGCAGAGGAAGTAAGCCACTGGGGGCATGGATTTGTGGTTTGTTTCGTTCCTGGTGAGTGGAGCTTTCTCTCTATCTCTCTTTCTGCTCCCTAGCTGTCACATGTTGAGCATGATATGTGACAGCTATGTCCTTTCCTCCCCTCTGTGCTTTGGCTGTGATGCTCTGCTTCACCTAGGGCCCAGAGCTAAGGGATCAGCCAGCCACATACTGAACTTCTGAAACCATGAACCAAGATAAACTTCCCCTCTCTTAAGTGGTACCTATCTAGTTTTGGGGTCACAGCAATGAAAAAGCTAACTAATACATTGGGGCAGAGAGCTAATTAATCAGCATTTCCAATTTTAGGACTCTTGGAAGTCTTTAAGCTGGACTAAGAGGGTGGTAAGATTTTCATAAATAGGAAGGAGGAAAGGCACTTCAGGTGGAAGAATTAGCAAAAACAAAAGTATAGGGTATTTAGACCTATAGAAAGGCCCTGGAGTATGCAAAGCATGTGGACAGAAGGATGCCAAGATCCCCAAGATGAAGGACAGGTGAGGGAAGAAGTCACCTTGGAGTGGGTCCTGCCATACTTAGCACCCAGCTACCACCCAGCTTAGTCCTTCCAGAATTCAGTTCTTTAAAACAGTGTAGGGTGTGTTTGAGGGAGCAAATAGATTGGGTACAAATCATTCATTAAAGACTATACTTCATATTTCCTTTGGTGACCCTCTACTCAAACACCAAATGCTTGAGCCTTTCTCTGTTCCTTTAATACAAACTGGTGTTAAAAATATAGCAACTACAGACACATCGACATATGCTACCCGACTCCCATTGTATCGGTTAGGTTTCCCCATTATAGATAGCATAAAACAATTCTGGCTAATTTATAGCAGAATCATAATTGATTAAATGATACTGAAACACTTAGATAACCACTTGGATGCCAAATCAGAGGCTACAAAACTGATCCCATAAAGGTATTGCAGTTGTCCTGCCTGGCAACATTCGTAGAGCCTCTCTAGGGACCAATACTGAACAATGCCTCACCTCTGTCACATCTGGAGGCCTCCAGGGAGTGGCAGTAGCTACTAAGGTTGCACGAATTTCTAGGGAAGATGTCAGAGCAGTTTTACTTCCTCCCATCATCAGTTTGAAATCTGAGTCTGGCGTAGCACCCCTGATGCGTGGGGCACGATTACCTTTTCCGTGGAACCAGACTAGGCCTCCTTCAGTGGATGAATGGATCAGGAAATCAGGGTACTTATATACAACAGAGTTTTATTCAGCCACAAAGAAGAATGAAATTATGTCATTTGCAGGAAAACAGATGGAACTTGAGAACATTATGTTAAGCAAAGTAAGATAAACTCAGAAGGCCAAGGGTTGTGCGTTCTCTTTCATATGTGGAAGCTAGAGAAGAAAAAGGAAAAAAAAGGGGGGGGGGAGGGTGAGGAGTGACTGCATGGAAATCAAAGGGAGATCAGTGGTGTAGAGGAAAGGGCCCAGGGGGAGGGGACGCAGGGAGAGAAAGGGTAAACACTGGGGGACAATATTGGCCAAATTATGTTGATCCTCACGTGCATGTACAAATAAGCACCAATGAACCCCACCGTTATGACCAACGACAGTGCACCAATAAAAATATGGAAAGATACATTTTTAATAGCACAGATATGATCATTCTTTGATAGTCAGTATTGTCCCACATAGAGTCCCCAAATTGCTTCAATCCACAAACAGGGTTTGTTTGGTTTCCATACTTTTCTTTCTTTGTTCAGAAGGATTTGGAACAAACCTTTTAAAAGGTACTATTTTTACACAAAGACCTACATTTCCTTGTGGCAGTGGGGCTTGCATTCTCATCTGGTGGCCATTCATTGGAAGAGTGTGGTTACTGTCACTCAGGTTTTCTATACTCCTTGTCTGCTCTTTTGGGACCCATTCATGGTCTTTCACTCATTTAGAATAGCTGCCTTTGATTGACACTCCTGCAGTAGTCATACCTTTCTGCTAAACTTGGTTTCTACTAAATGTTGTAGTATATTTTTGTTCTTTCCACATCATTATATATTTAGCTACTTAGCCATATGAGGTGGCTGCCTATTATTCTGTCAATCTCTGGACTGAGCTTTTGGGCTCTTTGGAGCCGACATGCCAAGGCTGTGTGTCTGGAGATAAAGGCTCTAGGTCAGGGTTTCCCATTAACTGCCTCTCTGATCTTGAACAAGGCATTTTGCCCTCTGAGCTTCAATTTCCCCCTTTCTGTAAAGTGATGTGTTAGAATGAAGTGATCAGTAGGATCTTCTCTGGTTTGATACATTCATAATTTAGATTAATATCTGCAATGAGCAGTGTTTTTCTTGTCTCTGGGATCCTCAAAGGGCATTTACTATATAATTGTTCCATACAATTATGAATTAGGCAACTATTGAAAATGATACTTTATAACAATGTTTGTTGATGAGGAAGGATATTATATGTTTTATTTTTGAACTTTTAATTTTGTAATTAATTATAGATTTAAATAGCTTTCAGAAACAATATTGAGAGGCCCTGTCCAGCCTCCTTTTCTTTTTCTTCAGTGGTAACATCTTACAGAGCCAGGGATAATATCAAAGGCAGCACGTTGATGTGGATACAATACACTAACCTTACCCAGAGCCCAGAGTTCACCATTTTTACATGGGCTTGTGTGTATGTATGTGTGTGTGTGTGTGTGTGTGTGTGTGTGTGTGTGTTGAGCTCTAGGCCATTGTCACCTCTGTAAATGTGGGTGACCACCATCCCAGTCAAGACATAAGACAGTTTCTTACAAAGTGTTTGCAATATTTTATGTAAAAAAAAATCTAATCTCTGTTTTTAAAAACTGCAAATAAACACCAGGAAATTAACCATGGTTAACTCTGAGTGATAGAAAAGCAGCTCATTTATATTTTCCAGCTAGTACTTGCCTGGACACCCTCAATTTTCTCTAGGGTCTCTGTTTATGCCTGACGTTTTAAGTTAGAAAACTGCAACCTTTTATCTAAGAAAGAGGTGCAGTAGTTTCCCATTATCAATGGGAGATCTCTTCCAAGACGCCCAGTGGATACCTGAGACCTCAGATAGTACTGATCCTATGCTATTATACTATGTTTTCTGCTAGATATATATACTTATGATAAAGTTTAATTTATACATTTTGCACAGCTTGAAATAATGACAAAATGAAATAATTATAATAACGCATTGTAATGAAAATATCTATTATAAAATATTCTATTGTTCTTTATCTTCTCACTTCAAGCAATTTAGAGCTTCTATTTGGCATATCTAAATTGCCAGTGTCACTATTCTTGTGTGGGGAGACAACACAGTAAAATAAATAAGTTTTATAATAGTAAAATAAGGGTTACTGAATATAATCATTGCAATACCTGGAAAGTTGATCCGATAACTGACATGTTACTAAGTGATTACTGGGAAGGCAGTGTATACAGTGTGGATACTGCAGACAAAGTGATGATCACATCCTGGAACAGACAGATCAGGACAGCACAGGATTACATTACATTGCCCAGAATAGCATACAGCTTTAAAAATCATTAATTGCTTTCTTCTAGAATTTCTCATGTCATATTTTCATACCTTGGTTGACTGCATATAACTGAAACTTTAGAAAGTGAAACTGAGAATAACAGGGTGCTAATGTATTGGTATGGGAAGATTATATTTCAAAGTGTACACATCAACATAGGTTGGGTGTTATTACTTTGTAAGTTTATTTCAATCCATTTCCCCCAAAGAAAGAAAAACAAAGGATTTATTGTGACATTCTGTCACTGTTTAAGAATTCTCAAGATTGTAGAGTGGATTTAGGCAGCAAATCTGGACTGAGAGTTTAAAATTGAAGCAGTGAGAGAAGAGTTGAGCCAAGAGGTGGGTGATGGAGGAAATGCACAAAGACACAGTCCTGGACAGGCTGAGACTTGGATGGGTGGAAGAACTATGGTTGCTAGAACAATAAACAGGAAATAATTCATTAACCCTGAATCCTGACCAGGGCAGGTCAGGGGTGAGGGGCAACAAAGGGAGAAAGAGGGAGAGGCAGGGCGGCAAGCTTCCTTCCTTAAAATCAGTAGAAAAGAAAGTCAAGATCCAGTTAAGCCAGGACAGGAGCTGCAAGGTCACTTAGTGGGGGAGAAATGTACAAATCATCTGAAATTGCTAGTGGAAAACTGTGCCAGGCAGCCACCTTGTGAACACACCTAAGCCTGCCTCCCTAAAAGCCATGACATCTACATAGCTTCTTCCCAACAACAGGCAGCAGCAGATACTATCATAGGGCATGCTCGTGAAAAGAACTGTCCCAGTAATCTCAACAGAGGGATCACTGCTATGTGACATTGTCAAAACCCTCCACGACCACTGACAAGGGAGTATGTGGAGTGGTGCATACAGGAAGTCCTTCACAGGGAGCAGGGCACCCCAGGGAAGCAGCATGAGCCCCAATGGCTGCAGAAACATCTCTGCGCCCCAGCAGCCCCTGCATCATACCAAGGGCCTGCAGATGCAGCTGCACAGCCATGGGTCACTGCAGATTGTGCACAGACATGGGACTCCCAATGGGAACTCCAGGAGCTGGTAGGAACCCTGTAGATGCAGCAGCCAAAGCAGGGGCCTTCATAACTGAGAGTGCCACACAGCCCAAAGAGGGCCTGCAGATGTGGGTCTCAGAGTCACCTGTTGTCACCAAGCATGTGCACATGCCAAGGTGGTGGCAGAAGCCACCTGGTACCTCTCATGGGCCAACAGCACCACTACAGCTGAATAGTACTTTAGGCTGCCATATCCTGTACACCCCCAAACCTACACAGGTAATCTCACAGCTATTTTATAGCTGGGGGCACATGAAGGATTTCTACAGGTGTGCACACTAGATTGTATCCCTAATCAGGGAGAGACTTGGCTGCTAAGTCATAAATAGGGTTCTTTCCTCTGGCCCACCAGAACAGGTATCATAACACACCAAAGAATGGAAGGAGCATCCTAGAATTGTATTAGAGGTGTGCAGGTAAGATTGCCATTTCCACACCAAAGAAACACAAAGGTAAAACAGGATATGTGGGAATACAGTAAACCTCCCAAGCCTGATGAAGTCCAAATCAGGTGGACCTAATAAGTCTCCCCATCTCAAATAGCTTAGCATGGAATAACATAAATCAAAACTGGCTTTTATCTCATAGATATCTTCTGTATTGACATAACAGGTTTTCCCTTAATTGATATTTCATTCCGTAATCCAATTTAAAGTATTTCTTTTAATGTTTTAATGCATTATTTGGAATTAGTATATCCTTTTTCTCCTTGACCATGTTTATATTCCATCTTTTGTCTCTTTTTCTTGTATTATCTGCTCCTTTCTCTATCTTCTTCTCCCCCATTTTTTCTTTTCTCCTCATTCTTCATTCTTTCTCTTCCTTTTCATATACTACATAGCTTAACAGTAATCTTACTTTCTCTAATACCTAATTTCTCAGCCTATTCTGGTAAATTACTCCCATTTTCCCACTCAACTTAGTGGACTTGTGAGGAAATTTTCAGTAAGTTTTAAAGGTTTGTTAGTATATGGCTTTGTTCTGCAGTGGTTGCAGTTACTGATGGTTATTATACCCACTCAAAGCAGTGCTGGAGACAGAACAGAGCAGCAGGATCACACTGAGTGGGAGTACCAACAATTAGATATGCACCAAGCCAGAGGCACTTAGTGAGGAGAAAGAAGCTCACTAAAAATTTCTCTGGTTCAACAGCAAAAGAGAGAATCATCCCAGCAAATGTGCAAAAGTGGATGTAGAAATATAGGTAATATAACAAAGCAAAGGAATGAGGTTCCCCCAAAAGTTCACGACACTTTAACAGATGAACACATAGACACTGAAGTATAGGAAATGCCAGATAAGGAATTCAGAAAGTTGATGGTTAGAATGATCAATGAGCTAAAGGAGATCTAAGGAATTTAACTAAGGGAGAATATGCAAGATATGAAAGGGCATTTTAATAAAGAGAGACTCTGAAAAAGAACCAAACAAATGCTGAAAATAAAAGATGAAATAAATCAAATTAAAAATTCAACTGAAAATTTCACCAATAAATGAAATCACATAGAAGGCAGAATTTAAGGCATTGAAGACAAAAATATATAAACTTAAAAACTTAATAAAGAAATTTAAAAACCATATAAGGAATATACAATAAATCTAGAACAACATTAAGAGACCAAACCTAAGATTCATAGGCATCAAAGAGGGACATGAGATACAACATAAAAGGATGGATAACTTTTCAATGAAATAATTTTAGAAAATTTTCCAAACCTTGAGGATGAGATGGATATCCAGATACAGGAGCTACTTAGAATCCCAGATTACAAAAAAAAAAAAAAATCTGCACAATACCTTATACACAGATCCAAAAATTCTTGGTAAAATATCTGCAAAATGTCTTCAACAACACATTAAGAAAACTGTACATCACAATCAAGTTGGTTTCATTACAGAGATTCAAGGTGGTTCAACATGTAAATCCATATAATTCATCACATAAATAGAATTAAGAACAAAAGTCATGCAAACATCTCATGCAGAAAAAAAACCTTCAATAAAACTCATCACTCACTCATGCTAAAAGCACTGGAGAAACTAAGGATAAAAAGAACTTGCCCCAACACCATAAAGGCTATATATGAGAAACTCAAAGTCAACATCATATTGAATGAGGAAAACTAAAAGTATTTTCTCTGAAATCAGGAACAAGATGAGGATGTCCATTCTTCCCACTCCTGTTCAATATAAGACTTGAAATTTTGGCCTGAGCAATTAAGCAAGAGAAGAAAATAAGAAATATAGACAAATCAGAAAGGAAAATATCACATTGCCATTGCTTACAGATGAGCTGATCTATACTTAAAAAATACAAAAAACTCCACCACTCCTAGAGCTGATAAATTCAGCAAAGCAGCAGCATACAAAATCAACATACAAAATCTACACACTAATAATGAACCCACTGAAAGCCAGGAAAATGATTCCAACCACAAAAGCCACAAAAAATATACCTAAGAATAAATCTAACCAAAAGATGGGAAATACTTCTACAATGAAAATTACAGAGAACTGAAAAAAAGAAATAGAAGACAACACTGAAAGATGGTAAGACCTCCCCATTTCATAGATGGCAGCATTGTGAAAATGACCCTATTTCCAAAAGCAAACTATAGATTGAAGGCAATCCCCATCAAAGTACCAGTGAAATTCTTCACAGAACTAGGAAAAATCATTCTAAAATCCATGTAGAAGAATAAAAGACCCACAAAAGCCAAAGCAATGCTGAGTAAAAAGCT
>CM053413.1:48092250-48126603 GCA_028644305.1 Xerus rutilus
TTTTTTTTTTTTTTTTTTTTTTTGGCTTCTGTGGGGACTAGGGGAGAAGACAGTGGCCGTGGCATTCTTGAGGGGAGTGGAGTGTACAGAAATCACAGAGAGCACTGGGATAGAAGAGAACCACTCTACCTACAAGTGCTAGCTGTTACTTAACTCTGAGTCATAATTAAAACACTGTTCATGGGGAGGCCAAAGGAAGCTATCTTTCTCATATACCTAATCTCTCATTCTGGTCTCCTTTCCTTCCTTTGATTTCTTCTGAGAGAGTTCCAGCAAAGGCGCTGATCTTCTGCAACAATTTCTCTACCAAACAAGGAGTATTGCAGAGTCTGTGGCCTGGAAGAATCCAAGAAGTAAAGACAGACCTGGGACACTGCCTTCTCCTGCCAGAATTTCCAAAATAAGGATTCCAAAAGAAGTCTCAAGGAAGAAACATCTGAGAGTCTTCATAGCATCCAAATTGCCTCACTTAGCCAGTGATGCTGGGCAGAATCCATGACCAGACTTAACCGGTAGGGCCCAGAGTGGGCAGGTCTCAAAACAAGTGGGAGAAAGTGAATGGGCATCTCAAGTGGGCAGTTGCTGCTTTCAGTAATGTAGTGATTTGCTTTGAGATGAATAATAGGGGCCTGATCAGCTACATCACCAAGGCCAGGCTTAGGCAATGAGCTTGCCTCTAGAAGGACCCTCAGCTTTTTAAAGCCATGTTTGAGAAGCTGTGTTCTTTTGTGCAATTTCAATGAGCACAGAGATATTTTCTTCTTTTGAGATACGATTCACATACAGTGAGATTCCTCCTTCTGAGTGTACAGTTGCATGAACTATGGTAACCAACATCACGATCAAGATTCATACCACTCCTTGGTATATATCCAAAGGAGTTACTATTCTATAGTGACACAGCCACATCAATGTTCATAGCAGCTCAATTCACAACAGCCAAGCTATGGAACCAACCTAGGTGCACTTCAACAGATGAATGGATAAAGAAAATGTGATATTTATATACATATATATATATGCAATGGATATATATATATACATATACCACATTCATAAAAGAGAATGACTTTGTGACTTTTGCTGGCAAATGGATGAATCTGGAGACTATCCTGCTGAATGAAATAAGCCAATTGCAAAAAAACAAAGGTTGAATGTTCTCTCTGATATGCAGATGCTGACACACAAAGAAGTGGGAGGGGAAGAACAGAAGTTCAGTGGATCAGAGGAAGGGGAATGAGGAAAAGGATAGGGGATAGGAATAGAAAAGACAATGGAATAAATCTGACTTAACTTTCCTATGTTCCTGTATGAATACACCACAGTGAATCTCCACATCATGTACATCCACAAGACTGAGATCCTAATTAGAATAAGATATACTCCATGTTTGTATAAATATGTCAAAATACACTCTGCTGTCATGTATATCTAAAAAGAATAAAATATTTTTAAAAAGATTCATAACTTCTCTCCAAATTCTCTTTCTCCTTCATAGCCAGTCCCTACCTCAGCCCTGACCCCTGGCAAACATTGCTCAGTTTTCTGCCCCTGTGATTTTGCCCCTTCTAGAAAGTCCTGTAAATGGACTCAGTATGTGCAGCCTTCCGACTCATGCTTTTGAGACTCATCGGTGTGGTTGTGTGGATTACCAATGCATTCGTTTTCATTGCTGTGTAATCATCCACTGTACAGATGTGCTGCATTTGGTTTAATCAATAGCTGACAGCTACCTGGATTGGTTATAGTTGTCAGCAATTACAAATCAAGCTGTTATAAACATTCATGAGCAAAACCCAGGAGCATTCTAATTTCATATCTGCCAATTACATAATTTTACAATACTTCCATTATGGTATATATTTTGAATCTGGTGAGTGGAGTCCCTCCCTGCTCTCTGATCATCATGTGAGCTGCTTCCTTCCACCACACGCTTCTGCCATAATATTTAAATGACATGTATCTATATCTGACTACTAAAAAAATAAAGTAAAATGATTAAAATGTTTTCTGTTGTTGACCACTGGCACATCTTGTCCAGGATCAGCAATGGCTGACTGACCATTTGAATTTTGATCTCATTCATTTGATCTTTTTTGCTCAGTGGTAGTCACACATGGGAGTAATACAATAGATGCTTCCCTTGGATTTCACAGCAAATCACATTCATCTCATTTGCTGAAGGCCTGTGCTGTTCCAAACTGAGGCCAAAATGTTCAATCTTTGGCAACTTGATGATATACAGCTTCCTATCAGTGTTCCCATGTAGTAAAAAAGAAAACCTGAGTATCCTCTGAAAAAATAATTAATTTTTACCCAAGAAATTATTGGTATATCTGATGAATTTTGCTTTAAATACTTGCCATGTAACACAAATCCAAGCATCCTATCTTTTCAAGACATCTAAAAAGGATGAAGAGTGTTATGTCTACCATCAGGCCAGCCAGTTGGCTGCTACAAAGGCAGGAGCATCCCCTTCGGGTACAAGGCTATGTGTCTTCATTTTGCTCTGGAAGGAAACTGACCAACAAAAATAAGCATGCTTTACAAAAAAATCCATACCTCATGTGTGAAGGGCACAGAGCATAGACTCCAAGTCACTTTGGATTTCCTGAGAGTTAGAAAGAGTTGTTCAGGTTTCTTCCATCCTGATTATTACCCACCAGATTATTTCCTGACTGCTTAATGGAGGAGGAAGATTCACTGGAGATGAGAATTTTCTTTTGTTTCCATACTCAAGCATTGGCTTCCTCTTGAGCATTTTAGAGCATCAGAAAGCAGGAGCCTGTGATTAGGAGTGAATCAGACTTGACCTTAATTGCCTAAGGAAAAAAAAAAAGAACAATGATACTGTTTATGGAAGACTTGCAGCTTGGCTGATATTGGGCAAAGCACTGTGTATTCATTACAGTATGTGTTACTTACAAGAATAACCCTAAAAATTAAATACAATTATATTATTCCCTTTTTACAGTAAGAAAACTGAAGCTCACAGAGGTAAAAGAGTCTGCAGAAGATGGCTCAGCTGGTGTATGGCAGCTGTGACTATAAGACCTGACAAGGACAATTTTAGGGGAGGAAATGTTTATTTAAGGACTCACAATTTCAGAGGTCTCAATCCATAGAGAGCAGACTGCTTTCCTTGGGGATCAAGGTGAGGCAGAACATCAGGTGGAAAAAACATCAGATTGAACATTTCAGCCTCAGTTTGGAACAGCACAGGCCTTCAGCAAATGAGGTGGAGGGAAGCAGCTCACATGATCATTAGCAAGCAGAGAGAGAGAGATTCCACTCACCAGATACAAAATATATACCCCAGAGCCACGCCCCCAATGCCCACCTCCTCCAGCCACACCCACCTTCTCCAGCCACACCCACCTCCTCCAGCTACACCCATCTCCTCCAGCCACACCCACCTGCCTCCAGTTAATCCCATTAGGAGATTGATTCACTGATTAGATTAAGGCTCTCATAACCCAATTGTGAGCTTGTGGGGGCACCTCCCACTCAAACCATAACAGCTGGCAATGAATTTATGATTGTGTCTGATGCCAAACTCATGCTCCAAACCACCACATTTAATTGCCTCTCAGGTTTGTCTGGCATCCCCAGGATGCCTGCATCTGTTGGTAACAGGGGAACTGACATGGCCTGTATGCTGCACCGATCGTTTTGATTTCTCTGAAGCTCTTCCTCATGGACATAGCTCCCACTATGGCATTCTGTGGAGGTCATCTTCGTCTGATCTGTTTTCCTCCCGGTGCTTTGCTTTAGTGATGTTCTATCTAGCCCTTGATACTAGACAGATTCTGGATGACAGATTCTTTTAGGTTAAACTGACACTGAAAACTCTCCTTTAGACATACAAGCTGGCATGTGAATTCTGAAGCTACCATGAATCAGATGCTGAAGTTCAAAGGGGGGACAGAGAAGGGAAGGCCAGTGGACAAGCTGAGGGCTTTGAAGTGCCAGCAATGATGAAGACAGTGTGTAAGAACCTCAGTTGCTTTAGCCAGCGACATTTCCAGTACATACTGTCACTCCTGCATTACAGATGAGAAACAAGCTGGAAAAGGTAAAGAACTTCATCCAAGTTCACCTTGCATGTAAGTTGTAGGATTATGGTATAGGCTATTTCATTTATCAGTTATCTTCCTATGCTGAACTTTTTCCTGAATTAGGGAAAGGATATCAGGATGAGGGGATATAGGAACAATGGTGCTTTTAGCTTGGCCCAGGTGGAATGATATCAAAGTGCTAGCTCAACAGAGGAAGCAAAATTGGCTGGGTGGGGGTCAGGTAAGTCTATTTCACTCCAGGCAGTATCACTCCTGTTTTAGGTATAGTTTACATTCTAAAATTGATTACTAAGGAATTTTTTTTTTTCTGTTTTGGGTATTGAACTCAGGGGCACATGACCACTGAGCCACGTCTCCAGCCCTATTTTGTATTTTATTTAAAGACAGGGTCTCATTAAGTTGCTTAATGCCTTGCTTTTGCTGAGGCTGGCTTTGAACTCACAATCTTCCTACCTCAGCCTCCTGAGCCTCTGGGCTTACAGGCAGGCACCACCATGCCTGGCTTAAGGAAAATATCTTATAAAGCCAAAGTTATCCTTCAAAATATCTCAGGAAGAAGAAATGAGAATTGAACAATTGTCTTGAGCGGTCCCTTCACCTTTTTAGGCCCTAATATTAAAATAGATCATTTCCAAGGTAAAGGCACCACCTTGGTTGAAAGGGCCATGCTGTGTGCACCCTGATTTTCTAGCAGGATCTTTGAGACGTGAACATCAGGAGAAACATCACAAATGTGACTTCCAGGTCAGGCTCCCTCTGGACAGCCGTCTGCACTGTTGCCATTGCTGTCCTACCATTTCATGTGCAAGGTCATTGCTTGGGTACTGAATCGTGCCTGCAGAAACGTTCATCTCTGTGGGACGTTCATCTCTGTGGCAGCAACAGAGCAAGCAAAAATATCTTCCATGAACACATTGATAGGCATCTTAAGCAGCCTCGATAGTATGAAGAGCAGAGATGGCCAAACAAAACCCTCCCAACTTCCATGTATGATACTGGCTGGGAGCTGTCTCTCCAACTGCAACCAGAGATATTTAATGGAAGGAAAGAAGAGAGAAAAGAAGAGCCAAAGGAAATATTTTTCACTCACTTTCTTGTTTAAAATCCCTCCCTCAACAATGGGGAACTTACAACAAATACATAAAAGTGGCAAAGGGAATTAGTTTTTGCTAACTTCAGGGAAATTGTTTATTGGGCCCATGAATAATTGAACTACAGTTCAAGACTTGAACTATAGGGCATTATTTTTACTGCTTACAATTTCCCCTTTTTAAGTTGAATTGGTTATTTTTATGCTTTTCATGTGATTCAGGTGTAAGTGGTAACAGTTTGAGAAACACTGTTACCTAAATTCATTAGATTACCTCTTAAGTGGCTTTCTTTATAGTAACTAGAAGTGTCTGGAATTAAATGTGGTCAGACCTTTGATATGTTTTTAAAAAGCCTGATGCGCACCTGTAATCCCAGCAGCTCAGGAGGCAGAGGCAGGAGGATTACAGATTCAAAGCCAGCCTCAGCAACAGCGAGGCACTAAGCAAATCATTGAGACCCTATCTCTAAATACAATACAAAATAGGGCTGAGGATGTGGCTCAGTGGTCAAGTGCCCCTGAGTTGAATCCCCAAAAAAGGAAAAGAAAAAAAACTAAGAAGATATATTTCAAAAGAAAGTCAGACTGGAAAGGGACACCTCAGGTCTCCCTCCAGCTGCATGATCCAATCTGTGATGTGGCTTTGGTGCAGGCTCTGGTTTTCTGGGCCTTAGTTTATTTAGGATCAAAATGACTCCTGGATCCCTTTCTACATTATATAGCACTCTCTATATTCACCACCATTTTGAAATCTGAGGCAATGTGTTTCACATTACATTTGAACTCGGGTCATGCTTTTAAAAGTGTTTCATAAATATTTTCTCCACACTATTTGTAGAATTGCTTGAGGACGTCTTTCCAATAAGAGTCAGATGGGAGAAAAAAAGGGAGATTTGAGCTTCAAAATCATGATTACTTCACAAATTGTAAGCA
The DNA here is from genome assembly GCA_028644305.1 of Xerus rutilus. Classification (NCBI taxonomy): domain Eukaryota; kingdom Metazoa; phylum Chordata; class Mammalia; order Rodentia; family Sciuridae; genus Xerus; species Xerus rutilus. Next base: position 48,098,353 of record CM053413.1, read on the forward strand.
GCTCTCACCCAGTGGACAAGGAACACAAGAAAAATTATACAAGAACTTCCTGGTTCCAAAAGTTGAATAAGTTAATGAAAAGATTATTTTTTTTAAATCTCTTCAGCCAGGCATGGTGGTAAGTGCACACCTGTAATCCAGCTGCCTTGGAAGGCTGAGACAGGAGGATTGCAAGTTCAAAACCAGCCTCAGCACCTTAGAGAGGCACTAAGCAACTCAGTGAGACCCTGTCTCTCAATAAAACACAAAATAGGTCTGGGGGTGTGGCTCAGTGGTTGAGTGTTCCTGAGTTGAATTCCCAGTACCAAAAAAGAAAGAAAGAAAAAAACCTCTCCACTCTAAATTTTCAAAAGTGAATTCTTCAGAATGTTAACAGGTGTTCCCACTTTTTTCTAGTTTAGGTTTAGGTTTGGCTCCAAGAAGTCTGGATGAGGCTGGGGATGTAGATTAGTAGTAGAACACTTCCTCAGCATGTGTGAGGCCCTGGGTTCCATCCCCAGCAACACACACACACACACACACACACACACACACACAGATGGGAGGGGCTGCATTTGAAAATTTGGAGCTAAACTCTGTTTTACTCAGCTTTTTTTCACTGCTGTGACTCAGTTTCAGAAGTCTCAGTCCATAGACAGCAGACTCCATTCCTCAGGGTGCATGGCAGAAGAGTGTGACAGAGGGAAGCAGCTCACGTGATGATCAGTAGGCAGAGACTCCACTCTCTAGATACAAATATATACCCCAAAGCTACGCCCCCAATGCCCACCTCCTCCAGCCACACCCACCTCCTCCAGCCACATCCACCTCCTCCAGCCACACCCACCTCCTCCAGCCACACCTACCTCCAGCCACGCCCACCTCCTCCCGCCACGCCCCCCGCCTCCAGTTACCATTCAGTTAATACATCAAGGATTGATTAATTCCCTGATTAGGTTAAGGCTATAACCGAATCAGTGAATTAGGTTAAGGCTATAACCCAATCATTTCTCCTCTAACCCTCTTGCATTGTCTCACATGTGAGCAAACTCCCAACTGTTAAGCTCCCAGTGCTGTTAAAGCTGGTGTATGTGGAGCAGAATGGAATCATCACATCATTGAGAGCAAGTTTGCTTACAAAGCCCTTTGTGGGATGCTTGTGTTCCTCTGTCATCGGGTGCTTAGAAAGAGAATCTCTAACATCCAGCTGGTCCCTGAGGAGAGCTGAGCTCTCACTATCTGGGAAGCTGCCTTTGTGTTTGTAACTGTATGAGCAAGAGCTATCTCTGTCTATTGCCTGCCAAGCAGGTGTATCTGATGTGTTGACTACCTCAGCTAGAAAATGCTCCCATCTGAAATGAGAAGTTGCACATCTTCTCATGGGAATAACTAGATGATTCCAGCCATGGGTCCCTGAAGCATGTTAAATACCATGGTGAAAGTCCATGGAGGACCTTTGGTCTAAGAATGAAGTCTTGGCAGTTCTAATTATTGAGAAAGTTTATACCTAGGAAAGGATTCTCCAGAAACAGTAAATGACTTGTTTTTTTTTTCAGTTCTCCCCTCTACAGAACACCTTTCTCTCAAATTTGTAGCCCTTCCTTTGCTGATTTTTATTTTGCCTTGTATTTAATTAATCTATTCTTGTGTTTCTCAAACTGTTACCACTTACACCTGAATCACATGAAAAGCATGCAAAACAAAAAATTCTTTATTCTTGATGTTCTCTACAGAGTTACCAAAACTTTCTGGTGCAGAGAAAAATTATTCTCATTTTTATTGTTAATAAAAGTGCAGAATTTAATCTATAGGATGTTCTAAATGTTAAGAGCCCTCTTGCATAGAATTATGAGTTTAAGAAAACAGTTATGATAAGATTTCTCTAGTGGAAATTTCTAAATATTTCCTGATAGAGAAATCTGAACATTTAGGCTTTATGTGGTTTAGTTTATTTATTTAAATTTAGCATTATTGTAGGTAAAACTTTTTGAATGTGACATAAGGATGTTGTTAAACACAGAGGTGAAAAGGCAAGGAAAGTGTAATGGACATGTCAATCACTTTGCACACTGTCTCTGCCTGAGTGGACAGAACACACAAGCCATTGATCCTGGCCATAGCTGAGGGCACTAGAAACATACACCTGGGCTGGACCAATCAGATTCTCTATTCTGGAAAATGCAAATTAGGTTGGAATGAGGAATGAGAGGCCAGGCACATCAGGAGCTATGCCTGGGACTGGGGTTAGGATTCTCATCTTGCTCTAACTTTGTGGAGAAAGAGAGAAGCTTTTCTGCACAAGAGAACAGGATGAAGTTGATATGCAGACATAAACGAAGCCCTAAGCTCTCAGAGAGAAGACAGCAAGTCTAGCTCCAAATTTTCCAGATCCATGTTTCAGGTCCAATTTGAAATGTGCAGCACTTTTTGGTAAAAAAATAGCTTTGTTTTTGTATTCATGAAACCAAGGTTATTTTTGAAAAACAAGGTGCAGAATTTACTGGGCACTCAATGAGGTAAGAAAGTTGGAGGGTAATCCCAGCACTTTGGGAGGCTGAGACAGGAGGATCGCGAGTTCAAAGCCAGTCTCAGTAAGGGGGAGGCGCTAAGCAACTCAGTGAGACCCTGTGTCTACATAAAACACAAAACAGGGCTGAGGATGTGCCTCAGCGGTCCAGTGCCCCTGAGTTCAATCCCTGGTACCAAAAAAAAAAAAAAAAAAAAAGAAAGAAAGTAAGTTGGAGGATCAACAAATTTCATTGTTTACCTTCAGTGACAAGCCAAGACCCACATCAGCCTGACATATATGTAAGAGTTCTGACTCAATATTATTTTCTTATCTATGTGTTCTCACCTGATTTCTCCCATTATGTTATCTGATAATGCTCCTTCCCTTCAAAGTGAATTTGAAATCCAGACCCAGAGCAGGTGGATTTAATCTTTGACTTGACTAACTCAGGAAGGCATTGTCACCAAAGGAAAGATGACTCATAGGAAACATTTGTCACTAACAAAATTAAACAATTAGCATTCTAAGTCCTTGTGATGTACTTAGAAAGCTTCTTTTTATGCCTTTAACTGAAACAAGCATCCTTCCACATAAAATCACAACACAATACCCATAACTCAATATAGTGTGAATCACGAAAATCTACAAGTAGAGTTCTCGAAAGTAAAGTAATTTGTCAGAAGAGAAAACTCTGCAAAACTAAAGTGAAAGACAAACTGTCTCTGGTCTCTGCTTTTCTCAATATCTGCAAATCTGCTAACTACTCTCTGTAGCATATTAGGACAGAAAAATGAAAGAAAGACTTTCTATTCAAATCCCAGTATCAAGCATGATGAACATTAATGAATCTAAAATAATAGATTCAAGAGGCTGTCTCCACTGCTCTCCCCCATCAAGGGGCGCACTGTCTTCAGTTATTTGAGCAATGCCAAGTTCATATTTGTTTTTCTGGATGAGAACTTCAGAGAAGATCTGGGTTTGGAGCTGGCCAGAGGATAAAAGAAAGTTGTCTTTAGTTTTACAGGCATGCACACACAAGACTCTCAGAGTCAACAACTCCCAGAATACACATTTGTTTTCTGCATGAAGAGATGGGTGTCTTTAGTCTCACACCTGGAGTGATGCCTTTCTTTCAATTAAAATCGCATCAAAATAGACACCAACACTAGACTCAATTATTGTGTAATTGGCATGAGGTTTAAATTACTTGAGAAAGATGAACTGGTCTGTCTTCAGAATTGGGATGAGGGAAAATGTGACTTTCTCATGCTCATTCTGAGATCCCCCCCTGCAGCTGTCAAGCCCAGCCCAGAGTGAGTGAGCCAGCTCTCCTTGCTCTACGTGCATATGGTCTCTAAATGTCGCTGTTTCTCCATGTGATTCAAAAGGCTGGCCTACCATATGCCATCTGGTTTGTCCTCTAGGAGACAAGGCCTCCTCTGGCATTTTTAAAAGTACTTTTCCACAAAACTCAATCTGAGTGTTGAAGGGGACGTAAGAGGAGTGAGAACTGAGGTATGGACCAATAAGAAACTGTAGGATCAAAACTGTTTGAACCCACACATAATTGAACCCCACCTGAGAACACATCAAGGCTGAATAATGAACCAGTGCAGAAGAAAGCGATTAACATGAAAGAAAACTTATATGAAAACACACATATTTTTTAACCTATCTGCATGGTGAGTATATACACACACCCCCACACCTACATACATGCACACAAAATCATACAAAATGGAAAAAAGCAAAAAGTAATATAATACCATGTATTGATGCCTGAAAAAAATTTCTTAAAATATAGTTGAAACTTTTTTACTGTTTTTTAGTTGTCAATGGACATTTATTTTATTTTATTTTATTTTATTTTATTTATTTTTATGTGGTGCTGAGAATCAAATCCCATGCCTCACACATGCTAGGCAAGCACTCTGGCCCTGAGCCACAACCCCAGCCCTATAGTTAAAATTTTACATAAGAGTTTAGAGAATAGACTTTAAATGGGAGTATGGATAAAAGGAAAAAGAAAAATAATTTTAAATTAAAATTCAAATAATAAATTAGAAAATAAACAATCTTGCTGAAAAATAAAGTACTTTTGTCTGCTGAGGTGGTCAAAACTGCTTTCTGGGATGGATGTTCATTCTTGGTATTTGGTTTTGGCTTTGGAGCCCTGGGATCAAGAATTGGGGGGTTGTCAAGCCCAACATCTTTGTGGCTAGGAGGCAAAGCCAGTTGTAGTAGATCTCAGCTTTCGGTCTCCGCATATACAGTGGCGTAGTACAATTTGAGTGTTCCCAAGTTGTGTGTTTCTGTGGTTGGGGGTGCTGTAGAGCTCTAAATCAGAGATTCCAGTAACTGGGGTTTAGTCTAGATCAAACTTTGGCACTCTGTGGGTAGGCGTTTGAGAATTGCTTTGCACCCCTGTTGAGGGAGAATGCCAGACTCTGCAGGACATCTGGATCTCTGGGGTCTCTGCTACCATTCACTTTTAATGCACAGGGACAAAACCTCATCAGGTTTGACCCTCACTGCTAAGAATATGAAACACTTGGCATCTGCCTTGGAGCAGAAGCTTCTGTGTGGCTGATGTAGTACCAGCAAGAGTGGGAACTTTCTCCCTTGAGATCCAGGGTCTGAATGGTCCAGACTTTTCTTTGTGCCTATTTCAGTCTCTGTGGTTCAGGTACCTTGTGGGAATTTTTTTGGTCAGCTGCATGAACTATCTCCTCTTTCCTGGCAGGAGGAGAGGGTAGGGTGGACACTGAGCAGTGGGAGCACAGCAGAAGCCATGCCGGCTTGTACCTTCCCAGGCTGCAGGAACCTAGGCAGTGGCCACTTTCTCTGGTAGCTGTAGCACAAGAGAGTGTGCACTTTCCCTGGCCACAGGAACTCACGGGGTGGCTGCTTTCTCCAGTAGCGTGAGCCCAACCTGGGACCCCTTTCTCTGGTAGGGCACGTTTGCGTTCTCCCCAGCACTTCCTTCCCTGGGTGCTTGGCAGCCATTCTTTATGCTCAAACTGCTTCTCCTCCTCCAGTGGGAATCATTTTTTGAATTTGCTATCACTAATTTGCTTCCCCTATGGACTCTGTGTCTTATCAAAATCAGCCTTCCTCTCTATCCCAAGTCAACTCTTGATTTTTAAAAAATTTTATGGGCCAGCCATAAAAATGGTCTGTGCTGCCCCTCCCCTATCTTTCGCTAATATCTTATGTTGGCATTTCTGACTTCTGTGACTCTATAGGTAGATTTTTTATAGTTCAGTATTAAGTTTCAGTGAGATCCCTGGTTACCCACCTTGCTGAGAAGGCATGTTCCCACTTTGCAAGTCAGTGCTGAGGAGCAGCTGGGGCAGGTAGGCACCCTTCCACTAATTCACCATCTCCCATCCCCCTGCTCTTTGATGTTTTGTTTTGTTTTTTTGTTTTTCTTTTTTCTTTTTGTACCGGGAATTGAACCCAGGGGTGCTTAACCCCTGAGCAACACCCCCTGCCCTTTTTATATTTCATTTACAGACAGGGTCTCACTCAGTTGCTGAGGCTGGCTTCAAACTTGGGATCCTCCTGCCTCAGCCTCCTGAGTCTCTGGGATTACAGGCTCCTGCCACCCTACCCTGCTCCTCTTTGATTTTTTTAAAGTAACACTGGATTACAACTGCAAGACACAATTCCTAGGTCATTAACCCTCGGTTCTCCTTTGAGGTTTAAGTGATCACTTCAGTAAAAGAATGAGAACACTTATAAATTTGGCTGTCATTGCAAAGTATACCTCCAGCCTGGAAATGGAAGCATTGTTTTCTGTTTCAAAGGTCAGGAAAGAAGAAGGGAGGGGAAGTAAATTTTAAAAGGATCAGTACTTATATCCCACTGTCAGCCATACCCCATGATCAGGGCTTTGATCATTCTCATGTCCTAAATGAGCTTTTCTGAATAGTTTGGTTGTCCGGTTTAAAACAGGAAGTACAGCACAATCTTATAAGCCTCTGCCATGCTCTCAGACCCTCCTCAAATTGCTTCTTTCTTCCTGTTGGCCATACAGCCGTCCTTTGTTTTCTGCTCTTTTCCTGCAGGAACTTCAGCTTCCTGAAAACTCTCTCCCTTTTCCTAATTCACATAGTTAATTTTTTCTTAACCTCCATATGTGGTTCAATCAGACTCTTTTCCTCAGTGAAGATTCCTCAGGTCTCTTCCTTATACAATCTCATGGTATTCTAAATTTTGACAAAGCACCATGATATTAGTTCCTATTCTGTTGCTTATACCCGAATACCATAGACTGGGCAATCTGTAAAGAATGGAGGATTGTTTGGTTTCCTGGCTCTGGAGCTCCAACATCCGGGTCATGGCTTTGCTGCTGACAGAAGCCCCAGGATGTGCATTTTCAGGGCAACACACAAGGAGTGTCCTCTTCTGGTCTCTCTCTCTCTTACAAACTCACCAGGAATGGATCATGGGGATCCACCCTGATAACCTTGTCTAATGCTAATCACCTCTAATGGCCTCACCTCTAAACACCATAACTGGACTAAGTTCTACTGTCTTAATACCTCACAATGGGCATTAAATTTCAGGACCTGGACCCTTGAAGGAAACAAACCACATCCAGATTGTAGCAAGCATTCATCACAATTTAAATCCGATGATTGACTGGGTAATTAGTTACTTAACATCTTCCTCTCATCTATAAACTGGAAGCCCTGTGAGGTGATGATGAGATATTGGTCTTGCTCAGTACAGTCTAAAACTCTATGCTTGATGGTGCTTGACAAATATTTGTTGGATAAATTAGATTTTTTTTTTTTTTTGGTACTGGGGATTGAACCCAGGGGCACTGAGCCACATTTCCAGACTTTTTAATATTTTATTTAGAAACAGGGTCTCACTGAGTTGCTTAGGGCCTCGTTAAGCTGCTGAGGCTGGCTTTGAACTCATAACCCTCCTGCCTCAGCTTCCCGAGCCACTGGGATTACAGGCATGCACCACCGTGCCCTTCTGGACTTTATTTTGTAATTAAATAGAATTTAGAATATCTCATAAAGTCCATATTCACTAACAATTTTTTCCCCTACCAGGACGTTGTTCTTACTAAAAGAGATCTGTCAAATAGATACAACTGTGGAAACCATCCAAGCATCTAACTAAATTAAGACTGTTAGTTTTGTGTAATTAAAGTAGATTTAGTTCACTGTGTGCCTCTTACTCATTAATGAGAATAAATCTTTTCTTGTACACCTGGCCAATATTAGTTGCTAAGTGCATTTATTTAATTCAGATGAGAACCTTGAAAAGGCTCATTTCAATATTTTTTTTTTCCTCAAGAAGTGTGTCATCTGGTAGGAAGCTGACAGAGTCCTCATGGAAATGAGGACTAAGCAGGGCCTGGAAGAAATTTCATTCATTCTAACTGGAATAAATAGTGAATACAAGTGATTTTACATAACTCCTTTATCCAATCTCAGAATCATCAGCATTTGCTTTAAATCACACTTGCAGCAAGCAGAGTCGATTTCTCTGCTGTTTTCTCACAAATCTTGTTTTCCATTCTCTCTACTATTTTTAGTCATTCTCACTGTTACTTCTCCTGCCTTTGGATGGTCCTGTCCAGAAAAATAGAGCAACAAGAAAGGCTGAAGCAGAGTGATGGAGAGGGAAAGAATAAAACCCCTGCAACTAAAAGACATAACAAGAACAATTATAGGGGAGAAAAAAATTATTTGGGGGCTCACAGTTTCAGAGGTCTTGGTCCATAGGCAGCAAGCTCCATTCCTCAGGGCTTGAGGTAAGACAGGACATCACAGCAGAAGAATGGAGCAGAGAGAAGCAGCTCACATGATGATCAGAGCAGAGAGAGACTCCACTGACCAGATACAAATACATACCACATAGCCCCACCCCCAATGAACCACCTTCTCCAGCCACACCCCACCGGCCTCCAGTTACCACTCATTTAATACCATCAGGGATTAATTCACTGATTAAGGCTGTAACCCAATCATTTCTCCTCTGACACTTCTTGCATTGTCTCACATGTGAGCTTTTGGGGGACACCTCACATCCAAACCATAACACAAGACCTTGCTAAGTTGCTAAGGCTGGCCTCGAACTTGCAATCCTTCTGCCTCAGCCTCCTGAGTAGCTGAGATTACAGGTGAGCGCCACCATGCTTTGCCCATATTGACTTTCTATGTCTCTCTTCTTTTCTCCTTCTTTCCTCCCTTTCTTTTCCTAACTTTCTTTTTTTGTTTTTCTTTTTCTCTCTTTCTTCTCTCTGTGTCTCCTTTCTTTCTGTCTTTCCACATTTCCTTCCTTTTGATCTTCTTGGTAGAGACCCATATATATTTACCCGTGTCTACTGGTAGCTGATACCACATTCATCAACAATATGAATAGTGTTTTGGAGATTATCAAGTGCCTGTATGTCCAAGATCTATACTTACCCAAAATGGAATGTTAAAAATGGATCATTAGCAAACAAATTAAGATTTTATTTATATTTTGTCACTTGTAAAATTCTCCCCATTAATGCTTTTTACTATACAGATTTCTGCCTTTCTAATATTAAAAGCTATTATCAAGTCCATAGGTCATCAAGGAGCTAAATGAAAAGAGAAAAATGCCACCTCATGGTAAAAGGAACTTACATTTCCAGATGTTGACAACCCTAGGAAGGAATCCTAGCCATGGTATGTTTTACATTGGAGTATCTCGCAATTTCAGATTCCTGCTTGAAATTGCAACAGTCTTCACCTAGTACTATGAACTTCAGGTTTTTTGAGCATTGGAACCCATTCTTCAGAAACAATATTAAAATGACAAATTAGGCTGTTTGGGCTGACTGAGGGGCATGAAATAAGTGATTTGTTGATTCTCGGCCTCCCCAGTTCCCTGAATAAATTATGAAATTCAGTGAACCCAGTAATAAAAACCAGTGATTTATCCCAGCAGCTTAGAAGGCGGAGGCAGGAGGATTGTGAGTTCAAAGCCAGCCTCAGCAAAGGCAAGGCACTAAGCAACTCAGTGAGACCCTGTCTCTGCATAAAAATACAAAATAGGACTGGGGATGTGGCTCAGTGGTCGAGTGCCCCTGAGTTCAATCCCTGGTACCCCTCCCAAAAAACAAATAAACAAACAAAAACATTGATTTAACTGTGTAGTCATTGTAGTTGAATGTCACATTGAGTCATCTCCCTTCATCTTTGACGTGTTCGTGCATGCTTCCCTAGCACGTCAAACTCGATGTGAGAAAAATGAACTTGAACTGTCACTGCCCATCCTGCTCCCCAGATTCTAACTAGATTTGTTTTTGAAAATTAGGCTGCTGGGGAAGGTGTCAGAGTACCTTCCTTTCCTTCGAGTCTTTCTTCATCCTTTAGCACAAGGCCAGGGTAGCAGACAGAGCAAGGAGATTCAAGGTTACAGTCTTTTGCAGAAATAGTGTTCTACTGAATCCCTTCAAGTCTCAGCTATCTCTCCATGGGCTAATCCTGCTGTTATTTTGTTATGAGGTTGTTCTCTTCTTTAGCTTCCATCTGCCTTGGTAGATGACAAGGATTTTAGAGAGCTCAAGCTGTTTTCAATTTGGGGGAAGAAGAAAAATTGCCCTGCCGTTTGAGTTTCCCAGGGTTTGTAATGAAGCACTCTGCTGAGAAGTCAGGTTTTAGAAAGTAGCTTAGATCTTTTTTTAGTTGGGAATCGATGTGGACAGACTCCTTAAAATGCACTGTTATCTTCGAAGGGCACATTGTTAAATCAGAATTTCATTTAATTTGGAGTGAATTTCCCAAACTCCTCCCCAAAACATTTGTTAAGATGCTCAGTATTTGAGGTTGCCTGAGAGGCCTTCTATAGCTGTTTCCTCCTCTCTCTCGTAAGAGAAACTTCACCTACTTCGGTCCTTATACCTGCCTTCTTAAAACTCTTACAGCCTATTATATTTTTTCTCTGGTTATTTCCTTTGCGTTTATTGTTTTTCTACCATTAGATTTTAAGATTTGCAAGGGTGGGGCCATGCCTAATATTTATTGGAGGATTGAACAAATTTTAGAGATAAAAAATACTAAGGGATACATTAATTGATAACCCTGTCCATTAGCAATTAATGTAATCCATGAGACAGTGCTGTTTTTCCTTTATTCTCTGGAAGAATATTGCTGATTTATTTCTCCAGTCCACAGAGAGTGGGAACAGGGGTAAGTGTGAGGCGCTAACATTTCTTGAGATCCTACTATACACATGGCACCAGCAGCTCTATGTGTTTTATTTCATTATATCCTCTCAACAATCCTGAAAGGTCAGAATTATGATCTTCATTTTGCATGGGAGTCAGGATTGGAATCCTATCTCTATAATTCTACATTTCTTCTCACTTGGAATGCTGCTCAGGGTCTAATGAAAATTATCTGTACATTATCCACTCTTTTTTTTTTTTTTTTGGTGAGTTATCAGGGGTACTCACTGAGCCACATCCCCAGTCCTTTTTTTATATTTTGTTTAGAGACAGGATCTCACTGAATTGCTTAGCACTTCGCCATTGCTGAGGCTGGCTTTGAACTCACGATTCTCCTGCCTCAGTCTCCTGAGCAACTGGGATTATAGGTGTGTGCCACGGCGCCCAGCTTCTCTACTCAGTCTTTTGAGAAAATATAACTTGCCTCTGTATACCTTCTGCTTTAAAGGTGTTTTTCCTTGAGTGATACAAAGGGCCAAAGAGAGTTTGTCTCAACAAAGCCCGTGTTCTCTAATATATTTTAATTTGTATTTGTTCTTTTTAGTTATACATGACAGTATAATCGATTTTGATATAGTTATACATGCATGGACTATGTCTTATTCTAATTAGGATCTCAGTTTTGTGGATGTGTAGGTGATGGTGAGATTTACTGTGGTGTGGTGTATTCATACATGTATGTAGGAAAGTTATGTCAGATTCACTCCACTGTCTTTCCTATTCCCATCCCCCTCTCTTTCCTTCATTCCCCTTTGTCTAGTCCACTGAACACTTCTATTCTTCCTTCCCAACCTTGTGGTGGGTTAGCATTCCATATCAGAGAGAACATTTGACCTTTGCTTTCATGATAGTCTCCAGATTTACCCATTTACCAGTGAATATCATAAAATCACTCTTCTTTTTGGCTGAGTAATATTCCATTGCGTATATACCACAATTTCTTTTATGCATTCATCTGTTGAGGGAAATCTAGGTGGGTTCCATAGCTTAGCTATTGTAAATTGAGCTGCTACAAACATTGATGTGGCTGTGTCACTGTAATATTTTAAGTCCTTTGGCTATATACCAACGAGTAGGCTAACTGGGTCAAACAGTGGTTCTATTCCTAGTTTTCTGAGGAATCTCCATTCTGCTTTCCAGAGTGGTTGCACCAATTTGCAGTCCCACCAGCAATGTGTGAGTGTACACTTTTTCCCACATCCTCCCCAACATTTATTGTTACTTGTAATCTTGAATATTGCCATTCTGACTGGAGTTAGGTAAATCTCAGTGTAGTTTAATTTGCATTTCTCTGATTGCTAAAGAGGTTGAATATTTTTTTAATTAATTCATTTATTTGTTCTATTTAGGTTTACCTGATAGCAGAGTGCGATTCATTGTACACAGATGGAGCACAACTTTTCATTTCTCTGGTTGTATGTGATGTAGAATCACAACATACCTGCAGTCATACATAAAGCTAGGGCTATGATGTCCATCATATTCCACCATCTTTACTGTCCCCCTGCCTTCTCCCCCCTACCACCCCTGTGACCAAATTTCCTCCATTCTTCCCATGACCTGCCCCACATTATGGATCAGCATCTACTTATCAACGAGTACATTCGACATTTGGTTTTCAGAGGTTGGCTTACTTCACTTAGCATGATGTTCTCCAACTCCATCCTTTTACCTGCAAATGCCATGATTTTATTCTCTTTTATTGCTGAGTAATATTCTATTGTGTATATATACTTCATCTATTGAAGGGCATCTAGGTTGGTTCCACAGTTTAGCTATTGGGAATTGAGCTGCTATAAACATTGAAGTGGCTGCATCACTGTAGTATTCTGTTTTTAAGTCTTCTGGGTATAGACCAAGGAGTGGGATAGCTGGGTCAAATGGCGGTTCCATTCCAAGTTTTCTAAGGAATCTCCATACTGTTTTCCAGATTTGTTGCACCAATTTGCAGTTCCACCAGCAATGTATGAGCGTGCCTTTTCCCCCACAAAAAGGTTGAATACTTTTTCTTATATTTGTTGACCATTCCTATTTCTTCTTCTGAGAAGTGTCTGTTTAGTTCCTTTACTCATTTATTAATTGGTTATGTGGGGGAGGAGGGGTTGGCATTTGTAATAGAGTGTAAGTTGTTCATATCAATTAAGTGTGGGTATTGCTGATTTAAACAACATTAAACTGACTTCTTAGTGTTTTTAATTGATTCATTCATCCTGTACATACTTATGAAGCCCTGGCAACTGTCTTCTTTTAAGGGGAGACGGCCAGAGTCTCCTCGAGGGGTTCTTCTTCCTGCCAAAGAGGATGTAAGCCACCTGAGAAATTAAAGTCTAGAATCATTAGTAAAGAATAAAAGACAAAGACAGAATTATAGTTTCAAAAGGATGGAGCCCCTGATAGATCCAGCCCATGCAGGAGCTGGGCTAGACAAGAGAAAATGGCTCCTGTGGTTTATTTAAGGGGGTACATCAAAGGCAAGGATAAAGTTTCAAGGGCAGAGTCTTGCTTCGTGATGTCTTGCAGTCAGCAGGTTGATTGGCATCTTGGCAGGTCACACTCATCTGAGAGGGGCTATGTGGCTACTGTAGGTCACCTCATCTCTGTGTTGTGTGGGACTTTTGGCAGAGCTTGAATAGGGCTCAGAATGTCTGGGCCGTCAACCAGATGGAATGTCAACTGGTCATTCCTAGACACCAGATTCTCCTGTTCAAATGGCTATGATGCATGGATGGCTCTCTACACTTTATGTATGTGCTTTTTACAACGCAGGACTCATTTATTTAATAAATAAATAACCAATTCATCTAAATAATATAGTTTTACATATGTCAGGAAACAATTGAATAAGAAGAAGTGACAAAGCCGGATAAGGAAGGCCACTTCTTGGACACACAGTAGACCTCTTCCATCCACTTTCATTTTCTGTGGTTTCAGTTCCTACAGCCAATTGAAAATATCAAATGAAAAATTCCAGAGTTACACAATTCACAGCTTTCAAACTGCATACCAATGATAACGCCAGGCATTGTCTTGCTCCATCCTGCCTGGACCCGAGGCATCCTTTGTCCAGCATATTCTCCATTTAAATACCGTCTTCCCATTGGCTACTTAGCAGCCATCATAATTATCAGATTGACTATCTCAGTACTGAAGCTCCTGTGTTCATGTGAGCTTATTTTATTTCCTAATGGCCCCAAAGTGCAGGAGTTATGATGCAGAGAAGCCCCAGGCCATAAAACATGATTGTAGGGGACAGACACGAGTGGTATGAATATGAGGTTTAGGGAATAATTCCATAAACTGGACCCACTGTGTGGACCCCCACATGCTTTCACCTTTGAAAAGCGATTTGCCTGCAGCCCTGCCTGGAACTAAGTCAACACAGCATGTTAAATTCCTCAGCAAACTACCTGTTTTCTACAGGAGAAATCCAGGCCCCAACATGCCAATAAGAACAAAACAAATTAGCCTGAAGGGGGATTTTTTGTGACCTTTACACAGACCAAATCCCAGAACCCAAGGAGATAAGGATAATTCCCCTTGACCATAAACTCTGTAAAAATAGGTTCCAACTAGTGCCAGCGAGCATGGGCCTGAGTGACCTAAAGTTGCCATGGCAGTGGGGACTTGAAAGTCTGATGTCACCCTGTGGTCAGTCAAAAGTCAAAAGGAGGACCTGGAAACTTCCTTTGGATCCCCAATAAAACTGAAGGACAGGAGAGGGACTCTGTCCCTTTCCTCTCTGAGAGGACTCATTCTCTTCCTTGAATGTCCTCCCTCTTTCTTTTTTCCTATCCCTTCTAACAAACTCGTGCCTGTTGCTCTGAGTGACATCTGAAATCTTTCAGACTTAATCGCAAGAATTGCAATTGAAAGGGGACCTTTGCCCTGCCTCTGTTTCCCAGAAGGCCCCAGTCTTGTAAGAATAGAATAGCAGAGAGGAGACTACATGGAGTATATATAGAATTCAGTATTATCCATGGTTTCAAGCATTTACTGGGGTTCTTGGCACATACGCCCTATGGGCGAGGCTGTGCATAGTAGTCAGAAACAGGAACTGATATTTTAGCAGAGACCTGAGAGTGGCATGGACACTTGCCAAGAATGAGTTGAAGATCTTTCTCATCAGAAGAGATACAACCTAAGAAGCCTTCAAGTAGGAGAAGATCGCAAGCCCAAGAAACTGAAAGGTGGCCAGTATGTGCACTGAGCCAGGAGAGAGCTAGCACCAAGCGTGGAGGGAAGGGTATACATGGGGAATGTGACTTCTGTTCTATTTGGAGTAGGGAGCCTCTGAAGAGTTTCAAACAGATCTATGATCTAAAATGTATATTTTTAAAAGCCGCCTCGCTGCTTGGTGAAAGTGTAAGTGAATAACTGCAAGCATTACCCTTCATTTTGCCCACTTTCCTGGGTCAGTGCCTGGAACATAGCAGGTGCTCAGTTAAACAGTTGTTGAATGCATGTTTAATTTCAAAGAGAACAGGAGTGAAATGAAGAAGTCTAGTAGGGTGGATACTGCTGTAGTGCAGGTTAAAAGTGACAGAGCTTTGTTCTCAAATTTATTGTGGGAAAGAAGATGGGGGGAGCAAAGATAAGTAAATAAATAAATACTGGGGAGACAGTGATGTGAGGGCTTTCTGATGGATTTGAAGCAGGAATCAAACAAGAATAAAAAACCAGAGATAATGCAGTTATTAAGTGGTTCGTAGCAGATGTGCTGATTACTAGGTTATCATCTCTGGGTTGGAAGTCCAGCCTTGTGTCCTCGGCTGTGCAACGTTGGGGCTGGGACTCTACAAAGGTGTTTTTTGCTTGCTATGGCTCTTTTACACTCTACCAATAGGGAGCACCAGGGACAGAGGCAGAACTCCTGCCTTCTGGTCGCTGGGGTTGGGCTTTCTTCTCCCCAGCCGTCTCCACACCCGCAGAGGCACTTCTTTCCCAGAGCAAAAGTTCAAGCCAATCTGTTGTTTATCCACCACACATAGAAGCAGCTTCATTACTTTCCTCTCCAAGCTGCCAGCACCAGCTGGCACTCTGACCCCAGCTGCCTGCCTTTCACCCCTGTAGGTCTCACTTCTTTAAGCTTTGAATTTTAATAAACCTCAACCTTGTCCTGTGTTCTCCAGGATTTCTGGCAGTTCCTTCAATTGCTACTTCTATGATCACTGACTGTTTGATGTTCTCAATTACCTAGTTAACAACTTGAAACCTAGTTGTATTAACTATGTTCCAATTCCTCGTGTGGTTTCTCTATCCCAGTGGGACCCTGATCCCTGCCTCAGGGTCCTGATTTGACCGCTAGGGTGTGGGGAAGACTGAAGAGAGGCCCAGGTCAGTCCCAGTGGGGGAAGAAATGAAAAATTTGGATTTGAATATCAAGTTTGAAATGCTTGTGATAACTGCAGGTAGGGATGTCAAGCAGATCCTTGGGGAAATAAGTTGAGTGTTCTAAGGAGAAGGTTAAATTTGAAATATAATTGGAGAATTCAACAATTCAGATGCAATCTAAAGTCATAAGGCTGGATGATTCCTTGGAGGGAGAGACTATAAGGAGATTAAAAGTGATTTCATCTAGGGAAAGAAGAAAAGTGCCTTAGGATTGAGTAGCTACTAGCTATGCTTATATTCACTGTGAATTAGAAATTGTTATGGAACTCTGCCCTAATCTTTGAGTATAGAAAATAGAAAAGAAGCTGGGTGTGGTGGCACACACCTATAATCCCAGAGGCTTGGGAGGCTGAGGCAGGAGGATTGTGAGTTCAAAGCCAGCCTCAGCAACTTAGCAAGGCCCTCAGCAATTCAGTGAGACCCTGTCTCTAAATAAAATATCAAAAGGGCTGAGGATGTGGTTCAGTCATTAAGCTCCCCTGGCTTCAATCCCTGGTACCAAAAGAAAATAGAAAAGAAATAGGGAAAGATTCCCCAGTCAATAATAGGAAACATATATTTATCTGCTGTAGAACCTTTTATGACCCTAAGCAAAGTGGTAGGCAGTCATAAGATATGCAGACCTGGCTGAGGGGAAGAATATTTCAGCGCTGTCTGTGACTGTCCTAGTTCTTTCGTGGCAAAGAGCAGAGTTCTGTGGTTATAGGCATAGGCTGCTTAGTCAGCAAAACCTGGTTTGAACTTTGGCATTAATACTGTCTAGCTGTATAATTTCAGAAGTTTCACTTTGGCAAGCATCAGTTACCTTGCTTGTAAAAGAGGTAGAAGAATTTGTTTCACTTAGGGAGGCTGAGACAGGAGAATCACGAGTTCAAAGCCAGCCTCAGCAATGGCGAGGTGCTAAGCAACTCAGTGAGACCCTGTCTCTACATAAAACACAAAATAGGGCTGGGGATGTGGCTCAGTGGTCGAGTGCCCCTGAGTTCAATCTCCAGTACCAAAAAAGAAAAAAAAAAAGAATTTATTTCACACAGGGATATTGGGATAGTAAATTAAGTATCTTCAAAGGGGTTAGCATTGGGCCGCACACATCAATGGGAATCAGTAAACAGAAGCTGATGATAGTAATTGTCACAATCGATACAGCAGAAGAGTAACTTACACATTTCTATTGTTACAGAGCTGAGTCCTTCTGAGAAACTGAGACAGCATGAAGCCCCCCTGCTTCAAGTCCCGATTCTTACAACCAAGTCACAAAGACGTCATACATGTCACTCAGTAACAGAAATGAGTTTGTTGAAGGGATAAGAAAAAAAAAGGGGACACTCTCAAGGGAGAGAGTGGGTCCTCTCAAACAGGAGAGGGACAATGTACCTCTTCTGCACTCCAGTTTTAGTGAGGATCCCAGAGAAGTTTCCAGAAAGCCCTGCCCAGGTCCATCTCTTGACTTATGACTGACAGCAGGGTGACATCAGACTTTCAAGTCTCCACTGTCATAGCAAATTTAAATCACCTTGGTCCATGCTGACTGGTTCTAATTGGATTCTTAAGCATATATTCTTACAGATTTTACAGTTAGGAGGAACTATCCTTATCTCCCAGACTTGGAGGATCCGGTCTCTTCAGGGTAACTTGGGTTCCTCTTATCAATGTTATCTCAGGCCTGCATTTCTCCTGCAGTGAACAGGTAGTCTGCTGAGGAATGTGGCATGTCCTGTCCACTTGGGCCAGGCAGGGCTGCAGGTAAACTGCTTCTTGGAAAAGAAAGCATGTGTGGATCAGCATCTCCGGCCCATTTTTTGGAATTATTCTCTTGGCCTGGTGTTCCCCCATCCTCATCTGTCGGTCCCTTAACATGTGGAAAATACTCTGCTCAAAGACTCTTCTTGCAAAGTGCTGAGCAGAGAGTCATTCCTTCATATAAACTTCATGTTTAACGGCAGGTCCTGTGCCAGGACCCTGACTTTCTGGAGAAGACTTAAAGTGACGTATTCTTCCTGATGGAGAATAGCAATGAGCTGCTCTGAGAAAGGCCTTGGATGACAGAGGTCAACTCATGATACAGTGCACTGCACAGTTTCCAAATGATTCACGGCTTGGCCAAACCCTGACAGAGAGATGATAAACGACAGAACCCAAGAGTAGAGTAATACCACAAGATTTTAGAATGATGGATCCAGAGGAAGTTAAGAATTGGTATTATGCTTTGAGTTTGGATAAAATGATATACTTAAAAGTTTTAGAATGATTTTTATTTTTTTAAATGCCTCCTGCCTTAATTTTTAACTCAAGGTATAATGGGAAGTATGTTTGTATGTAAAGAGACCAGGCACGCTGTTTTTATCTAGATGAGCTAAAGCATTTCAAAATCAGTGCCAAGAAAGTCCTTATTGTTTTTGTATGTTGTATCAGAGCAAGATGGGCTAGTGCTGGGCCAGAGTAACAGCCCTCACATCTCAATGATTTGGCACATACACATGCATTTTTTTTTTTTGGTACTGGGGATTGAACTCAGGGGCACTCGACCACTGAGCCACATCCCCAGCCCTATTTTGTGTTTTATGTAGAGACAGGGTCTCACTGAGCTGCTTAGCACCTCGCTGTTGCTGAGGCTGGCTTTGAACTCGCGATCCTCCTGCCTCAGCCTCCCTAAGTGCTGGGATTACAGGTATACACCAACAACTCACAATTGGCTGTGATGGGGCACACTCTCAGGCTGCTCTACTCCATACAGTGACTCAGAGATCTTGGTTCTCCACCATCTCAACATACGGGCTACACCCTCCTCGCAGAAAGGAGAGAGAGAGGTTCAAGAAAAATTCAGGGGGCATTTACTGCTCCAGCCTGGAAGATTCAACAGATCTCCTCCATTCCATTCATGAGTTAGAATTGGTCACATCATCCTACTAAACTGCCTGGTGATTTTGGATATCAGTTTCCAGTATGTAAATCCTATTTGTTCAATTTATCTAACATTTGCAGTAAAGGTGTCCTCGACTGTGCTCTGATGGTGATGCCATTTTGTCACTCTTGGATCCTCTTTCATGTTTTGCAGTTTTCCACCTGATGAGCCTTGGTAGGAGGTGAGGTGGCACTAGCTGGGTCATCCCATGCTACATGGTGATCACAGCACTCTTCTCACCAGAGAGCTACCATGGTGAAGGTAGAGGCTCTGACCTCCATTTTTCTCTGCCTATCTTCAAAACTCTCATTTTTCACGTTTCCTGAGAACTCTTCCTTTCACTCAACAGCCTTTTAAAATATTCCTTTTCAAAACTGAACTCTTTTAGAGCTGGAAGAGCCTAACAGAGCCATGGTAAGCACAAAATGACCGAGACAGGTGCAGACCTCACAAATTCAGCAAAGCCTTTATTTAGCAGTGGAGTCAGGCATCGGATGGACACACTTTATGGATAGAAAATGGCCACCGATAACAGGAGGGGTCTGGGTTTATACAGGTTACACACTGGGAGGTGACGTAGCCATTGAAGACTTTTAACAGGACGTGGGTATTCTGGAAAAAGGTTGCAAAAATTAGAAATTTGTTTTTACTAGGCAGTGTTTATATAGGGCAAGGATGGAGGGTCCAGAGGCCAACGTCCCTTGCTTATCTCTTCCTTCAGAGTCCATTGCATTTTCCCCAAGGACGGATATATTGGAGAGGATCAATGCTTGCTCTTTTCCCAGAGACTGTCTTGTCACTGGAAAAGGATCAATATTATCAGTGTTTTGCCTTCTTCCTCCCGCCTCTTCCTAGGCCACACTGTCTTGGGGGTTGTTATTTACATATCCTTCAGCTATCTTATAGGTACTAGGCAGACAGAGACTATGTAGCAAAAAAAGAAAAAGAAAAGAAAAAGAATAAAAATCCTTCCTCCTGGGGCTGGGATTGTGGATCAGCGGTAGAGCACCCATCTAGCGCAGGTAAGGCACCTGGGTTCCATCCTCAGCACCACATACAAATTAATAAATAAAAATAAATTTATAATAAAAAAGTCAACCTTTTAAAAAAATTCTTCTTCATATTCCCAGAGAATTTTATTTTTTCTCTGTCATTCCACCTTTTTCTACATTCTGTTGTGGCATTTTACATATACATATCCCTCCTCTGCTAGACTGTAGATTGAGTTCTGAGAGTGGAATTCTTGTTTGTCTTTGCATACCCTCTGATACCCAGCATGGTGCTGTGGCTGTGGTAGGTGAACCATATATTTCAGTTGAGTAGATTCATTTTCTTTAGTTCAATAAATAAGACATAGTCCTTACCGTCAAAGAGTTTATAGTCTTTTAGAGAAGCTAGACCTGGAAATTAACTATGATTCAAACCTGAAAGAAATGAATATCCTCTGTTATAAAAGTTGTGAGAGACAAGGCTAATTTTTATAAGGAGAGGGAAATTGGAGTAGGGGAAGTTCGATGCAGTGTAGTAAAACCAAGGACTCATTTCTCAGGCAGAAAAAGTGGAATAAAGGAACAGATGGATTTTTAAGGAGAGGCCCAGAATTTAGTGGAAAGTTTAAAAAACTCAGGTTGTCCAGACTGTCTGCATCATGGAAGTAGAGTGTGTGGTCTAGTGCATGGTCAGGGACAGCAGAGTGGGGCTCCTTGAAGGCCATGCCAACAAGTCCGGGCTTCATTGTCTAAACAGTAAAGAACACTGGAGAAATCGTGCAGGGATGGGTGGTGGAGCAGCATGACTCAGCCGTCTGAGCTCCTGGTCGTCATGCTCTCCTCCGGCCGTGCCTGCTCTACCTGTCCTTAAGACCACACTGAGCAAGGGAGCACCAGGAAGATGCCCAACAGAGTCCTTCTGGTCTCCCTGTGTCACTGCCCTGCCTCTTCCTGTGAGCAGGTGGATGGCCCACCAGGATAGTGATAGCTTTTCTTGCTATGGGTCCCTTGACAGGAGGACATTGATGTTCCCAGATTGCAGCCATTAACTTTTGCTTAAGAGCCTCTCTCTTTGTCCCTTAGTGCACAGTCCCAGATTTGAAAACCAAGATCTTCAAACCTGCAAAACCCACAGTGGTGGGGATGTGAAGCGCGATTTAATCCAGTGTGTCGTGGGGTGTGAGAGAAGCAGGGAGCCCATGTGTCCCATGTGTCACTGATGTAGAGTGTGCACTGAGACCTGGAGAA
Organism: Xerus rutilus; assembly: GCA_028644305.1. Lineage (NCBI taxonomy): Eukaryota > Metazoa > Chordata > Mammalia > Rodentia > Sciuridae > Xerus > Xerus rutilus. The sequence goes on from CM053413.1 coordinate 48,119,598, forward strand.
TGGAGCCCACCAACACAAGCACGGTATCTGAGCGCCCTTCTCTGCTGTGCCTCCCACTGATCCCTTCACTGCTCTATGAAATTTGTAACTTCTAGGTGGCACTGCCAAGTGGCATGGCCAGCAATTTCCCTACATAACACTTATCAACAGTGATGAGGTTTGCATTGCCATGAGGGTGGTGGATGATCCAGCTCCTGCATCCCATCTTAGCATGCATTTTTCAAACCCTCTTGGCACCAACTCTTGAACACTGGGCCCACTAAGAAGAAGACTCTGAGATGGAGATTGGCATGCAGGAAGCTTATTATGAAATGCTTTGGAAATTAATATCATTGAAAGGAGAGGGAATGAAATGGAAGGGAAGAAGCTGACTGGAGAAGAAAGAGTAGTTGGAGCAGGATACAGTCTTAACCAGGGCCTCATTCAACCTATTGGGGGACTTTGACATGGAGTTAGTCCTTCGTGTTTATTCCCTTTGGAAAATAACTAGGGCTGGACACATACATCCCAGCATCTCTTAGTGATTGTTATGGCTTGGATGTGAGGTGTCCCCCAAAAGCTCATGAGTGAGACAATGCATTGGCAAGAAGGTTCAGAGGAGAAATGATTGGGTCATGAGGGCCTTAACCCAATCTGTGAATTAATCCCCTGACGGGTTTAACTGAGTGGTATCTGGAGGCAGGTGGGAGTGGCTGGAGGAGGTGGGCGTGGCTGGAGGAGGTGGGCATTGGGGGCGTGGCTTTGGGGTATATATTTGTATCTGGAGCGTGGAGTCTCTGCTTGCTGATCACCGTGTGAGCTGCTTTCCTCCAGCACACTCTTCTGCCATGATGTTCAGCCTCACTTGGAGCCCCAAGGAATGGAGCCGGCTGTCTATGGACTAAGACCTCTGAAACCATGAGCTCCCAAATATACTTTTCCTTCTCTAAAGTGGTTCTTGTCAGATCTATTAGTCACAGCAACAAAAAAAAACTGACTAAAACAGTGATCGCACATGGGTGGCTCTGAAAGGAACTGTTACTTTGAAGAGAAGTCTTTTAGAGAAGCTAGACCTGGAAATTAACTATGAGTCTCTTCACGTGGGGTGATCTCCTGAGGAGTTTAAGAGCTAGGAGCTGTCAGTTACCAATCTTCACAGAAACAGAAAAGCGACTTCCTGTTAAAGACAAGAGTCTCACATGTGAGACAATGCGTTGGCAAGAAGGTTCAGAGGAGAAATGATTGGGTCATGAGAGCCTTAACCCAATCCGTAAATTAATCCCCCAATGAGATTAACTGAGAAGTCCTTTTAGTTTTAAAGAGAGGATATGGGATACGCAGCCCAGCCCATCCACAGCACATGGGCTGAATAAGAAGGAAAATGCAGACGACAAAATCAGAAAGATAGTATATTACATAAGATCCCTTTTGGGAACTTGAAACTAAAACCAGACTACAGTCACTTAATCAAATAGAGATGTATTTTTATCACATTAGGAAAAAAAAAATCCAGACAGTATCACATTTCCTGCTATCAGGGTCTCAGCTTCCTTTTATCTTTCTGCTTCTCTATATTTAGCATGCAGACTTCGTCTTCATTGTCGTGAAATAACTGCTCTACCTGCAGGTCTCACATTCCTATTCAAGGCAGGAAGAAAAAGGGTGAAGGGCCAAGGCCCAGGAAAGCTGAGCCTGTCCTTTTCTCGAATCGTGGGGGAAAAAAAACCTTCCCAGGAGGAGGCCCGCCACCAGTACTCTTCCACTTACATTTTGTTTGCTAGAAATGGGTCAAAGGCTACTCCTCACTCCCAAAGGGTGTCTGAGAGTTGAGTCTGCAATTGAGCTCGTGCAGCCACACACACAACGGGGGTTCTGTTCATAAGAAAGGAGGAAAAATTGACATGATATTTGATAGCTGACTAGCCTATGCCACAGGCAGGCCAAAGCCAGATAGATATGTAGGGCCTTGTAAGACACAGAAAGGAGTTTGGGCTTTCTTCTAAATGCAGTGAATGGCCATTGAAGGATTCTCAGGAGAGTGATATAATTTAATTTACTCAGGCAGCGGAAGGCAGAGTGGGTTATAAGGAGGCAGACAGGAAGAAGAGAGGCCATTGCGGAGGCCACTGTAGGAGGACAAGAGAGAAAGGACAGCTGGTGAGCGGGATAGCAGAATGCTAGGGGTTCGTGCAGACCCCCTGACATCTAATGCGGGACTGCCATCACACTGCAATAAACCATCACACTGCTTAAGGGTCCATCTACGGTGTGGGTGGAGAAGACGCTGGTATCTAAATGTGGTATCCTGTGTACCAGTCATTCTGCAGACTCCGTGGTGGCCTGAGAACAGGAAGCCAGCAGAAGGGATCATGACATTCTTTGAGGTTGTTCAAGAACAGTCATTTTTATTTTATGAAACAGTTGAGGGAAACCACTAGGCCAACTCCTTAAAGTATAATTAAAAACAATTAATTGAATTTATTTCTGAATCTCATGATAACACACTCTCACATTTGTGAAACTTTCCTGGTCGTATTTGTTTCCTTCTTCAATCCAGATAGTCTGTACCTTTCTCTTTAGTTTCATGTCTCCTTTATTTTCTTCTCAATTTACCACACTCTCAAGATTGTTTTTCTTTCTTTCTTTTCTTTTTCTTAGTTTTAAAATTTTATTTTAGTTTTTATTTTGAGACAGGGCCTCCCTAAGTTGCTAAGGCTGGCTTTGAACTTGTAATCCTCCTGCCTCAGGCTCCAAAATTGCTGGGATTACAGGCATGCGCCACCACACCTGGCTCCACCAACTCTTTATGAGTTCAAACAAAGCGTAAAATATTTACAAATAACAAAGATGAGAGAATTTTCCTGGCAGCCTGATGTAGTGAATATATTCATTTCTGGATTTTATTTTTCCTTGTATGTAAATCAAAAATGGAATTAACCATCTAGCACCACCAAGTGGCTACTTCATGAATTGCATAGGAAAAAGTCAAAATTATTTTTACTTCTCCGCCACCTGAGATCTGACAGAAAACTAGATCTTGATAGCTGCCATCTTAAAGTGATGCTGTGTTATGAACTCTCAAAGCTCTGGGATCCTCTCAGGTATATATGGGGAGGAAAAGAAAAGGCAAAGGATCATTGCTTTAGACATTTATTCTGATTTGACATATTCCTATCCCTCTTTTCAAGGGGGACACTGAGTCCAAGATACCTTCCATTGCCAGTTTCCTTCACTTATTCAAAATCTTATAAGCTGTTAAATAGGAAAACTGGGACTTGATCACTGTCTAACATAATGAGTGGTGGAAAATACCGAAATTATTGGGTCCTTTCTATTCCTGATTTCTATATTGCTTAGTGGCATTCTTCCACCATTTGTAACTTCCACATGATAGGAATTTATCAAATGGTATTTTAGCCGGGTGTGGTTGCACACACCCGGAATCCCAGCCGCTCAAGAGGCTGAGGCAGCAGGATCCCAAGTTCAAAGCCAGCCTTTCAAAACGGTGAGGTGCTAAGCAACTCAGTGAGACCCTGTCTCTAAATAAAATACAAAATAGAGCTGGGGATGTGGCTCAGGGGTTGAGTACCCCTGAGTTCAATCCCTGGTACCCACCTATCACCCACCCAAAAATGGTATTTTAATAAATGAGTGAGTACTTTTTTTCTTTTCCATGCACTGTAGCTAGATTAAAATATATATATATATATCATGTCCTTGGCACTGTGTAAATGGTATTGTCGTCCATACTTCTTTCTACTGGTCTTATTTTATAGGTACTTTGATTTAGGTAAACAGCTATGGAAATATGATAATTATAATGTTTGATTTAAACTATCATTCACAGGCTTTGTAAATCTGTTGAATCTATTGAACTGCCACATTGTTGCATGAGAACCAATTGATGCTGTAGAAAATATGAAGTCTGAACAGTTTTACAATATGGGGACACCAGAACCCTGTGATTATACTAATAGCTCAACTTTTGTGAAAAGTATTTCAGTAATTGCCAGAAGATACACTTTGGACCTTAGTTATGGAAGTTTAATGCTCACTTCTCAATCTTAATGCAAACAGTGACTTTGGCTGGGATCTGGGAATGTCCCCTGTTAAGCTTGCATGTTCAGCAAGGCAGCAGTGTGCAGAGGTAAAAATGAATTATGAGTTGTCAGCCAGTTCATTTAATGTATTAATATTTTGATGGACTACTGGGTGATAACTGGGGGCAAGTAGGTGTGGCTGGAGGAAGTAGATCACGGAGGGTAAGGTCCTCAGAGACTGTATCTTGTCCCTGGTTTCTTCCCCTACCCCTGCCCCCTTCCTGGCTGTCAGAAGCTGAGCAGCTTTCCTTCACCACTCCCTCCTGGCATGATGCCATGCCTTATCTCAGACTGGACCAGCAGTCAGCTGACCATGGAGTGAACCTCTGAAACCTTGAGTCCAAGACAAATTTTGTTCCTCTAAGTTGTTCTGTTTAGGTCTTTTGGTCATAGCAATGCAAAGACTGTGTCTATAGGTCTTATATTTATTGCATCCTCATTTCTCTTAACCTCAGAGCCTTTATGCTTGAGGTCAGTAGAGCTTGCTTCATTTTTTCTTCTATTTCCTTCCTTCCTTCCTTCCTTCCTTCCTTCCTTCCTTCCTTCCTTCCTTCCTCCCTTCCTTCCTTCCTTCCTTCCTTCCTTCCTTCCTTCCTTCCTTCCTTCCTTCCTTCCTTTCTTTCTTTCTGGTCCCAGGGATTGAAATCAGGGGCACTCAACCACTGAGCCACATCCCCCCCTATTTTGTGTTTTATTTAGAGACAGGGTCTCACTTATTTGCTTAGGGCCTCACTATTGCTGAGGCTGGATTCGAACTTGCAATCCTCCTGCCTCAGCTTCCCTAGCTGCTGGGATTACAGGGGTACACCACTGCACCTGGATGGAGCTTGCTTCTTATAACCCTTTCTCCTATGCCTGTGTCTGTTTAAATTTTCCAATTAGGATGTAGAGATAGCTGGCATTTCAGGACCAAGAAGTTCTGAACATGAACACTGAAATTACCACTTATGAATTTGTGACCTTGGGCAAAAAAAAAGAAAAATTAACCTTCTTGACCTTCAATGTCATCAACTACAAATTAAAATTACTCATACTTTATTTTCAGAGACACTGAAAGATGAGAGATACATAAAATACTGAGCACAGCATCTGGTATCCACACACCCCCTCACACATTATGTGGTAAATAAAGAGGAGTAATTATTACCTTTGTTATCATTAATATACTTTTCAACAAAAAGAGATGTCTACACATCTACTTTTTTCAAATCAGCCTGTCTACGTGAGTGGGTCTCTTGTGTGTGCAGATATTCTAGGTCAGGAACAAAGTTCAAATGAGGGTATTTTCCCCCACAGCACTCTGATGGAACAGGGGAACTAATTAGTTTCTATCCATGATCCCTCAGGACACCTTTCTGTGGTACGCAGGCTAGCAGTTTTCTCAGTGTAGAAGTTTAAACTGGGTTAACAGGGAATATCTGCACAGATATCAAAAACAAAATCTGTATGGATTGCCAATATCAAAAATATTTATTGTAGTATTAAATTATGCATAGGCAGTGCTCTTTTGTTTCCGGAACTGATCTCATTGTCCTCTTAGGCATTTTTTCCAGTGGATGGAAGAAACACTGTCAAATCCTAAACTTCATGATTAAAATTATGACAATAAAATATATGTGTGTGTGTGTGTGTGTGTGTGTGTGTGTATTCATTGTGAGTGTACTCTTATTATTTGGGGTTTGGGGGGCTAATGTTGAATACAGGTACCTCTGCACAAAGTAGAGTTTTCACATGAACTCAGATTAGTTTACTAATTAATCATGACAGCATCTCTGTGCTTTTGTAAACTTGTCATTTGTTCATTGGTAAGATTTATTAATTCAGTGTTCTATCATTGTTTATCAACTGTGTGGATTCTGAGATCCTTTGGGATAACTCCAAGACCTTATTAGGGATCCATAGTCCCTGAAAAGCCCTCCTTTGATGTGATCTATGCTTTTTAATTTATAGTCAAAGCTACTTGGATTAGAAGTGTGAAATGGCTTACTCAAGATCAAATGACTAGTCAATTTCAGAACCAGAAACTGGACCCAAAAATCTGGAGTTATTATAATATATTGATTTTTACCACTTGGGCAGAATCAGTATACTCCATTTGTGTATAATGCGTCAAAATGCATTCTACTCTCATGTATAACTAATGAGGACAAATTAAAAATATGTATATGCATATATATATGTGAATAAAATAAGATTTGTTCATTTGAGACTGACATTTCCCAAACCCCACTCTCTTACATATAATATCTTCAAAATTTTGTCCATTCCATATGAGCAATAATAAATATTGATGAGGATGTGGGGGAAAAGGTACACTCATACATTGCTGGTGGGACTGAATTACTACTCTGGAAAGCAGTATGGAAATTCCTTAGAAAACCTGGAATGGAACCACCATTTGACCCAGCTAGCCAACTCCTTGGTCTTTACACAAAGGATTTAAAATCAGCATACTAGAGGGACGCAGCCACGCCAATGTTTGCAGCAGCTCAATTCCCAATAGCTAAACTGTGGAAGCAACCTAGATGCCCTTCGATAGATGAATGGATAAAGAAACTGTGGTATATAGACACAATGGAATATTACTCAGCATCAAAAGAAAATAAAATTATGGCATTTGCAGGTAAATGGATGGAATTGGAGAATATCATGCAGTGAAGTAAGCCAATCCCCAAAAAAGCAAAGGCTAACTGTTCTCTCTGATAAGTGAGGCTGATCCATAATGGGGGTTGGGACATGGGAGGAATGGAGGAACTTTGTGCAAAGGGGAGGGAGAGAAGGAGAGAAAGCATGGGGGCAAGAAAGATGGTGGAATAAGATGGACATCATTACCCTAGTTACATGTATGACTGTGCATATGGTGCAAATCCACATTGTGTACAAGCAAAGAAACGAAAAGTTGTGCTCCATTTGTGTACAATTAATTG
>CM053413.1:48126703-48164647 GCA_028644305.1 Xerus rutilus
AACACTGTCATTTTTAATGTGAATATGCACAGCCTGTCTATGTTCTGGTCCTTTAATATATTTGCTATTTATTCTTCCTGTTTACTGAGCTTCTGAAGGAAGGATTCTGAGCTACAGTAAATAGAGCATGAAAATCAGGTCTGGCTTGAATGTTAGCCTAGACATTAACCCTACCTCCGCTTTTGCAGGCTGAATTGCTCTAGTTAAGATATGGCTAATAAGTAATTCTTTTCCCCTCTCTAGGATCACCTTAACTTTATAGAGCATATAGATAGTATTGTATGACTGTTTGGAACTAAATGGGGTTATCCTCATAAGAATACCCTGGGCACACATCTCTGTATATCAGTTAAGAACTGTACTTGAACTTTGGCTTTGAGTAAAGATTCTTCCACCTCCAGTTTTTGATGTTAACATCTTATCTCATCCAAGTCTCAATATTATCATCTTTAAAATAGGACTAATAATTACAACCAACACATAAGGTTCGTTTGAAAAATAAATAAGATTTTATGGATAAGTTTCCTATTCCAGTGCCTGACACTTATAAGGAGCTTGACGACTTTATTATGATAACAGTGAGACTGGTTTGTACCTTGGAAATTTGGAGTTTCATGACCCATGTTATATATATAAGTAGGAGGCTCAAGAGATAACATTTAAAGGGTGTGGAATGATTCAGTTTCCCATCAAAAGGGAGAAAGTGCTAGATTACTGCTTAGTGACTCTGTCTTATACCCTAAATTCTTAAGTCACCCTCCTCAGGAAATTACCTCTATCAAGATAAAGAAGTAATGGCATTGCTTCTACTTGTACAGATGATACCATTGTTGGAAATGCCAAATTCCTGGATCCGTACCCAACTGGCCAAAATTCTTCTAAGAAAAGGGTCCTCCCCGCTTTTAGCAGCTCTTGGGGGAGAGCACCTTGTCTTGAAGCTGGCTTCACCAGCTGCAAAGCCTTTCAGCAAAAAAATGCTACATGTCAGTGGGGGGAAAAAGAAAGAAAAAAATTCATCCCTTTTGTACAGATTTCTTTTTTCTTTTATTTTCTTTTTGGTGTCAGGAATTGAATTTAGAGGGGCTTAACCCCTGAGCCACATCCTCAGTTCTGTTTTGTATTTTATTTAGAGACAGAGTCTCCTTGAGCTGCTTAGGGCCTCACTACATTGCTGAAGCTGGCTTTGAACTCGTGATCCTCCTGCCTCAGCCTCCCAAACTGCTAGGATTATAGGCGTTCACCACCATGCCCAGCCAGATTTCTTTATCAAAGCCAAGACCACTTAAAATGTAAACTGACTGATTGATGGACCTTATTTTAACAAGATGAAAAATTAGGACTGCCCTGCTGTTCTCTTTCCTGATTTGTATGTTTTTTCTTTACTTGATGTGATGGTTAATCTTGATTGTCAACTTGATGGGATTGATAGACACCTAGAAAATTGGTAGAGCATGCTGCTGGGTGTGCCTGTGAGGGTGTTTCCAGAGATGAGTGGCATGGGAGTTAGTGAACTGAGTGGAGAAGATGGTTCTTGAGAGTGGGAAGCACGATCCAGTCAGCTGAGGGACCCGATGGTACAGAGGTGCAGAAGGGGGATACTCAAATGCACCTGTACACCCAGCTCTTTTTGAGTGGAAGGGATTTTTGCTGCTGCCATCGCCCATGAATGTCAGACTCCAGATTCTTTAGCTGTTGAAGGTGGGTTCACACCAGTGACTCTCCAGAGGGCTTTATGTTTCAACTGGGCTGCATCATTGGTCCCTCCTGTTCTGAAGCTCCCAGCTCCTTGGACAGAGCAGCTCCTGGTGTCCCTGGACCCTCCTTCTTTTCTCTGTTTTGTTCCCTGTTTTGTTCCTTCTTGCCATGAGGTAAGAAGCTTCCTCTGCTCTTTGCACTGGCATTCTTCCTCACTCCAGATCCAGCAACCATGGACTAAAACCTCTGAAACTGTAAGCTGACATCAACTTTTCCTCCTTTAAAATGATTTTCTCTAGCCAGGCGTGGTGGCACAAGCCTGTAATCTCAGCACTTATGAGGTTGAGACGGGAGAACCGTGAGTTCAAAGCCAGCCTCAGCAATGGCGAGGTGCTAAGCAACTCAGTGAGACCCTGTCTCTACATAGAACACAAAATAGGGCTGAGGATGTGGCTCAGTGGTCGAGTGCCCCTGAGTTCAATCCCTGGTACCAAAAAAAGAAAAAAAAAAGTTGATTTTCTCAGGTATTTTGTCACAGTGACAGAAAGATGATTAACATAGATCAACTGTATTTCCACCATTAAAAGCAAACTAATATATACAAGATGAAAAGGTAGACATCGAAGAGTTATCATTCAGAGTTGGTCTAATACAACAAAAAAAGAAAAAGAGATATGGAATTTAAATTTAAATGAATATTTCAAACTCTAGCTTTTATTGGAATTCTAGCTGAAAGAACTGAAATATGATTGTGTAGTATTTTTTCTCCATCCCAGACACCTCCAAAATTATCTCCCTGTATAAGATGGCATATAGGAAATGATATTGAATTCATAGTTGGGCCACCTGGGACCTAGTCTCTCGTATACTACTAAATATAGAGGCCTTCAGCTGGTGACCTCCTGAGTTCATGTTTCTCCTCTGTAAAATGGAGAAGGTGGGTGTGGTTATTTCTAACATCCTATCATTGCCATCTGTCCTCACCCAGAATGACAATGTGTTAGCAACTGAGGAAATATTTTAATTTGAGGTAACATTTGATTAGACTAGGAAAAATGGGGGAAGTCATTTTTTCCAAAGAATACTTTTCATTTTGACATTTTCATGTGTAAAAATGCCACATAAAGATGCTTTAAGCCTTCTAATTCCTTTATTTTTAAATCACAATTAAAATAAGTTTCAAAAATCAAAATGTTGATATGCTACCCTCTAGTGGTGACTAGAACCTACTGTTAAATTCCATCTGAAAGCACATTCAGATTTTTGTTCATAGGACAGGAGTAGAGTTTCATTCTCAATTTTAATCACTCACAGTCTATCTCAAAGGATGGTCCACAGAACTTGGACCTCCAGATTCAGTGGTTAAAACACACCTTCCAGAGCCCACTCAAGACCAGCTAAACCAGGCTCTCTAAGAGGGAGGCCCAAGAATCTTTGTGGTTAACAGAAAAAACAGCAGATTTTCCAGTCCATGAGAATGTACAAAACCATTATTCCAGCTCCTGGGAAGGTCTTGCGAATTTAGGCATTATCATAAATCTAGCGTGCAGTTAGGAAGCAAATCTATAAATCATATGGAGATACATGAATTGAAATTCTCTTTTCTTCATGCCAAAGTTTTAAAACAGGTGACTAGTAAATACCCAGTTTGTTCCCCATCATCTTCATCATAAGGATCTTGCTCCTTAGTGTAGCACATAAGACCTTCCATTTCCTACCACTAGACCCCAATATTCCCATTACTCTCTTCGCCCCTATCCCATACTGCCACCACTGCCACCACTACGTTCCACATACAGTTATTCTGAATCCCTAAAAGAATCTGTGCAAATTATTCTGCATTTCCAAACATGCTATTCACTCTGCATGGGTATGCCTTCACTCAACTTGAACTTGAATGGAAACATCATACCCCTTGTGATTACTCTCAATAAAACTGAAAAGGATCATGCTACATAAAGTTGAGATATGTGGCCCAGCAAAGAATTTTCTTCTAGGCTGTACTTCACCTGTTCCATCACTAAAGCCACATTTGGGGTCATTCTGAACAACTAGGCAATCTAAGTAAAAATGATATGTTTGTCATGCAGAGATAAAGAGAGCCTATCAAACTATTACCGGTTGCTTTCGCCCTTCCAGTCATATGACTTACCCATAGCTCCATTCTTCTTTACCTAAGCTGAGGAATAATTGAGAAACTGACCTAGGTGGAAGATAAACAAAGATCAAAGTGTCACTGGGCACAGTGGTGCAAGCCTATAATCCCAGCTGCTCAGGAGGCTGAGGCAGGAGGATCGCACGTTCAAAGCCAGCCTCAGCAATTTAGTGAGGCTATGTCTCAAAATAAAAAAATAAAGAGGGCTGGAGATGTGACTCAGTGGTAAAGCATGGTTGGGTTCAGTTCCCAGTATCAAAATAAATAAATGAATGAATAGATAAATAGGTCGACATTATTCCTGAGATAGCTAGGTTGGAGAAGGCAGCTTAAGTATGTGGCAAGATGGATTTGCTTGTATCCTTCCCCATGCTCTAGATTTTTGGGAACCCAGCAGGGGAATGGTTTAGAACCACAGAGTAGGCACACTAACAGAACTGTGGGTTTCCATTGTTTGAGGGCCAAGATGGAAATAAACGGATTGTATTCTAAAGTAACCTTTTAGTAGAGTAGCAATCCTCAATTTAGAAAATGAACAAGAATTTTTAATCAAATCTAGCTGTCTAGAAGTTTCGATGCTGCCCCTCTATGGAATTTATAGCTGAGAGAAATAGGCTTTGTAAACTCCACCAGGTATCTTTCAATATCTATTTGAATGATGACTTTCTTGGAACCAGAGTTTTGTTACCAGAATACAGTTATATTCTCTGTGGACCATTTGATGCTTGTTTCTCCTGAAAGATGCAGTTTTGTACATGTTGATAGGAGAGAATGTAGTTCAATGTAGTAAAAAAAATCAATTATTTTGTTGCTGTGCTTAGGATCGAATCCAGTGCTAGGCAAGCACTCGATCATAGAGCTACATCCCGGTCCAAACTTCAATTATCATTGAAATAAGAGGCTCTTCCATTTTTCACAAAAAAAATTTTTGAGATAATTACAGATTTGCATATAATTGTAAGAAAAGAAAATAGAGAGATCCTTGTACACTTCACCCTAATGGAGGAAGTTTGCAAAACTTGACTCAAGTACTGAACTTGATGCAATCCACAGGTCTTTCTCATGTTTGCCTAGTTTTGTTTACACTCATTAGTGTGTGTCTGTGTGTGCATCCTAAGTTCTTTACCACTTAATGCCTGTGTAGATCCTCTGTACTGAGGTAAGACAAATTTCAGCACCACCACAGTCAAGATACTGAATATTTCCAGCGCACCAAGGAACTTTCATGTTTCCCTGACAACCATTAATTTGACCTCTATTTCTAAAATGTTGTTTTGGGAGGTCCTTGTATTCTAAACACAAGTCCATTGTTAGATACAATGTTTGCAATTTTTTTTTCTGAAACTTGTCTTTTCATGTGAGGTTTTTCACAGAGCAAAAGTTTGTAATTTTGATGAGCTCCATGTAGCAATTTTTCCTTAATGATTGTGGTTTTGATGTTAAATCTAAGAATCCTAGGCCTAGCTCTAGATACCAAATATTTTTCCCTTATTTTTCAAAAAAAAAAATTTAGAGTTTATGTTTTCCATTGAAGCCCAGGATTAGTGTTAATTTTTGCATAAAACATATTTAGCTAGGATCCTTTTCTTTATTTATTTTTGACTATAAAAAAATGTGAAGTTACTGACTTCCTTTGCTAAAAGGCTACCCTCTCTCCATTAAACTGTTATTGTTGTAATTTTTATTTTGCCTTTGTAAAATTAGCTAGGTATTTTTTTATGGGTTTAGATCTGGATTCTCTATTCTGTTCCATCTATCTACATATCCATCTTTTTAAATTCTACACCATTGTAATTACTGTAGCCAAATAGTAATCTTTAACATTGGGAAGAGTAATTCCTCCTACTTCATATTTTAGTCCACAGTGTTTGAGCCATTTTAAAGCCTGTGCTTTTCTATATAAACTTTAAAAAATATTCGTATCTATAAAAAGCTTGCTGAGATTTTGATAGGAATGACATTAAGCCTGGTGGTCACTTTGGAGAGCATTGACATATTTGCTATGTTCAGTCTTTCAATACATGAATATGATGTGTCCTTCTATTTAATTAGATCTTACCTTTATTAGCATATTGTACTATTTAATGTACAGATCCTCTACATTTTGTAAAGGATATATCTAGGTATTTTATTTTATTCAGAGTGATTTTAGTCGTATTGTGCTTTTGATTTTTATTTATCTATGTTCATTGTTAATATTTAAAAATGTGACTAATTTTTATGTGTTAATATTATGTCATACAAGCTTGCTAAACTTGCATATCAAATTCAGGAGTATTTTTGCAGGTTATTTGGGAGTTTTTATGTAGATGATCCTGTCATCTGCCAATAAGAAGAGCTTTATTTATTTCTTTTCAATCCCTATGCCTTCTGTTTCTTTGGCTTATAGCAGTAGCTAAAATTTCTAGTACTATGTAAAGTGGTAAGAGTGGACATTCTGGTCTTGCTCTTGATACTAAGATGAAAACATTCAATCTGTCACTAAGAAATATGATGTTAACTTTTTTTTTTTGTAGATGCTCTTTACCAATTACTCTGTACTCTTAACATGGTAAGAATATTTATCATGAATGGGTGTTGGATTTTGTCAAATGCTTTTCCTGTGTCAATTCATATGATCATGGTTTAACATAGTTGATAGGTGGATACCACATACATTGTTATTGTCTCAAAGCTCCCTGATGATCTTTCACTTTTTCTCAGTCTGTTTTCTCTTGTTCAGATTAGGTGAATTCTGTTCTTGTATCTTCAAATTGATTGATATTTTTTTCCTTTTCATGGTTTAGATATGATGTGTCTCCCAAAAACTCATGTGTGAGATAATGTAAGAATTTTCAGAGGTGAAATGATTATGAGAGTTATAAGCTAACAGTGGATTAACTGGGAGGTAAATGTAAGCAGGTAGGAAGTGACTGGAGGAAGTAGGTCACCTGGGGCGTGTCTTTGGGGTCTATATTTTGTTCCTGGGTAGCAAAGCTCTCTCTGCTTCCTTTTTGCCATGTCCTGCGCTGCTTTCCTTGGCCACACTCTTCTACCATGATGTTCTGCTTCACCTTAGGCCCACAGATCTAGAGATGGCCAAGCATGGACTGAGCCTCCTGAAATCTTGAGCCCAAATAATCTTTTCCCAATCCAAGTTGTTCTTTTCAGGTATTTTTGTCACAGGGATGCAAAAACTGACTAAAATAGAAATTCCCACTCTACTACTGAGGCTAACCATATATTAAGTTTTATTATGTTTTTGAGTTCTATAATTTATGTTTTTTAATAACCAATTTCATTTCTTCACTAAATTTTTCTCTTTTTTATTTGTTTCAAGAGAATTTAGAATTGACAGTTGGAGCATTTTTATAATGGCTTTAAAATCCTCATCAGGTCATTTCAACATCTGACTTATCTTGGTGGATGTTGGCATCATTTTATTGTCTTCTCTCAAGTTTTTATGTTCTTGTCTCAAGTTTTTATGTTCTTGGTTCTTAGTATGATGAATCACTTTCAATTATTGTGAACATCGTGTCTATTATGATTAATATGATTGTTATTATGATGAACAATCATAATAATCATGATTATTATGTTTGTAGGAGATGCAGCATCCCATTTAAATCTTTTATCTGAGCAAGCAGTCCCCTCTTCAGGTTTAGCACACTCATTTGGGCCTACTATTTTTTGGTTGTGATTTCAATGACAGTTGTTTTTTTTTGTTTGTTTGTTTTTGTTTGTTTGGTATTGTTTTTGTCTACTTGGTTTCTATCACATCCCTTAAGCTCCCACTGATTCCTGCATGTGCTATCTGGGCCTAGATGATATTTCCCCAGGCCTGGCCTCAGGATTCTCTGAGAGCAATGGAAAGTCTCAGGCCAAGAAGAAAGAGAGTGTTGTCTCTGGATGTTTTTACCCGGGGACTTTTCCTGGTATTCCCAGTGGGACTCCTTTTGGATCTAGGGAGAGGGTGAACCAAGCTGGACTGATTTTTTTCACAAGGTGAGGGATTGGGAAGCAACGCATCTGGGCCACTTTCTTCTGTTGGGTGAAGAGATATGACATTCTACCACCGTGTGGTTCCTGCAGTCCTGAGGCCTGGAACCATCTCAACTTCTCATCACCTTTTAGCATTCTCCTTTGGTTGTGCTCCTGATGTTTTTTACAGCTTATGGAGAGGGACAAGGAAAAACTTGTCTATGACATTTTTTCCTGACCAGGAGTTAATCTATTTCATCCAAATGAAAAGAAATTCATTTTTTCAAAAAAAAAAAATTGATTTCCACCTGCCATAGAGGAGAAGTTCTTATTGGTTTAGGGCATCTATCTTTTTCAGCAGTTCCTTTCCCTCAATCTCCACAATCCTTTCTCTCTAGCCTCTCGCTCTCCCCTCCCATGTGCTAAGATATCATGTTGGTCTGATTTTTATACTATGGAAAACTCAGAGCAGCAAATGCAGAAACAAACAAATTTAAAAAAAAAATAACAGCCTTCATGTTAGGTTCAATACAAACGGAGCTGTAAAATACAGAGGCTTCAATGTTCAGGGTTCTCTTTGTGCTATCAAATTAGCTGTGATATAAAATAAGAAAATACATGAGATTCATACACTTAATTTTAATGCCTGATGGAACTTACATTTTTCAACATTCTTAGGGCTTATTCATGATTAATATGGATCAAAATGAAACAGTACAGCCCTGAAGGTGTAAGTTCAGATAGCTAGTAAGTGAAGATGTTATTTCCTGATAGTGATTTTTGGTAGCAGGGGTGTTTTGGTATAATTGGATCTTGGAAGAGGATGTGTAATCTTTAAAGGATGGATTCTAAAATGATCATTGCTTTGTTATGCTTTTAATCATAATGTTTCAGTTTTTTATCTTTTAAAAAATAATAAAGGAGTTAGATTTTTAGGCTTGACCAAAACCAAGATAGAGTGATATCATTTTGGAGAATGAAATGGCACAAACTCCATCTTCTCCTGGGGCTGACCATGAATTAGGCTCTACGTGTGCATGCACTTGTCCACCGAGTCTGAACTTTGGAAGCTATTTTATGAGCTTCTTGACAGACATGGATGCATCATATATTTTTGCTGAGATCCTCAGCACTGTGCCACAATTCCTTCAAAAGCCACATTCTGGGATAAAGAAACTGTGGTATATATACACAATGGAATATTACTCAGCAATAAAAGAGAATAAAATTATAGCATTTGCAGGTAAATGGATGGAGTTGGAGAATATCATGCTAAGCAAAGTAAGCCAATCCCAAAAAACCAAATGCCAAATGTTCTGTCTGATAAGTGGATGCTGATCCATAATGGAGGGGAGGACACAAGAAGAATGGAGAAATTTTGGTCACAGGGGTGGGAGGCAGGAGGAGGCAGGGGGACAGTAAAGATGGTGGAATATGATGGACATCATAGCCCTAGCTTCATGTATAACTGCATATATGTTGTGATTCTACATCACGTACAACCAGAGAAATGAAAAGTGTTCCATCTGTGTACAATGAATCAAAATGCATGCTATCATGTATACCTAAGTAGAATAAATAAATAAATAAAATTATTTTTAAAAAATCCACATTCTGTGCCCCTTGATTGTTAGTGTGACAAGTATCCTGAACTTATTCTACCATGCCAGACATGCCATGCACCCATCCTACCACTATTGAGGATGCTACCCACCTGCCCTTGTAGAGGGTGTAATGTACCCACTCTGTCATTGTCAAGCTTGTCACATATGCATGTCCTACCACTCTACTGACAAGGAACTGTTTAATACATAAAAGGACTTATGAGATGGAACTAGTGATCAGTTGGATGTATGACCTTGACAATCTTATTCATTCCTTCATGTCTCCCATTCTGGAGGCTCTATCTTCATGCTCTTATTTCCTTTGCTGTGCAGAAGTTTTTTAATTTGATACCATCCCACCTGTTGATTCTTTGTTTTCTTTCTTCAGCTTTAGAGGTCTTGTTAAGGAAGTCTGTGCCTATGCCCAATATGTTGGAGTATTGACCCTCTGTTTTCTTGTAGCAATTGCAAAGTTTCTTGTCTAATTCCTAGGTCTTTGATCTACTTTGAGTTGATGTTTCTGCAGGGTGAGAGACAGGGATCATGTTTCACTGTTCTACACATGGATATCCAGTTTTCCCAGCACCACTGGTAGAAAAGGTTATCTTTCCTCCAACACATATCTTTGGTTCTCTTGTCAAGTATCAAATGACTGTAACTTTTTGAGTTTGTCTCTATGTCTTCTATTCTATTCCATTGGTCTTCATATCTATTTTGATGCCAATGTCATGTTGTTTTTGTTACTACAGCTCTGTAGTATAGTTGAGACCAGGTATTGTAATCCCTCCAGTGTCCCTCTTCTTGGTCAGTATTGCTTTGGCTATTCTAGGTCTTTTATTCTTCCATTAAAATTTTAGGAATTTTTTTTCTAGTTTTGTGAAGAATGTTATTGGTATTTTGATGGGGACTGCATTGAATCTGTATAACACTTTTGGTAATGTGGCCATTCTGACAACGTTAATTCTTTTCAAAGAACATGAAATGTTTTCCCCTCTTCTAAGATCTTCCTTAATTTCTTTCTTCAGTGTTCTACAGTTTTCATTAGAGAGGTTTTTCACTTCCTTGTCAGATTTATTCTCAAGGGTTTTATTTGTTTGTGTTTGGTTTGTTTCGTTTTTACATTACTGTGAATGGAATAGTTTTCCTGATTTCTTTCTCAGCAGATTCATTATTGGGGTAAAGGACAGCTATTTATGTATGTTGATCTTGTATCCTGCTGCTTTACTGAGCTTGTTTATCAGCTCTAAAAAGTCTGCCGGTGGAGTTGAGTCTTCTAGGTAAACATCACGTCATCAGCAAATAGTGAAAATTTGCCTTCTTGTCTTATTTGGATTCTCCCTTTATTTTCCTCCTCTTGTTTAATTGTTCTGGCTCAAGTTTCAAGAACCATATTGGATAGGAGTGGTGAGAGTGGGCATCCCTGTCTTGTTCCTGACTTTAGAGGAAATGCTTTCAGTTTTTCTCTAGTCAGTATGATGTTGGCTTTGGGTTTGTCACACATAGCCATTATAATGTTGAGGTAAGTTCCTGCTATCCCTAGTTTCTTCGGTGTTTCTAATATGAATGGGTTTTGTTGATATATTTCTTGGGGGCATCTATTGACATGATTGTGTAATTTTTTTTCCTTAATTCTATTTATGCGTTGAATTACATGTATTGATTTAAGTATGTTTAACCAAACTTGCATCCCTGGGATGAAACCCACTTGAACCTGGTGTACTATGTTCTTGATATATATTTTAATGTGGTTTGTTAATATTTTATTAAGAAATTTTTGTATCTGTGATCATCAAGGATATTGGTCTATGATTTTCTTTCCTTGATGTGTCTTTGTCTGGTTTTGGTACAAGGATTATTAATGACTTCATAGAATGAGTTTAGCAGTGTTCTCTCCTTTCTATTTCATTGAATAATTAGAGAAAGATTGGTATTAATTCTTCTTTAAAGATCTAGAATAAATCAGTTGAGAATCTCTGTGGTCTTGGGCATTTCTTTGTTGGAAGTCTTTTAATTGCTGCTTTAATCTCATTTAGGTTGGTCTATTTAGGTTTTCTTATGTTTTCTTGGTTCAATTTGGGTAGGTCATATGTGTCTAGATGTTCCAGTTTATTGGACTATAAATTTTCCAAATAGTTCCTAATGAGCCTTTGGATTTCAGAAGTGTCTGTGGTAATGTCTCATTTTACACCTCTAATTTTGTTGATTTGGGTCTTCTCTTTCTTTTTATTAATTTGTCTAAATGTTTATTGATCTTGCTTATCTTTTCAAAGAACCAACTGTGTTGCATTGATTCTGTGTATTTTTTTATTGTTAATTTCATTAATTTTGGATCCAATCTTCATTATTCCTTGTCTTCTACTGATTTTAGAATTTGTTTCTTTTTGCTTTTTAGAGCCTTGAGATACAATATTTGATTGTTTATTGGGACCCTTTCGTTTCGTTTTGTTTTTAATGTAGGCACTTAATGCTATAAACTTTTCTCTTAGAACTGCCTTCAGACTGTCTCAGAATTCTATGCTGTATTTCTGTTCTCATTTGTTTCTAAGGTTTTTTTTTCTATTTCTCCCCTGATTTCTTGGATGACCCATTCCTCATTCCTAAGTGTATTATTTAATCTCCACATGTTAAGATGGGTTTTTTTTCATTATGGATTTCTAATTTCATTCCATTATTCTCTGACAGAATGCAAGGATTTATCTCTATTTTTAGTATACAAAGCACACTAAAATGTGCTTTGTATCCTAAAATGTGGTCTACTTTGGAGAAGGTTCTATGTGCAACTGAGAAGAAAGTGAATTCAGTTGTTGCAGCATAAAACATTCTATAGATGTCTGTTAAGTCCATTCAATTAATAGTGTGTGTGTGTGTATATATATATATATATATTAGTTCTGAAGAGTCTTTACTTGGTTTATGTCTAGATGAAATATTTGGGCTTTGTAAAAATATAGAACACATTAGAGATATAATATTCAAAGCAATAAATAACGGAAATAGAAGAATTTCATGATTTAACAGGATAAAAATGGCATATCTACTTTAATGTAAAACTTAACTCTTATTATGTTTCTCCCTGTATTAGAAGCACTCGTTCCATTTTAACTGGGCACTTAACCCCATAGCTTCCACTCTAGGAGAAAGTGCAGGTATTATCACTCAGCAGCTGGAAACTGTTAAAGACATTCTTGGAAAGGAAAAAAATTTTCCTTTGGCTTATAGTACATGCTCTTATTACACAGACCTCTGAAATATAGAAGGAAATAAAAGAGGAGACAGGTCTTTTATGTGAAGGGATGAAGAAATCATAGAGGTATGCTGGGGTGGAAAAACAACCGAGGCAATTTATAAGTGACAGTGACCTCACTTCAGGGGCCTTATCCCAAATGACATAACAAATGGCACACCCAGCAAGTGGAGCAAGAAGGATCATCTTCAAGGCATTGTTCAATGGCCCATGATCCGTGACGTCCTGGACTCATTGCCGTTTATCCTCATAAGCCTTCCGGTAAGTAGGAATTTTCCATTTCTCATCATGCAAACTGTACAGCCTGTGCTTGACAAGACTCCAATTTGTTCCAGGAGGAAATGCTGCACCATTCGTGGTCACATCCTTGGGTAGCTCCCTGATTGTGGTAGCATTCTACCATAACTTGAGACTTGGTATTCTCCCCACCCAATGACCTCCATGCGTGCACCTCTCAACACTGCTGTGGGACTTCTGAAACACTAAGTTTCCACAGCAGGACAGTGAAGAGTATGACTCGTATTTATTTTATAGCTGGTCCAGACTGAAGATGGTAAAATACTAGGCTTTTGTCTCCCAGGGACCTGAAAATTGACAGTGGCAAACACTGTGGCTCCCTCAGCCAACAGGGTGATGGATGCCTGATATGGTGCACTCATCAGTCAGCCCTGTGCTTCAGGGAGGTCTGGATTTGCTACCCACCCCAGTGTGAGTCTACTTTGATCTTTGCCATTTGTGTTAATTGTTTCCCTCGTCAGTGATTGGTTTGAGAATGTGCATATGACACATTTCTAATCCATGTGATGGATACCATGTAAGACCACCAGGAATTCTAGAAATTTTTTTCTTGCTGTTTAAAAGAAAAGAAGTGTAAAAAGAGAAAGAAATTCTCTTCCTTTCTTTTCTGCATCTTGATAGATATTGAAACTGTCACTCCTGGAACTGCTATACTTAAAACTATAAGGAGAAAACCAAGTGGTTCATGGTGAATTTGAACTGGAGCAATAATGAGCTACTCTGTTAACTGACTCTGAAATAACCCTATTTTTAGCCTTGGGTAAGATAAGAAAATAAATCTTATTTTTAAGCTAAGTTTTACTTGAGGTTTGTAGTTACTTCCAGTAAAAACTAAACAAAACAGATCAATAGTCTGATGGAAAATTAAAGTAATATTTTGCAGCATTTCTCAAACTTCTTGTGGATTCATGATCAGCTTATAGTAATATTATTTTCTTTCTGGTAATGGACTATACTTACATCCCCTTCCAGACATTTCTGAGATTGCAGACACTATACAGTGTAGAAAAAACTTTTTATAATTTTCAAGTATTTTTTTCTTTAAACATAGTTAATATGGGGAATAAAGCAGACAAAAGGACCCACCCCATTAGAATCTGGAGTCATAAAATACTGTGAAAAAAAATAAAAGATGTGAATTCAAATCCAAAACCAAGAGGCCCATTTTCAAAAGTGGGAAGGAAACTCAAAGCAGAGAGGTAAGCTGGAGCCTAGAATAAATGTAACAGACAGGCTCTAATGGATGGATTTGGGAGTTGTGGTGCCTGTGCATAGAAAGTCGTCGAGGACGCAGGTGCTGTTCATACAGGGAACTGGAACTGAGCAACTACCTGCCACAGCCAGGAGTCCTAGGGACTGGGAGAACCCTTCCAAACAGAGTGGAGGTTAGAAAACAATGTAACCCTAGAAAAGGTGAAGCTACCACCAAGTACATGAGCAAGTCCAAATCCACACCATCAATATGGAGCAGAAATCCCTAGCTAAGAACACAACACCAAAACTGACACACAATGAGTGAAATAGAACCTCAGAAGAATCAAAGTCAAAACATCTCCACAGGGACACCTCCCATATCTCAGAGAACCCAGGGCACCCAAAGAAATCAGTCTCAACTGAAAATGATTTCCTGGTCCAAGACTCAAACCATGGAAGAAAGTAAATTACTGGATTGGAGTGTGAGATAATATAACAAAAATATGAACTTGTACACTAAGAAAAAAAATAATAAGATTACCTACAAGAGACTCTAAAATTTTCTCCAAAATGTTTTAAGAGGTAAAAAGAAAAGATACAGCAAGAACAAAGCTATTAATTGATCAAATTTGATAAATGGAAAAGAATATATTGGAAATCTTAAAATAAAAAATTCACAGAAAAAAATCGATTAATCAGTTGAATAACAAGGCACATACAGACAGAAAATAGAGCCAAGATAATAACCTAGAATGTGGAACAGACAAATTGAAACAAGAGAAGTTGAGACATGGGAGATAGGAAGACCGGGTCTTATATATGTCTGATAGAAATTCTAGAAAGAGAGAATCAATTGAGAGTGGGACACCTAATGTTAGGAGACAATGGCTAAGAATTTTCCAGAATTGGAAAAAAACAAAACAAAAACACAACCCTCATCAGTTCTAAGATTAAAGGAACATTCCAAGATCCAAATAGGACTAGAAATGAGTTTCTATCTAGAAGAAACTGCCAATAAAATTGCAGAATTTTAAAGACAAGTAAAAAAAAGGTAAGGCTACCAGATATTAAAAGACATATTCCCACAAAGAAAGGAAATCTAGATGGACAAAATTGTCATATTATCACGAACTTCTCAAAAGGTAGCATGTGGTTGTTTTGTGTGTGCAGTGAGGATGGAAGCTGGTGGAGAAAGATCCACTTAACCAAATTGCTTTGTTTTTCACTGCCCACCTTGATTAACACTGTGGAATAAAATATGCACAGTGAGGAGGGGACAGTGAGTCCTTTCTAAACATTCTTCTAGCAAAAGTGTTGGTCCCTGTGTCAGTGAAAAGAGCCTTTTAAGTATTTTCAAACAAAGGGCTCTAATACAGGGAATTGACTATCCCGGTGATGAAACCGCTGGGGAAATATACAGCACTGTTTCCTAAAGACAACTTCTGCTAAATTTGGAGGCAACCCCAAATTTAGCAGAAGCAAGCAAGTCACTACTCACCTAGGGCTGGACTGAGAAAAGCAAGAGGGGTCACAGCAGAACTCAGGAGTGGAGGTCACCTGGTGGGCCAGTCTGGCGGAAATGGAGACTCTGGAGTTAAGGAACCGTTTTGCAGGAACTGGAGCCACATAGATATGGCAGCTTCTGCTGAAACAGGGCAGAGAGATACCTTGGCTTGATCATTTATTTGCTTCTCCATGTCTCCTTCAGAGACTTGCAGTAGCTAAAATCATCCAGCAGCAGGAGGCAAGGGAACCTGGGAAATGTAGTCCCCTGCAAAGCACAATCACATAGAGAAGGACAGAGAACAGATCTGAGCATGGTCAAGTGATGGACACAACTCCCCCAGGCTGACAGATGCAGGAGAATCATGGCTCCTAGTAGGACAGGTGTTTTCAGGGTCAGGGGACAGTGTTATGCTTGCTCTATTCTCTGCTTCTTCCAATTGCCTGAGAGCTTGCATTTGAGTTTGGTGGTAGACAGAACCACCTGAAAGAAGTAGCTTTTGTGAGTGATTCAATGGATTCCTCCTGTCACACGAAGGCATCATCTCTTTCCAGCAAGAGCCCCCACTCTGCATGCTCTACAGATGGAACCTTATTTAAGACTATCCTTCTATTGAATACAGATGTCCTCTCAAATCTGCTATGCCTAGGAGCTAATAGTGGGATGTAAAAATAGCTCTTGCTGTCTGCATGGCTTTTCTTATTTGTATTCCAAGTAAAATCACTTAGGCAGACACAGAAAGCTCTTCTTATTTGCATTCACTTTGCCCACAGAAAATGTACAGTTCACATGATTGCTCTGCTTTAAAGAAACAGCCAACATGTCAATTGCTTAAACTATGACAATAGAAACTCAAAACTTAGGAGAACGAAGATAAATTAGGGTACATTTGAAGCATAAAAGATGTTTTTGCCATGGTCATCTTCAACTCATATCTCCAAAGCACAAATAGAAAAGGATTGTCAAAATTTACTGATTTCACAGACATTTCATCCTTTCCAAAATTCTGTTTGTGACTGTTTTACTCAGCTTTTCGCTGCTGTGACTGAAAGACTCGACCAGAACAACTGTAGAGGAGGAAAAGTTTATTTGGAGGCTCACAGTTTCAGAGGTCTCAGTCCATGGACAGCTGGCTCCGCTCCTCAGAGCTCAAGGTGAGGCAGGACATCATGGCAGAAGAGTGTGGTGGAGGGAAGCAGCTCCCATGGTGATCAGCAAGCAGAGACTCCACTCTCCAGATACAAATATATACCCCAGAGCTACGCCCCCAATGCCCACCTCCTCCAGCCACGCCCACCTCCTCCAGCCACACCCACCTCCTCCAGCCACACCCACCTCCTCCAGCCACGCCCCAGCTGCCTCCAGTCACCACTCAGTTAATCCCATCAGGGGATTAATTCACTGATTGTGTTAGGACTCTAATAACCCAATCATTTCTCCTCTAAACCTTCTTGCATTCCCTCACACATGAGCTTTTTGGGGGACACCTCACATCCAAATCATAACAGTAACCATGTGAACCAGAAACAACATCTGACTTCAAGTCTCTGTTTTAATTTTGAGTATATGGACATAATCTAGAATATGAATATTCCTGAATTAACATTAAACTGTAGTTGGTAGTCATCTTTCTTTGCCTTTGAAGAATGTGCTGTTACTAAAGTGAAAGAAGTTTTCATTTAAAATCTATCACTGCCTATAATATTGTTTTTGCCAATATATTTATCTTTTGTTTATCTTCTCTTAGATTCAACAGAGATTTATCATTTAATGAAATAGCACAGTATTAACACTGATGGGCATTTCGATGATAGAAAATGTATGATTTGTTGCTGTGCAAGATGGCACATGCCTGTAATCCCAGGTGACTCGGAAGGCTGAGGCAGGAGGATTGTAAATTCAAAGGCAGCCTCAGCAACTTAGTGAAGCTATCTCAAAATAAAAAATAAAAAGGGCTTGGGTTGCAGCTCAGTGGTTAAGTGCCCCTGGGTTCAATCGATAGTTCCAAAAAATTATAAATGATTTTTCATTGCAGTTTAATTAATTGTTAGCTAATCTGTCGAGAACTGAATTAGATTTTCATAAAAGAAATGTATCACTATAAATAGGCATTGACTTTGACTTTGTGAAATGTTCATGTTTCTAGTTTCTACTTAATGTTTACAATATACAGTAAGTATCAGTTGATCCGTTACATAAAAGCTTTCAAGCAGTGTGTGTGTGTGGTATTTTTCAATAAAGAACATTAGCACCCTCTTCTGGATGACTTTGAGGCTGTAATGAGAATATTCTGACAATCTTTTCCATTTACTGACAATGAACCATCTGAATATTCATTAAATTTGCTCCTGATTAAAGCACAGCCTCTCAGTAATTTAATTATACTGCATATTTCCGAAACACTGATAAGTGCTGGAGTCAAAAACGTTTCATTGCTAAATGTTATCCACTGGGAATATGTGTTGGCTTAGAAAAGGAAAGGAGATGCTTCTTCTACATTTCTCAGAGTGAGTGTCCCCAGTGACCCTTAAATGTACAGAGCTATGCGGGGGGAGCAGGGAATACAAGAGCATCTGAGGAGAACAGAATTGCACGTTCTTCTCCCAGCCGTCAGGTCTTGCAGAAAAAAAATATATATCCCCTTGTATGCTTTTATTAAATTAAACTTCCTCATAAGATCAGAAACACTTTATATCAGGCTTCCTGGAGTCTCCCAGATATTGCTGTGATAGACATTTTCTGAACTGAATAATAGAGATGAAACTGCACTTGTTTGA
Organism: Xerus rutilus; assembly: GCA_028644305.1. Classification (NCBI taxonomy): domain Eukaryota; kingdom Metazoa; phylum Chordata; class Mammalia; order Rodentia; family Sciuridae; genus Xerus; species Xerus rutilus. The sequence continues at coordinate 48,145,134 of CM053413.1, forward strand.
TTGATTGATTAAATGATTCTAGAAGCATTTACTGTGGGCCAGGCTCTCTTCTGGGTACTGGAGATACAGGGAAGAGATTCAAGTTCGTGACCTCATGGAGATTACATTTCTAGTGAGCAAGACAGATAAAATACAGAAATAAAAATGTATCATGATACGTGATAATAAATTATATGTACAAAAAAAAGACAGAGAGGACATAGAGGGTGGGTGTTTTACACCAAATGGTCAGAAAAGTTTTTGTGGATAAAGTGACATCTGGGCAGAAACCTGAAGTAAGGAGAGGTTAAGTTTTGCAGATAGTTGGAGAAAGACCATTTCAAGTAGAAGGAACAGCACCTGTTAAGCCCCCTGAGGAAGGGCCCTTGATTGGCTGTGAATACTTCCAACAGTGTAAAGATGCCCAGTATATTACAGTAGATGAGAGCTGCTTTTGATTTTAAAAACTTCAGTGCAATCTCATATATAATAATGTGCCAAAAAACAACATTTGGCACAGCAAGAGACTGTGATATGATAGCGGTCCCATAAGATTATAATAGAAAAATTCCTGTCTCCTGGTGATGTCACAGTCATTATAACATCATAACACAGTGGGCTACATCTATGTTTCTGATGACGCTGTGTAAACACACTGCACTGCCACTCGTATAAAAGGATAGCACTTGCAATTACGCACAGTACTTCATACTTGATCATGAACAACTGCGCTACTACTGGTTTATGTATCTACTACACTATACTTTTTTTGGTTTTGAGATTGAGAATTAATCTTAGAGGTGTTTTACCACTGAGCTACACTCTCATCCCTTTTTGTTTTTTATTTCGAGACAGGGTCTCGCTACGTTGCTAAGACTGGCCTCCAACTTGCAATCCTCCTGCCTCAGGCTCCTAAGTCTCTAGGGTTACAGGCATGTACCATCACATCCAGCTACTTTTTTTTTTTTTTTTATCCAGCTACTTTTGATTATATTTTTTTCAAAAGTTTACTGTAAAACAGTTTACTGTATTATGTTATCAGCAGCCTGATACATCTGATGTTGATTTACTCTATGATGTGTGTCCAACAACAAAATCCCCTAACTTCTCCCCATCACTAAGTGACACATGACTGAATTAGCAATTGACAAATGGTTTAAAATCTTTGAGTCTTTATTTCTGCACCTAAACAAATGGGAATTTATACAATTTTATTTCTGTTGCAATTGTAAGGTATATTGCAGACAAATCGTTTAGCATACTCCTTGGTATCATGCTAAAGTCAATAACAGGTATTATAAAGTAAAAAAATGCTTCTGGAGGAAATTTGAATTTTCTGCAACATTCAGATATGAAACAGATCATGAGTGTTGGACTGGAACAGTCTTCTAAGTACTCATTGAAAATTACAATGCGAACAGAAATGTTTGTTTTTCGATGTGATCCTGAATGAGCTAATTTCCCTCTATGAGTCGTAGGTTTTTCAAAGTGAGGGAATTAAATTACAGTGGAGATTTTTAATCGAAAGCCTCCAAGTAGCAAGAGAGCTTCTCTCTCTGTTTTAAAATCACCGGATGAAATTTTCCATTTACTTCTGGTAAAAGTAATGAGGAACTCAACCATCAAGCTCAACCCTGGATTATGAAGCAGGAGGTTCTGTGGGAAAGGCCTTTGCCTATGTCGATCTGGTCAAGGTGCTACCCCAAGAGGTCACCCAATTTGACATGTACCTCAAGAGCTTTACTTTCCCTGAACTCCTGTCTTGAGATATTTCCAAAGGTATTTCTATCATCTAGATCTAACACCAACACTGGAACTACCACGGGTCCCTTCCCTAGGCCTAACGTCTCTTTCCAACTCTTCCTTTCCAAATCCCACTTCTTCTCTTACTGCTTCTGGAGGGAAAGGCATTTTCCAGGCTTTCCTGGTGAGTCAGCCCGAATAGATTTAGGGTCAGAAGACAATGGGTGGGCAACTTATCAAAAAGAGCAGGCAAGCTGGGTGCAATGGCACACACCTGTCATCCCAGCACATTGGGAGGCTGAGACAGGAGGATCGCAAGTTCAAAGCCAGCCTCAGCAACGGCGAGGCGCTAAGCAACTCAGTGAGACCCTGTCTCTACATAAAACACAAAATAGGGCTGGGGATGTGGCTCAGTGGTCGAGTACCCCTGAGTTCAATCTCCAGTGCCAAAAAAAAAAAGAGCAGGCAGCACTGGAAGGGGGTCCATCGAGGGCCATTTCTATCATGGAGAGAATAGGGCCGTGGAGCAGGGAATCAGGAATCCAGTCCATACTTCACATGATCTCCTCCATTTTCAGATTATGCAACACAGACTGCCTCATCTACCCTTATAATCTTTAAGCAGTCTTCAACAGAACTGTCAGAGTATTGAAGGGACAGCCCACTGCCCAGAGCAAAAGGAATCTATGGGCAACCTTGGCCCTGAGACCTATTAAGTGATATTTCCAGCAAAGTCTGTTTCAAGAAATGCCACAGTGCATATTAAAAATTGCCCTCATTTTCTTTTCTTCTTTTATCTCAAAATGTATCAGTCTTCGAGAACCTATAAATGCTGATCCTGCAATTTACTAGACGCTGCCTTTGGACAAGTCTTTTTTTTTTTTTTTTAACTTCTATGAGGGGCAGGCTCCCTATATAAAATGGATGGATGATAATGACCGTGCAGGCTGCCTGCACATCATATGGTGTGAGGACAGGGTAGCAATTCTGATCAAGAGACAGGTGAAGTATGTGGTCATGAGTAGCCCAGGAGTTAATGAAATTTCAAGGTGCTTTCCAGCTGGAAGAGTGTAGGATAATTGGGGTAAAATACAAGTCAGTATGAAATAGAAAATATAACAGACAGGGACAAGGCTCGAAGAATGAGAAGTCAGCTATATATATATTTTTTTGGTACCAGGAATTGAACTCAGGGGCACTCGACCACTGAGCCACATCCCCAGCCCTATTCTGTGTTTTATGTAGAGACAGGGTCTCACTGAGTTGCTTAGCGCCTTGCCGTTGCTGAGGCTGGCTTTGAACTCGTGATCCTCCTGCCTCACCCTCCCAAAGTGCTGGGATTACAGGCATGCACCACTGTGCCCAGCTGAGAAGTCAGCTATTCTAGATGTTACATAATTAGGGGACTAAAAAATTAATCATACGGTTGGCAGTTACTCAAGCCTTACCGATTTTTTCTGAAGTTCTTATCTATCTTCTCTTAGCTTCTCTTTGTGGAATTCTCACAGGGAGCCCGTCTCTTATAGTGGAAACTCTTTGAGGCAATGATAACATAGGACATGTGAAATGGGTGCTCTGTGATGTTTGAATTGAGACCAAAATCCATTGTGCTAATTAGCTCTCAGCATCTTTGCATAATTACACCTGCTCAGGGGACACTCGCTGATTGTGGTAGCTGTCTCTCATGACGCTATCACGTGAGCAGTGGAGCAAATGCCATTTTTGTTGGAAACGAGCTCTGTGCTTGCACTTTGGAGATATGAAGACAAGGTCGAAGCATAATTACTAATTCTATGTGAGTGACTCAGTTTTTCATCCTCACGTTGGTTTTTTGTCTGATCCTTACATAATATTTATTCCATTGCCATCAAATGAAATAGAGACCAGAGAGGAAGTTGCCTTAGATTCTGTATAATATGAAACTCCACACAAAGAGAAAGAGATTAAACATATAGCCATTGGGGGAAAAATCCCATTGAACATACTTTAGGATTACTTAACACAATCTTTTGCATTTCAATAAGCAGTTCAGGGAACAAAAGATGGAAAAGGCTAGAACATCTGTGAGAATATATTCAATCACTCTTATAATTAAAGACATGGGGAAATCAGAAAACCAAGAGAGAATATTTTGAGTGGTCAGGCTGAAAAAAAAATGAAAATTGTGTGATAAAAGTGGATGAAGAATGGAGAAACTGGTACTCATATACTTGACAGTGAGAGCATAACGTTTTTAAGAGGTAAAAATGGCAATATCCAGCTGTAATCCCAGAGGCTCGGGAGGCTGAGGCAGGAGGATCGCAAGTTCAAAGCCAGCCTCAGCAACTTAGCGAGGCCTAAGCAACTCAGCAAGACCCTGTCTCTAAATAAAATATAAAAAAGACTGAGGATGTGGCTCAGTGGTTAAGCATCCCTAAATCCAATCCCCAGTAACAAACAAACAAAAACAAAAAAAGTAATGATATCAATCAATATTTGACAGACACTTATTATCCAGGAATTCTAATGCTAAGAGTTTTATTGCCAATATTCTAACATAAATTCTCAAGTTCTGTGGACTAGGAGATTTATTGTAGCTTGTAACCACATAACAGTGACATAAATGAAAATAACATAAATGATGACCTATAAAGGAATCATAAATAGGATACAAACATTTTTAATGAGATAACCTTTTGTAATCTCAGCTTTGTTTATGTATTTGTTTATTTTGGCTTGAACTTCGTTTTCATCTGGTGTATGGTATGACTTGCTTCAGAGGACACATGGCACAGCAGAATGCAAATAAGAACTAAATAGAGAACGTTTGGTTGTCAAATTTCAAAAGCCTAGACATAAACAAAATGTCTGGAAATTTGTGCCGTGAATGAGAGAAACTTGTCTACCTGTGCCCATAGATAAAAATCCTTGGCTTGGAAGATTGGGAAGGACTCTGAAAGGAAGTATGTACGTGTCCCCCAAAAGGAGCCTTCCATTGAATCCAGGGAGGGGTATGTGGGAGTGATTGGGTAACAAAACCTGTGATTATTTTGCTGAGTCTAAGAAAGAAGAAAACTTGCCAATTAGTTAGATGTGTGGAAGATGACAAGACCCCAAAGTTTGCCCATATTCTCGCACAGTGATGAAAGGGTAGAATAATACTAATTGTGTGGTATAACAAAGTGGTGAGTATAAGAAAACTTGTAGGATCCTGCCCTGCCCAATTCCAGCCTGGCACAGAAAGTCTGTCTGAGAGTGACAGAAACATTAAGAAGACCCAAAGGACTGAGGGTGTAATTCAGGAGTAGGGTGCTTGCCTAGTATGCACAAGGCCCTGGGAAAGTAATAAAATAGAAACTGAAAAGAAATGGGATTACCAATCCCCAAAGAAGCCCCAAATTGGTTCTATTGAAACAACTAACAAATTCATAACTCATAATTTTTAAGATGACTTTTTACAATAATCTTTTAAACAATGTTTCATCAAATGCTAATCCAATTCTTCTATTGTTAGATAGTATGTATTGTAGCCCATGTTGTTGGACCAATAAAAGCTTCCATTTGAAGCTGGACATGGTGGCACCTGCCTGTAATCCCAGCACTTTGGGAGGCTGAGGCAGGAGGATGGTGAGTTCAAAGCCAGCCTTAGGAACAGTGAGGTGCTAAGCAACTCAGTGAGACCCTGTCTCTACATAAAACACAAAATAGGGCTGGGGATGTGGCTCAGTGGTCAAGTACTCCTGAGTTCAATCCCTGGTAATCCCCCACCAAAAAAAAGTTTCCATTTGATACCAAAAGGAAAATGTGGAGTAAGGTACAGGAATGCAAAATTTCCCTGTATCCTGAGAAATCCGTTATTGGTTTTTTAGATCCTCAGCCAATTTTATTTTAATCATTTGTAATATATACCAGTGGGAACATTGCTTCAAACATATATAGATGCTAATTGAATCCAATAACCTTTCTATTTTAATTAAATACAGGGCCTGGAGTAGAAGCCAGAGATGGTCAGCAGAATTTCCCTGGATCATGACTGAGGTCAAGTTGGGGCATCTACCTGCATGGGAAGATAATCAGCAAGAATATGATGGCATACCCTCACTCTGGCCCTCTCTTCTGCATGAGCCTCTTGGAACCCATACAAACACCATAAAAAATTTTTGAAAAACCTAACGTAGCAGAGATGAAGTTTTGATTGCCCAACCTCAGATAAAACAAATTTGAGTAAAGACAATTCAATGACTTGCATGCCTCTGGTGGAGAAGAAATGAAATAATCTTCTCATTTCATGAACCATGAAATAATATGTACCTATTAAAAATAATGAAGCAATTAAATATGCTCAGATAAAAAAGATCTGCAAGATAAATTTTAAATTAAAAAAGGAAAGGTGAAGAACAATTTGAATAGCGTTTTATTACATTTGCATAAAAATGTTACATGTTCTAAATGTTCCCAGGATATTGATGACACAATTAACCGTGATCTTCTCTGAAGCCCTAGACTTTTCATCTTAGACTATTTTATTTTATAAAGATTTCACTTAATCCAAGAACGTGTTTTACTTTTATAATACATAATAGAAAAATATGCTCTTTGTCTTTATGCCATGTTTTGTGATCTATCTCTTTGCATTTAAATTCCATGTATGCAGTACTTATTTCAATAATTTCAGAATAAAGAATGAAGATGTGTGTCTTCAGTGGCTTTGGTGTACAACACCAGGCTGCCAATCACAATTCATTTGGTTTTCTTTATCAGTTTCAAAGAAATTCCAATGTACTGTGAAAGAAAACATCCCACTATCTTTCTGTAAAGGTGGACATCTACAGAATTAGTTATTCAGCTAGTCATGAAACTTTCTCACCACAGAACTACAGAAAACTTTCCTGAAAATATGTTGATAATGAGAACAAGGATGTACAATCTGAGGAACTAGACAAAGTCACACGTTCGTATTCCCCAGCACATGATCTAGCACGCAGCTAATGAACGCTGAAGAATTCAACAGAACTTACATATGCACTGAGAATGGCTCCCTTAGCTGGGCGCAGTGGCGCACATCTGTAATCCCAGCAGCTCAGGAGGCTGAGGCAGGAGGATTGCAAGCTCAGGGCCAGCCTCAGCAACTTAGCAAGGCCCTCAGCAACTCAGTGAGACCCTGTCTATAAATAAAATACAAAAAGGGATGGGAATGTGGCTCAGTGGTTGGGTGCCCCTGGGTTCTATGTCTGGTACCAGAGGGGAAAAAAATAAAGAATGGCTCCCTACAAATTATTCTTACAATTATTTTTAAAGCACTGAAAATATTTGGTAAGTCCTTTGGGAATTGCTTTATGGCACAATCTTTTGACTGTCCTAATAAGAACCAAATTATTGTACTTTATTTTTTGGGTGGGGGTACCAGCAATTGAACCCAAGGATGCTTACCCACTGAGCCACACCCCCAGCCCTTTTTGTATTTTATTAGAGACAGGGTCTTGCTGAGTTGCTGAGGGCCTTGCTAAGTTGCTGAGGCTGGCTTTGAACTTGTGATCCTCCTGCCTCAGCCTTCTGAGCCTCTGGGATTACAGGTGTATACCACCACACTGGCTTTCAGATAAGCTTTTATTATGTTCATTGTGATTCAAATTGCCCAGTTTGTGGTACATTTTTATAACAGCTGTAGCTGATTTTTACCCACTGGATGACAGTAATAACCCCTCCCCAGTTGTGCCAAGCAAAACTTTCTCCAGACATTGGCAAAAGTTCTCTTGGGAACAAAATCACCCTTGGTTGAAAATTCTGCTTTAGAGATATATGATTGTACTAACAAGGTTATTATGCACTTCTTTTCTTTTCTTTTTATTTTGTTTTTCATTTTTTTATACCAGGGATTGAACCGAGGGGTACTTAACCACTAAGCCATATCTACAGCCCTTTTTCCTATTTATTTCAAGACAGGGTCTGGCCGAGTTGCTTAGGGCCTCTTAAGTTGCTGAGGCTGGCTTTGAACATGTAATCCTCCTGCCTTCCTAGACACTGGGATCACAAGAGTGTGCCATTGCACTCCTTAATTTGTATTGCTGAATTTCTTAATGTGTATTGCTGTCAGGAAAATCTTCACCTTTGAACTCTGCTGTAGCACTCTAAGAAATGATGACAGGAATATAAATCCTTCACCCTGGACATCCTGTAGTGGTAGGACCCCTGGGCCTGTCACCTCTAGCCTTGAACTAGTTATACCAAAGTACAAATACAGTATTTATATATCCTGTGATGTGAAAAGGTTGGGCGATGTTGATGTGTGATGTTCCCTTCTGCTGTTTAGCTGAGCAAACTCTGGGTCAATGTAGTTAAATGATCGCTTGATACGTTCATTGTGTCATTAGAATAGGTGAAATGAAGAACTCAGGACTTCTGAGCTCAGTGCATGGATTTATCATTACAATGTTGATGTTTTAAAAGTTGTTTCTTAAGAAAAAAATCAAGGAACATTTTATGGAGAAAGTGCCTTAACTTGAGTTTTTCTAGAAAGCAAAGTCTGGGAAAAAAATTTGTATGTTAATGCGATACTGGGATACATAACTCAAGGACAGAAAGAGTAGGGGAATGGGGAAGTAAGGAAGGAACAGGTAGGAAAGCAGGTACAGGTGATGCTTGACCACCATGGCCAGAACTTACTAGAAAACATAGCTGGTAGCTTGATCCTGCAAGACATTTTCCTTTTCTTCTTTCTTTCTGTCTTCTTGTCTCCCTCCCTTCCTTCCTCCCTCTCTCTGCCCCTCCCTCCCTTCCTTCTCCCTCTCTCTCTCTCTTTCTTTCTTTCTTTCCCAGCAGTGCTTAACCACTGAGCCATATACCCATATATGTTTTTAATTTTTTTTTTTTGAGACAGATTCTTGCTAAGTTGCTGAGGCTGGCCTTGAACTTGTGATCCTCCTGCCTCAGCCTCCCAAGTTCCCAAGTTGCTGGGATTACTGTGCCCGGCCTGCTAGATCTTTATTAAGAGACAAGTGAAGCCGGATGCGGTGGCACATGCCAGTAATCACAGCACTTAGGGAGGCTGAGACAGGAGAACTGCGAGTTCAAAGCCAGCCTCAGCAAGGGCGAGGCGCTAAGCAACTCTCTCTACATAAAACACAAAATAGGGCTGGGGACGTGGCTCAGTGGTCGAGTACCCCTGAGTTCCATCCTTGGTACAAAAACAAAACAAAACAAAAAAAGAAACAAGTGAATCTTTGCTGTTAGGAATAGCGTGTTGGGGGAAAGCAGTAGGGAGAGGAAAATTGAAGAAGTTATCTAGTGGCTTCTTCCCTTGTCTCTTTCCTTAGTCAAAATCCGTTCCGCAGGACACTGACTCCCCTGTGCTTCTAGACTGTGATAGTTGACCCTCCCAGGAAGCTAACAGGAAAGCAGATCTTACATGCTCTAAAGCAAGGTGTTTCCTGGGCTACATAGTGGTGGGAGTGTGGGCCCACTCAGGTTCACTGGGTATCTCTCCATCACTCTGTCTAAGCCAAAGCCCATCCAGAATTTCATAAAAGATAGGGGCAGTCACCAACGCCTAAAAGCCATGGCCAAGCAGCCAAGGGACATCAGGGAAGCACAGACCCTGGCTCCACTACAGACAGTGTGAAGTGCCTACCTGAGTTGCAGAGACCACCACCAGAGGGACCTCCAATGATAGCATGCATGTGGGTTCCAAGTCAGAAGATCTGGTCCAAGGCACTTTCTCATTGCTCTGGGTCTTTATCTTTTAATCTGTATGATAAAGAAGTTGGAGAAAGTCTGATGTCGAAGAGCCAAATGCCTGGCCAAATGACCAGGTAAGAGACATACATGAGAGAATTGGCCAGCTCCGGAGATGTTACCCTGGAGATGGAGTGAACTTGGGTGAATGTTTTGTATCGGGAGGACAGCCTCCCATAGCCACAGCTTACTGGTGCCTGTGGGAATGTGGATCTCGTGTTGCCAGATAGGAGATCGTTTTTAAGGGGAGAAGCTCGAAGTTCAAGTTTTCATGAGATGTGTCTACATTTAAAAATATATGTTCATTTAAAAAATACTGCACAAGCCAAATAAAGCATTCTTGTCAGTCACTTGTAACACTAATTTTAGTCACCTCTCACCTGAATCATCTCTAAGATACTTTCAGTGCTAAAAGTCTTTGGAATATTGAGGTCAAAGTTTAATGTCCTTTTAGAGCATTCCTCCCAAAATAATAATTTTTTAGAAGCTTACTGTGTCCTAGGAACTAAATAAATCATGTTTATCATCTCATTTAATCTTTGTTTCAATTAAATTTGCTGCATTATAAGCCATTCTAAAACTTCGTGACTTAAAATAGCTGCAGTCATTTATTTAATTCATTGAGTCTGACAGTGATTAACAGAGAAGGCGCGTGTCTATTCCATGTGGTGTCAGTTGGGGCAGCTTGACCCAAGCTGCAGGGTTTTCTTCCAAGACATCTCACTTACATGGCTAGCAAATTAGTGCCATCTGGATGCTCAGCCATGGCCGAGGGCCAGGAGCCGCAGCCTTTTCCATGTTGGTTTGTCCATAAGCTTCCCCAGTCGCTCACCGTAACGGCATGGCTTGGTGCCTAGAACAAACACCTAAAGAGATAGCAAGTAGAAGCTGCCAGAAACTCACACAGTGTATTTTACTGGTGAGGAGTCTCAGAGCCCAGACTGATTAGAAGGGACACGGCCTCACATGGTGGGGTAAGTGTCATAGAGTTTCAGGTGCATCTTTTCACACTGCCACATCTTCAGACAAACATAGGAGGTAGACTTTCCATAAATACATCCCAATCTCACAAGGAAACTGAAATTACAGAGATTAATGGACTCAAAGGGCACGTCATTTAGGATGTGAGATCAGGTTGTTCTGTCTCCAAAGCCCACACTACAATGACCCTGGTATTCTATCTCTACTTGGGATTAGTGTGCAAAAAATCCACATAGTTCATTATTTATAGCATGAATTTGTTGTCTGAGGGTTAAAAAAAATGGGCTCCATAAATTGAGAAAATTTGATATTGAATAGATGAAAAGGTGTAGAGCTCTATGACCTGTGGAAGAAATGTGGAAACATTAATAAATAAGTGATCAATGTGATGCTTAAATTTAAGCAAAGTAATATTATATCAGAAAGTCACTCTTGACTTACAAGCCTTTTTGAAAAACTCATTTCGCATAGAGATGCACATATCCATTGAGCATGCTGAGAAACCCTTGAGCTTCTAAGAGGAAGAGTATTCTGGGTAAAGGGAAATTATATTATGAGCTAAACCAACCCCTATCAGCACATAGAAGAAGTACATGTATACTTTTATGATGTTTCCAGAACTGAACGTCAATTAGCGTCTAGTATTTTTTTTCTGGGCTATTAGTGGTGCTTACATATTCAACACGAAATCAAGTTTTCTTTACAGAAAATGTGTGATATTCAGAGAGCACAAAGTACATTACAGACTTGTTGACCCAACATATTTTCCCCTAGAAGGAAGACACAGGAGTCACTGAAAACCACAGACATTATTCGGATGTGTTTTTAAGTAATAGTATATAGCGGTGGCCTGGTTCCCAATGACATCTTTGGAACATTCTTCCATACGGTTTAGTATTCCAGAAGGGATGAATAGGACAATGTATTCATTCCCCACACATTCACACTCCACATGGGTTGGTGACATCATTCTTGTAACCCCAATACCTAACGCACTATTTGTGTTGAGTAGTTATTCAATAAATAATTATTAATGAATAAGTTTTTTCATTTGTTTGAAGTATTTAGACATATCACCTATGTCCACTTAATGGATTTAAATTGGATTAATCAATACTTAATAGCATGTTTTATCTCACTTGCTCTAGTCATTTCAGAACAGCAGGGATATTAAACACCATCTCTAGTAGACCTTTTGTACAACTTAAGAAACAATCTTGAAATGTGAAATCTAGAAAACGGCCAAAATTCACAGGTGGTACAGAGATCCATATCAGGTAGCCTCCTATCCCACTTCTCACCTGCATGGGGGTAGGACATTTAAGTTTTAATCCAGTTTGCAATGTTGATTTTCATAAGGAACCAGGAATTACAAGTTTCAGAATCAAGATGATTTTAAATGATCATATATCTTTTATTAAAAGAATAAAACAGAGTCATGACTGATGTTTCTTTTAAGAACTTGGAGAAATTTTACCCTACTTAAAAAATATTAAAGAAAATACAAGACACACACACACACACACCCAAAGGCAATTTTCCCAGCATCATCAATTTCAGCAAAAATATTCTGAAATAGTCAATAACTTTAGTAAAGGTTTCCCATATTTAGATTTCCTGTCACTTGAATATTCATTATTTTGTTCTAAGGAATAATTGTTCTTAATGTAAACAAGCAAATAAAATGAGCACAGATTTTTTTTATATTTCTTAATTTGTTCTAATTAGTTAGACATGATAGTAGAATTATTTTGACGTATTATACATATATGGAGTATAACTTCTCATTCTTCTGGTTGTACATGATGTAGAATTAAAATGGTCACATAATCATATATGCACATAGGATAGTAACGTCCAATTCATTCTACTAGCTTTCCAATTCTCATCCCCCTCCCTTCCCTTCATTCCCCTTTTTCTAATCCATTTTCACAATGATTCTCTGCTCCTCCACAGGGAAAGCATGCTTTGTCCTGCCACCAACCTGAAGCACGCAGGGCATCACCATAAGCCCGGCCACCACGCTTTTCCTTTTAGAGAGTCGCATAAGAAGCTCTGACTGGGCTCAGCAAACTCTGGTGTTTCCCCAACCTTCCTGATATACACATTAACAATTCTCTTACCTGTGGTCCAGGGCAGCCTACTTCCGTGAAAGGTTATATTGTAGGAAAACCCACAACAGCATGTCAAGAACAGGACCATCTGAGTGCCCTTGGCCAGCTTGGTCCCATGAGCTCTCAGTCCCTGCATTTACTTAGATGGCAGACATGGTATAAAGAAAAGGAAAAGAAAGAAGCCACCCTGTCTGTAGACAATCAATCCATTCTTGATACATACAAGATGTGTTTGGTTGAGATAGTTTCTACATAAACACATTCACAGAAAATACAGAATATTTTGAGAATAGTTTCAACTTATATAAAAACATTTATAGAAAATACAGAATATTTTGAAAATTTAGAGAACCTAATATTGAGCCTATTTTATTCTGAGGGAATTGAATTAGGCTATTTAGTACTCCAAGTCAATATCCTAAACATATTATTTTTTGAATTTTCTTCACTATGTCAATTCCAGGCATTTCAATTTCTAGGCAATTTTAGTTGCATGAAGTACTTAAGAAAAGACTTTTTAAAATGAATTTAACAATAGTAACAAATGAGAAGCCACTTATATATTTAGGTACCCCATATATTTATTTCCCTCATTATAAGCTATGCATAAATTCCAATTTCCTAATAACCTAAGGATATAATTTCTTTGTGAATAGGGAGATTAACTAATGATGGATATTTCTCACACATACTTAAACAAGGAAATGTAGGTATAGGGGTTCAAGTTGACATGAAGAAGCCCACAATTGTGTTTAAGACATCAAGGTTCATCTTAGAATTTAGGTAACAGCCATTCCTTTCTTCTTCACCTATTGTTATTATCAACAGTCCTTTCTCACATATAAAGGACTTTTAAAATTCTTGTTCATAGAAATACTTCCAGAAAAGCTTTTTGGTAGGGACGTTCTGTACCAAAAATTACCCATCAATGCCCCTGCACAGAACTCATTATCCCATCATCCTCTCCCTCTTACTTCATCTAACACCATCCCATTCAAACTGAGTTTGTTGCAATTACTAGCTACCCAGTAGTGCCAGGCATTGAGCTCAGCAATTAAATAGGAATAATCTATATTTTCTAACTTCAAGGGGATTCAATGCATACACCAAACTTTTTTTTTTCATAATGAGGATTAAACCCAGGGTCACTTAACCACTGAGCCACATCCGCAGCCCTTTTTATTTTTTATTTAGAGACAGAGTCTCCTTAAGTTACTTCAGGTCTCATTAGCTTGAGGATGCTGACCTTGAACTTGTGATCCTCCTGCCTCAGCCTCCCAAGTCACTGGGTTTACAGGTGTGTGCCGCCACACCTGGCTTCCAAACAAAGATATTTGATGCATCAAATTTCTTATGGGAATTGGAGGTACAGTCACCTGAAATCCAACTAAGAGTCTTCCTATATGGAGCTTAGACAGTATCATGGGAAGACAAATCCTGAAAAGGTAAATTTAAAGAGAATTCCTCCATAGAATTACAGAGTGCCATGGAGCATACAACAAGGACAACTTGAAGCATTAGGTAATCTTCTAGGATTGGAAAACAGACACAAAATTCAGACAACTGAAATAAAACCAGAGGATAATAAATGGTAAAAGAAATATTTTCAAAGTATAAAGAGAACAAGATAAAAGTGACTAATTCTGATAGACAAATGACAAAAAGAGGTGGAAATCTCAAAATCTTCTGAAACTACATGCCATTCAAATGGAGTATCGAACTTTATATCAAGATAGAGTCTAAAGACAGGCGTAGTGACATGTGCCTGTCATCCTGGCCACCCCAGAGGCTAAGGCGGGAGCATCGTGAGTACGAGGCCAGCCTGGGCAACAGAACAAAATCCCATATCAAAAAATAAAGAAATAAAAATGAAGTATTTGCTAATCACCAAACAAATTCCAAAATGTAATGATGTAAACAAAGCACTGGCTCAGACGTCGGATGACTCCATCATCCTTCAAACCTGATTGTCACCTTTGGCCCCACCATGCTGCTCACGCTACTCTTGTTATCTGTGGGTCCCAGTTGGAAGGAGGAGAGAAAGGGCTCAGCAATACAGTCCCTTTTCTTTGAAAACAATAACCCAGAAGACACCAAACCCCAGTGGTGTGACCGACCTGTTCAAGAACACCTATTCAAGGAATTCGTCATGAAAATGTTACTGTCTGCTTGTAGTCAATCTCCTTCTTCTTTGAAAATAGAACTCAGAGTTCTATGGGTACAAGTTACAGTTTGGAGGACTAAATTCTTGTGTTCTGTACCCCAGGAGGTAGATATAGGTAGGTGTTTTGAAGAAGGTTGGGAAGTACCTGTGTAGCCACGTGTCTGGCTAAAACTCGGGCGTTCTTTTTTTCTTTTTTTCATATATATATATTTTTTTAGTTGTAGATGGACACAATACTTTTATTTATTTATTTCTATGTGGTGCCGAGGATCAAACGCAGTGTCTCACACATGCTGGGCAAGCGCTCTACCACTGAGCCACAACCCAGGCCCTTTTAAAATTTTTAATTGACACATAACTGTACAGATGTATGAGGGTACAATATGATGTTTCCATATGTGTACACATTGTATAAACCTCAGATCAAGATAATAGCATATCTATCGCTTCAAAAATTTACTTTTCTTTATGGTATAACATTCAAAATCTTCTCTTTTGACAATTTTAAAGTACATATTATTATTAACAATACTATATTGAATACGGTGTGATAGAACATCAAAACTTATTCCTCCTGGCTATAACTTGTACCCATAGAGGAGTTCTTGACTACAAACAGACAGGAATATTTTCATGACAAATGCCTTAAGTAATGTGTATACCAAAAAGAAATGAGACTTTCTCCATAAAAAATATGGCATTGAATACTAACAGCTTTTCTGCATCCAGCAGTCACTTATGAAATTTACAGGGAATAAAGGTAGTAGAAGGCTCCCCATCAAAACATATGTTTTGACCTAAACAAATTCTACTTCTAGGAAACAATATAATAGGTACAATACCAAAGTCCAACAACACAAGACTGGTTAAACAAACTTTAGTGGACCTAAATGATAAAACACAATGCAGGGCTGAGGCTGTAGCTCAGTGGTAGAGCACTTGCCTTGCTTTATTTATTTATTTTTTATGAGGGTTCGATCCTCAGTACCACATAAAAAATAAATAAATAAATGAGGATATTGTGTTCATAGTAAAAAAATCTTAAAACAAAAACACAATGCAATCATTGAAATAATGAAGTAGATCTTCACATAATGATAAGGAAAAGTAACCATGATGAAGTGCAAAGTGAAAAAAACAAGTTGCATGATAATTTATGTGGTATATCCTCATTTCTACAAAATGCATGTATATGCCATTTGGAATATATATGTATTTAATAAATGTATAATACGTGGGATAGTTATATATCAAATATGCATAGATATACATATTTACATATAGATAAACACAGACAAATACACACACATATATATGCATGTAAATAATTCTATATAGGAAATTATTTATTCCAGGGCAATAAAAGTAGAAAGCAAGTTGGGTGCGGTGGCGCACACCTGTAATCCCAGCACTTAGGGAGGCTGAGGCAGGAGAATCGCGAGTTCAAAGCCAGCCTCAGCAATGGCAAGGTGCTAAGCAACTCAGGGAGACCCTGTGTCTAAATAATAAGCAAATTAGGGCTGGGGATGTGGCTCAGTGGTTAAATGCCCCCAGGGCTTAATCACTGCTACCAAAGAAAGATACTAGAGGTTTTAGTATAATTATGTTTTCTCCATAAACACAAACACACACACTTAACATACACACATTAAAACTAAAAACATTACTTTTGATTGATCTTTATACAGACATAAAAGTCATTCAGGAGAAAATTCTATTTTTCTCCTGGTTAATTTATAGATCATGCTAAAGAAGTAACCCTGCATTCATTTCACCAGATGAACGATTTCATAAATATGGATCGTTGCTTATTCTACCATTGAGCAAAATGGGGCCCTGGTTGGGGAAATAGCAAAGCTAAGTAGTGATTAACTTTTAAAAATTAATTTCTTTTCTGTCACTTCATTGATATTTAACATTCTATAGAACTCAGATGAAAGAAGGAATCCTTCAGATATTTCACAAACATAATGAGGCAGTACTTTTTAAGATCACACGATATGGCAAATACCATGAGCGATAAAACTGAACTACAGAATACATGTGGGTTGAGGATGTGTACCACCCATCTCCGTATGAACTGGGCTGTTGGGGTTGGCTGCTAAGGAAAAGTCTTAAGACTACCTCCAGGCTCCAGGTTGATATGAGAAATGTGTGTTTTATTGGAAGGTATATGATGAATTCAAATTCCCAAGAATTACTGGCTTCAAACTTGGTGTGGTTTCCAGTTGTATGAACTTGAGTACTTTCTCTTATAAATGTATCTTATAATAGTTCCACTGTTTGAGAAATGTGTATAATAATAACTAAACCATAGCATTATGAGCCACTTACTGTGGTATCTGACACACAGAAAATTCTGAGTAGAAGTAAACTTTAATGATGTTGTTAATGATAGCTCCTGACCATGATTTGGGGAGGAGATTGTTTTCATTCTCTGTATCTCTTTACTTGCTTCCTCCTTCCTTCCTTTGATCCTTTTTTTTTTTTCTCAGTGTTTATTATTTTAACCTGCCTTCTATTTCTGGCAAAAAAAAAAAAAAAAAACCTTTGTAATTGTACTTTTTTTCTAGGTGTTTCTTTGCCAAGCAGGTATAAAAGTGCCGTGTAGTATAATTTAGTAAAATCCTGATGTTAGGTATAGGGTTTGTGCCTCTGTCTGTGTAAGTGGATTCAGGAGTGTCCCCTCACTGTCATCAAGCTGTGTCAAGGAATCCAGGCAAGCGAGAGTGTGACTGCAGAATGCCAAAGGAGTTAAAGTCTTGGATTTGAGATAATTTAAATCTGCTTTTTACTTAAAGGTTAGATTAGGAAAGAATAAATCATGGGTTTTGACAATACCTGAGCAAGATAAGGTTTTCTCTTACTGCATTTGGAGCAGATGTGAAATCTTGTTTTGTCATATTGAAGCACAAGGTCTGAGGACTAATGAATTTAATGAGGTGAACACATCCAACACAGTGTGGATTATACGCTTTCATGTATATAAATTAGGAGATGATCAAATGTATAATGTCATTCTTGCCATTTATGCATTTGCTGTTATTTTCTCTAGAGTAATACCAATTATAATCAGAGGCTTTAGTAGAATCCTTCGGATCTTTCCAATCTTCATCATTTATAAATTTGTTGCTTCACATATAAATATTTCTTCCCTAAAATAAGAGCAAAATGCCAAAGAGTGCAACTATTGGCAAGCATAACTATTTTTAAGGAAATCTTAAAATCTCTGGCAACGCTCTACTTATGATCATCAGTAAATGGATGGAAATGGAGAACACCATGCTAAGTGAAAAAAGGCAGGCCAAGGGTTAAATGTTCATGCTCATATGTGGCTGGAACAAACTAAGAAAAAAGAAAAAATGGCGGCGGGGGGAATTCCATGAAAATAAAATAGAAGAGAGATCAGTGGAGTAGAGGAAAGGGATTGAGGGACAGGAAGGAGGGGTGGGAAAAGGGACAGTGGAATGAAACCAATCAAACTATCCTATGTACTTATATGAACATACCACAGCAGCTTTCACTTTTACATACACCTCTCATGCACTAATTAAAAAGAAAACTATGAATAAATAGAAGAAAGACCAGTGGAGTAGAGGAAAGGGAACTGGGGGTGAGGGGATCACTAGGAACTGAATTGGCTGAAGCAAATTATATTGCATGCTTGTATAATTATATCCAAATGACTATGTATAACAATAATACACTAATAAAAAAAGAAAATATGTATTTGTTAAAATTGGTTTACATTATGTACCATTTTTTTTCTTAAATAACTGTATTTCATGAAAAAATGAAAGAAAACCTATTGTATTTATATAATCTGAGGAAGTATGTGTGTATCCGAAAGCTCCTCAAAAGAACGCTTTGAATGAACCCATCTTATTAACCTCCACGGGAAATTCTCAGATCAACTGACAAGCTAGAGGTTCAAGGAGAAAAGAAGGAAATTGGGAGGGAGAAAAAGAAATGAGAATTTTGCAAAGAAGGAAGTATGAGAAAGTAAATGATTTTTAAAAATTTTTTATTGTGAGTAGAGATCACATGATAACCACTCATGCAGGTGAAATCATAGACAATTTTCCCTTGTTTAAGGGAAAAATATTTATATATGAAAATTATCATTACTATTAGTCCCATTTCTTAATCATTGAATAGTAGCACATTGATTTACCTGGTGCCAGATTTCTTTCTGGGTGATTTATTTGTACAAACTCATTGTTCCTTCTTACAAGTTAATGAGGCTGGTAAAATTATTATTTCTGTTTTATAGATGATGAAGCTGAATGACAAGATCTGACTGACTTACCCAAGGTCATACAACTGGGAAGTGGGAGAACTAGGTTATGACAAACTCATTCAGTCTGATTCCAGAATTATTGTGTTGGTACTTCTTTTTGGGGGGAGTTTTGTTTTGTTTTGTTTTGTTTTGTTTTGTTTTGTTTTGTTTTTGGTACTGAGGATTGAACTCAGGGGCACTTGACCACTGAGCCACATCCTCAGCCCTATTTTATATTTTATGTAGAGACAGGGTCTCCCTGAGTTGCTTAGCGCCTTGCCTCCATTGCTGGTACTTCTTATGCTAGATTCTTTCCAAAGAAGACGACATCAGGCAAGAGACCTCCATTCTTTGAGCTTCATTTGCCTCATTCAAAAATTGCAGTGGATATATACCATATTTTCTTTATTCATTCATCTGTTGAAGGGCACCTAGGGTTGCTCCACAGCTTGGCTATGGCGAATTGAGCCATCGATGTGGCTGGGTCACTGATGCATTCCATTGTCATGTATATCTAGAATAAATAAATAAATAAATAAATAAA
>CM053413.1:48165147-48183892 GCA_028644305.1 Xerus rutilus
CCCCACCTTGCCTAGCTGTGTGTGACAAATCTTGTCAATTATCTTAGGTTATGTTGCATAATTATAATAAAAGACTTCAATATCTCAGTCACCTCTACCCACAAAATGTACTTCCTGCTCAGCTGCATGTCCATCAAGTTTTAGTTTCAGCTCTACTCTTCAGTATATTTGTATCAGGACCCAGGTTTCCAGAGTAACCTCTAGGTAGAAACTGTATTCATCATAGTAGGAGGAAATAAGCAAGATGGCTGGTTCTCAAAACTTCCCAATGGTGCGCACCTATAATCACAGTGGCTGAGGAGGCTAGGGCAGGAGGATTGTGAGTTCAAAGCCAGCCTCAGCAATAGCAAGGCACTAAGCAGCTCAGTGAGACCCTGTCTCTAAATAAAATACAAAATAGGGCTGGGGATGTGGCTCAGTGGTCAAGTGCCCCTCAGTTTACTCCTGATATTTAAAAAAACTTCTCCCCAGAAATGCACTCACTTAAGTCCAGGGCTACTCCTGGGTTCAAAGGGGCAAGGATATGTATCAGAAAGTGACACTAGAGAGAACGACAGGATGACGTGGATTCGCTTCTGGTTGAGAAATTACACTTTGAGAGATTATGAAGTGCCAGACTCCATCCTAGATAGGCTATCTACAAACTCTCATCAAGTACTCATAACAACCAGCTAAGGTCCATATTGTTGGTTCCATTTTGCAGATGAAAACAAACAAACTGAGGTCCTGAAGGAGTTAAGTAACTTCACCCATACAATCATAAACATAAATGGCAGGGCACACATTTAATGATGTTAGTCCCCCCACCTTTATCCCCCTGGAGTTGCATAATGGCTTATTTTGGAAACAACAGTTTCCAATTGTTTTCGACTCCATCTGTATGTAGGAAGAGCAAGAGGAACAAATCGGCTGACTGCAGATGGTGCAACTGGCCTGTTGGAGTGCCTGCTCACTCCACAGCTTGAACAAAATCCATGGGCAGGGGGCATCGACGTTGGGAGGTCTCTTTCTTTCCCAGTTTTGGCCTGCTGCTGCCTCCCCTCCCAGACTGCAAACTATTTCCATATCCCCCTGCCACACTCACTGCTAGATATTAAATCCCCACACACCCAGCCCCCATGTAGGCACACACGCTCCAAACCTTTTTGGCAAACCTCTGTAGTAAACAGATGGACTAACTGTGTTGCTCGGAGACCACTGCATACATGGAATCCAGTCCAAACAAAAGGAGAAGGAAAGGAACACAGCTTCTCAGGGGAGTGGATAAGAGCTCTTCTTCTCTCCCTCTTTCCACCAGTTCGTCCACCTCTGCTTCCTCCTCCTTCTTTTCTTTTTTCGACACCCTCTGACTCAGTTCTATCTTTGGTACCTGCTGACTGACAACCTGGAGCAGTCCACTTCCCTTCGGTAAGCCTCAATTTCCTCATCTCTAAAATGGGAATAATAGTACTACCATCCCATTGTGACCACTTGAAGAAATAATGCTCAATTGTGCCCTTACCACAATTTCTGCCTCAAAGAAAGAAGTCGTTGTTGTTGTTGTTGTTATTTATTATATTTTTCCCTGTTAGATCACCAACGGAGGAAAAAAAACTGCATGAATCACCATTCACTAAGTTCCAAGAAAAGAGTTTGAGTGATTTTGGAGGGCAAACTCAGAGTCCTATTTGTGGTTATTTTAGGGGATTGCATCTTAGGTAAAGGATCTCAGTAGAACCTATATAGATTTGAAAGGTCCTTGAATTTCAGGGCCTGTTTATTCTTCTTGACCTGTTTTACCTGAGTAACACTCATTAATCTGTTTCCTACTTCTTAAATGGGTGTAACAGGGTGTCTCTCCCTCTGGAGATGGCCAGCATTCTCCTTTGAATGTGTTCCTTGCTTTACCCCTAAGGCTACCCCTTATAGAATGAATGAATGAATGAATGAATGAATAGATAGATAGATGATGGCTGCATTCTCCCTTGACTGTATATTTCTTACTTTATGCTACAGACTGATATCTCTCTCTCCCTCTCTCTCTCTCCTCAACTCGAATTCTCCCTTGAACATATATCTACTTTCCCAAATAAATCTGTGTCTTCGAAAAATAAAATAAACTAAACATATTAATTTGCTCCCTATCTCACACATGGCCCTGAGGATTACCTGTGTGGCACACGGTCCCACATCAAACTGCATTTGTTTCCACCTCTCTTTCTAGCAGAGTTTTCCCAGTTCTGGCTCTCCCTCGGGCTGAGGCGGATGCACCTGCTGGGAGCCCTATGCCACCTGGGCTCGCTCTTGGTCCAGACCACGTTGCAATTTCCTTCCCCACTTCTGCTCCCTCTGGAATGGCTCCTCTGTTTTGTTTGTGTTTGTTTGTTTGTTTTGAGCTACTACAACACCGGGCTGGGTCTGGATACATGAAAGATCTTCCATGAAGGAAGGAAAAATAAACAGAGATTCTTTGGAGTTCAGGAATCACCAGAACTCACACACCTGCTCGTGGAAGGCGTGGAGATTTTGCTCTCACCTGGACACTCCTTCTTCAAGTGGAGGGCTGTCCTGCCGACGATGCCAGCCCGCTCTCCGCAGACGACAGTGCCAAAGTTTCCCTGAAGCCCGAGGGCAGCGGCGCGCGCGCCTGAGCCTGGACCAATGTCTGCGGCTTCTGCCTCGCCCACCTCCTCGCCCTCCCCTTGGAGCACGCGGCTGGCCAATGGCAGCCTTCCCCTGGTGGCTTGGCTTTCTCCCCTCCCCTGTTGCCTGTACCCTACCCCAGCTCTTCCCTCCCCGCCCCTCGGCTGGCTCAGCTGGCCTCCCGGGGCGCTGGGCTCCGGGCGCAGAGCGAAGGGAACCGAGCACAGCGAGCTGGTGCAGGGCAGCGGGTCCCCTGCCCTCGCCTGGCTGCTCCCGGGCCTTGCTCCTCCAGCTGGTCCCCGAGCCCCTTCTGACCCTGATATTAGTCGAAAGAACTTCATCTACAAGGGAACCGGTGGGTGAGGAGACCCAGCAAGGACGAGCTATGGACCCTGTGAGTCAGGTAAGAGGGGACTGGGCAGGGCGACTGTCGCCGAGAACTGGGGGGCGGGAATGGCAGGGGACCCGGCGGCTCCGGAGATGCGCCCCTTCCTCACGCTTTTGCTTTCTCTCCCTTGTCGCCTTCCTCCAAAGCTGGCCTCAGCGGGCACCTTCCGGGCGCTGAAGGAGCCGCTTGCCTTCCTGCGAGCCCTGGAATTGGTGAGTAGCAGAATGTGCACGGGGAGGGGACCGAGGCAGCCAAGTATCAGGTGAGGACAGGTCAGGCGGGGTGCTTTCTGCTCGGTTCGGCTCAAAGCCTGGTCTTCAGCACCCTTACTTGATTCCTGCCCACTCCCAAGGTGCCATTCTTGGGCGGCAGGGCAGGAGAGAGGGGCCATGGCTGGAAGCGGGAATGTGGATTCGTTTTTACAGAAGCCGGAGGAAGTGTCATCTCACCTCACAGCTGGCAAACCGCGCAGGGACTGTTAGAAGGAGCCTCATCCCTCTTTGGGAGATGGGGAGGGAGCGGGAAAAGCTGCCGCTGGGCTTTGGCAGAAACCAGAGAACCACCCGGACCTTTGCAGGGAGGCGTGTGGGGAGAAGAGGAGGGACTCCGATTAAATATTACAGCTGGGAGGACTTGTCCAAGATGGAAAAGTTGGTCAGCACTGGGACAGCTCCTCGTCAGGACTGTGGTTCACTGCTCCCAGGGAGCTCCAGCTAGAGGGATGCGTCTGCTAAAGATGTTGATGTAAAGATGGAGACCCCTTCCCTGCCATTACAACTTCTCTGCTCTGGCCACTCCTGCAGGGCTCTTTGGGTACTTCCTAGAAGAGATCACCAGCCTTCTTTGTGTAGCTTTCCTCAGCGACTGGGTTATAGGAAGTTATATTCCTCTTCTGTTGTATCCCTTTTTATAAAAAAAAAAAACCACCCTGAGAGTCCTATGGCAATTTGTCTATGGACAGAGGAATAAGGCACAGAAATGGTTACTCACGGGGGGCCACAGAGCACTGTCTGTGTGGTTAGCTGAGATGACAGTTATTCGGAGTGAAATCTGCAGGTCACACATATCTTCTTGCTGGGAGCTCTGAAAGGCAAGCAAACCTATCTGAACAGAAAGTTCAAAGCCCGTCATGTAGCATTAATCACAGGACCTAACAGTGACTAGCTGAGAAATTATGTAAGAGCCTGCTCTGTGCTCCCAGACCTTAGCTCTGTATCTGGCGTTGGCCACACAACTGTGGAGCTTGTTGACATGCATGATCTACAGGATAATCACATGTGCCTCGTTTGCAGATCTAAAAAATTGCCTGAATATATCAATTTGACATCTATCAAGACAATGTCTAGAACACTTGAATGAGGGATTCTGAGCTCGCTAGTCTGATAATATTTTACTTGCAACCAAATTAAACAAAACAAGCAAACCTCGCAGCCCAGGAGACTTAATACTTGGCCATTCAATCACCATTTTCTATGAAAGAGTGGCTTTTGAGATCAACATTTTCGTCTCTCACCATAAAGTTCAAAGACCTGACATCATTTTCTGACATAATGTCTGGCTGTCTCCCATGTCGCTTATGTGAAATATTAGTCTGTGTTATTTCACATTCTGCTTTCACATAGTTCCACATTCGACACACAGCCTCGACTGGTACATTTCAAAGTGGGGTCCATCTAGATGAGCTGGTTTAAATCACAGATTTCTGGACCTCAAATCAAAATTTCATCCATCAATCTGTATTTGAAGCCAACTACCTGGATGATTCTTATTACATTAATATTGAAGAAACACTAGCCTACGCTGTACCTGGAGGTCCCTCCAAAACTTAAAAGCTCTTTTTTAGCTTAATATCTTTGCTATTTCTCTTCAAATTGTTTGGGGGGAAAAAATGTTTGCCTTTTACCTCAGCTTAAATGTTAACTTCTCAATGATGAGCAAGCTCATATTTACTCCTTTCCCTTAACTCTACCCCAGATGAATGACTCATTCTGTTATTTGGGGTCCCGTTGCATTTTATTTATTCATTTATTCAGAAAATTTATCACACCAAGTTGTACCGCAGTATAGCCTTTTTCTTGATGTGTGTGTGTGCACACGTGTGTGCATGTGTGTATTGGAGGGGTGATATAAATAAAGTTGCTACATTTAAAATATTTGCAGCTCTGCTCCCCTCTAGAATTCCAAGGCTCTAAGATGGTTTTTTATTTATTTATTTATTTTTACTCTCGTAAATCAATCATTGGACTCTCATTTGTGTAAGAGAGCGTGAATAATGGACAAAGAAAACTTAAAAAGCCAGATGAATTAGTTGGTTGATCTACATTTTAAAAGGCCCATGTTAGAGACATAAGAGGGGAGGGAGAGCAAATACTGGGGCTTAGAATGTTTAAAGAAATGGATAGAAAAACAGTACTTACTGTGCACGTGCAATGCCATTGAGGAGCCTCTCTGAGCTTATCTTTTTCTGTAGGAGTTATTGACAAATGAAAAGAAATATAATCTCTTAGTGCCACAAAATGGGTTCCATTCATTTCTGCTTCCCTCTCTGGTTCCTTTCATAGTGACTGTGAAACAGTAAATGTTCAGCATAAGTTGTAAATTGATCATGACAACTTTTAAAATATCCTACTTCTCAGCTTTTGTGGAAGTTGTACAGAGCAATGGAGAGTAGCTTGAAAGCTGGTAGTCTCCAAAGTCTTTAAGCTACAATCCTTTTCTTTTTGGCATTTATGATGTAGAAATAAAAATGCATGTGAAGATACATGTATTTTAGGCTTCTTGGGATGCTATAACAAATCACCACAAACTGAGTAGCTGGTAAACTACAGAAATTTATTTCTTACAGTTCTGAAGGCTGAAAATCTAAGATCAAGATGCTGGTAGATTCAGTGTCTGGTAAGGGCCCACTTTCTGGTTCATAGAAACACCTTTTTGCTATCTTCTCATGGCAGAAGTGAAGGACTCTGCTCTCTTCACCCCTTATGAGGGCACTAATCCCATTCACCAGGGCTCCATCCATATAAGCAAATCATTTGCCAAAGGCAACTGCCTAATATCATCACTTTGGGGATTAGGTTCAACACATAAATTTTGGAGAGGACACAAACATTCAGACCATAGCCATATGTTCAAGGATATTTACTGTAACATCAACTATAGTGGAAAGAATTGGAAACAACTAGTAAATCCATTACAGAAAAGCAATTAAAGTAACTCAGGTACATCATGATATATCATATTATACTGCCATTAAAAAGAATGAATGAAATTAATATCCATTGACCTAGAGGTCAATACATGTAATTGTGTTTGATAAGATTGTTACATAAAAGAAATGAGGGGTTTTTTTTTGCATTTGCTAAAATCATTTAATGGTAAAAAAGCAAGATTACTTCTTTGAATCAACATGAGAGTGATTCATTCCATCAGGTGTCCCATTAGTATACAGAGTGCAAAATGACTATTGCAAAAATAAAGTATTGTTTTCTGCATGAGTGGATGTATCTGTGGAATTTGCATGAGCATAGAGGAAAGCATAGATGTATACCATTGAACTAAGAAAAGTGCTTTTTTTTAAAGGGCGTAATTTGGTGTGCAGTGGGGGGAGAATGGGCGAGGCTGAAGAAAACTGTATTTGCAGTTTTTCACACGTCTATCACTTGCAAATAGTTATGCTCAAGAGTGGTTCTTAAAGATAGCCCACATTTAAATCATTTCCTATAGATTGACCACAGAAAGTGGAATTACCTCTCAAGGCATCCTTCACTTCCTTATTTATGGCCTTATGAAGGAAAATGTACTTTGTATGTTCTTTCCTTAGAAAGGCTGATGGATACAGTAGATTTAAAGTCTTAATAACCTATAAATGTCAAGCCTTGAGGGAAAAGCTTTAGCCAATTTTGAAGACTCCCAGGCAAAGATTCCACATCCTTAATCTCCACTTAAATTAGGTCAGGGGAGTTTTGGCTAGCTTTTGGGTCAAAACAGAAATCGAGGACACAGCACTGACTCTGGTGGTCTGTTCCGTTTGTTCCCAACTGATAAAACAGATCCTGCAAATCTCTTACACCATCATTTTGAAACTGGTTTAAAAAATCAAAGTTCTCCTATTCTCATATTTACTCTGAACATCTGTGTGGGCAGTCATGTCTTATACCAATCATTCTTATTTCACCACATCAATACTTGGCCTCTTGGTCTTTTTTTCCTTTTCCTTTTATATAATTATATAATTATGTTAACGTATTCTTTCTTCCTTCTGGGTTTGCATGTGTTGGTGCCTGTGAAATGGGAATTGGAGGACCTAGTACATTTTCAGTGTCCAGGACCACATTGGTACAATTGCAAGAATGTTGAAAGGACTTAACCTTCCCCCAAATGCTGTCCTCATCGTCTTCCAGTATACTGCTGCAGCTCCATGTTCTGCCCTTATGGAATCAGCTACTTGGGTCAACTTGCTTGCCTGATTCCTCCAATTCTTTGATCTCCAGCCCTAATTTTTTATTTTTATTTTTATTGTTTTTGATACCAGGGATTGAACTCAGGGGCACTCAACCATCAAGCCATATCCCCAGCCTTATTTTGTATTTTATTTAGAGACAGAGTCTCACTGAGTTGTTTAGCACCTTACTGTTGCTGAGGCTGGCTTTGAACTCACGATCCTCCTTCCTCAGCCTCCCGAGCTGCTGGGATTACAGGCAATTGCCATCATGCCTGCTCCAGCCCTAATTTGGCTTTTTCAGTTCTGCTATCTCTCCTGCACTTCACATTTACATTCTGTTTGTCCCTTCTGCCTCTGTGGCTCCCCAGCTCATCCAGAGATACAGTGTGTCTGGTATATGAGGTCAGTCCTACTTCATTTAAATTGAAACACTAGCAGCTATATCAGCTTCATTCTTGCATCTGAATTCTGAGCTGTTTTCCAAGCAACACCATATCGCTTTTCTGATCTTTTTTTTTTTTTTTTTTTTTTTTGTTTAGGGGATACCAGGGATTAAATTCAGGAGCATTCAACCACAGAGCCACATTCCCTATTTTGTATTTTATTTAGAGACAGTATCTCACTGAGTTACTTAGTGCCTTACCATTGCTGAGCCTGGCTTTGAACTTGCAATCATCTGCCTCAGCCTCCTGAGCCACTGGGATTACAGGTGTGTGCCACGACACCAGGCTGTTTTCTTGATTTTAATAGATAACATTTATGATTCATATTAGTGCTCATAAAGTGGAGCATGTCACTATAAATGCAATTTAATAATAGCCATCCTTTTAACCCTCCCAGGAGAGAGGGCGCAAGTGGAACCTTCCTTGCACAAACTTCATATGAAGTCCTGCGTTACAGTGCTGTCCATATATCAGCATGTTGGATCTGTGTGGCTCTAACATTTCATCATGAGGCTGGAGGATGTTAACCAATTCCTCAGGAACCAAAATGTAGGAAATGTCAAAGCCAAGATGGAAGCAGTCTCACTCCAAACTCTCTTCCCTGATATGCTACAATCTTTTGTTCCCTCCCACAGGGCAGGCACTTGCTCTATCTTCAAAGAAATGTTAAAAGGCAGATGTTATCCATGTTTTCGGTTTATCTCACCCATTAAGTTGTATATTTGAGACTTTTTCTGAAAATGCCAAGGAGTATTTAGAGACAAGTTCAACAGACATCATCTTGTATATTTGGCTTTATTTTCTGTTGGCTGTTAATTGACCGAGGTAGAGTAAATTTCAATTGAAAACCAGTATATTTTCATTTAGAATTGCAGATTTTGATTATAAGCCAATAATTTAATCTCATTTTATGATGATTCTTTTTGTTAAAAATACATGTACATGAGACAACTCTTTTTACCTCCAAGTATATACAAGACAGGGATTTTTTTTTCCCCCCAGTTCAGGGGATTGAACCCAGGGATGCTTAACCACTGAGCCACATCCCCAGCCCTCCCTTTTTACTTTTTTATTTTATTTAGAGACAGGGTCTTACTGAGTTGCTTGGGACCTCACTAAGTTGCTAAGGCTGGCTTTGAACTTGCCTCAGCTTCCCGAGCCACTGGGATTACAGGCGTGTGCCACCGTGCCAGCAAGGAAGGGAATTCTAATATAAAAATTTAAGTCATGAGCAGCAATCTTCCATTGAGTGTCTGGTGTAATTTAAAGCTACATTAATTATAACTTTCTAACCTGTCAATTAGTGGCAAAAATCGTGTGCTGATGGAATGTGAATTGATAGATACACAATAAAAGAGCAGCACTCCAGTGAGGGAGTGACTTCTGCACTTGGTGGTGCACTTGGTGCTTCATAAACTTGAGTTTATGAAGACAGTTGGTGGTTGGTCCCACAAGAACAGGAAAAGAAAAAAAGAAAGTAAGAGAAGGGTCAGGAACATTTCCTATAGACTTGAATCCAGATTTCATTCTTTACTAGCTTGTTATTTAGTTTACTAGACTTTTAACTTTCTTATCTGTAAGATAGAGGTAAAAATAATTCCTACTTTTAAAGGTTACTGTAGTGATTGAACAACTTAATCCATTGAAAGTACCTCACACAGTTCCTGGGCTATAAATAGGTGCTCAATACATTATTATAAAAGTGATAATGATGATGTTTCCAATTTTAATGATGTTGAAAAATGTGGAAGGAGAAATCCATCAGAGAGCGACTCTGGGCATTAGGGTTACCTTCTTGCAAATTAGATCTTTGAGAGTTTCTAAAGTAGGAAAGCTATACACACCCTTGCTCATCTCTCTTTTGAGCCCCTCTGTCTGTATAGTCTATATGAACAGCCTTGATGTTACTACACTTATTTTTACCACAGGATAGTGACTTTTCAAGGAACTGCTTCTTGGAATATTCACATTTTAGAGAACATTCTAGAAGGACCAGTGTTGAACCTAAAAGAGAAAATCCAGTGGAATAATTTGAAGCACTTGACCCTTGAGGATTGTTTTGGTGAAGTATGGAGAGAGAATTTTCCTGATCTTCCTCAAATTATAGTCCATAGGCAATTGGCACACTGGAAAGGGTTACAGCATGTCTAGTTGAATTCTCCAGGTGGAGATGAAGGTTCTCATGGGGTCAGCAATGGGCACCTACTAACCTTGGGACTATTCCAGATAGGAACAAGAGAAGAACCCTAGAATCATGCTGAATTACAGACATCACCCTTAGTTCTCTGTAGCCAGGAGGCTTCACATCTCTCCCTGACCCAGCTATAAGGCCCGAAGAAAAATAGTCGTGCATTAGTAGAAAAAAATCCCAGGAATGTGTTTTCAGAACCACGAGTTTCTGTTGAGTCTTAACCTTCTGCAGGCACGTATTTGACTTTTGCTGTATTTATACTTTAGTTCATTTTATTATCTCTGCTTTCCTTTAAGAACGTGTCTCCTCATCTGAAAATTGCAAAGAATACCCCGTGCCTACTTCCCTATAGCACTGGGAATTTTAAAAGAGATCAAGCCTGGGGCTGGGGTTATGGCGCAGTGGTAGCGTGCTCGCCTAGCACGCTTGAGGCACTGGGTTCGATCTTCAGCACCACATAAAAATAAAATAAAGATATCCTGTCCACCTACGACTAAAAAAATAAATATTAAAAAAAAAAGAGAGATCAAGCCTGTAAAGGCACATGGTAAACCATTAAATGTCCTCAAAAAGTGAAAAACACTTGTGATTACATTATGGTGGTGATAATTATAAAGAAATACTTTTTTTCCCAACCTAAGTGCCTATGGACAGTGTAAGATAGTTGCTGGATAGAAGATAGGGTGAGCGTGGGAACCCCGATCTTTGCTCTCTGACCACCAAGCTCTTCACAGGTACTCTCCACCCTCCAGCCTCCATCCCACCCTCTTTGGTCTCTGGAACCTACATGAATGAACAGAGCTGACAGTTGAAACTAATCAGTCATCCAAACTTGTGGGACCCTTTAACTCTCCTACCAAAAGCCGATTTCTTGCTCTGTCCACATTTTGCGCTCCTTGAATTTTTTTGTGAGGGAGAGTCCCCAGGATGATTTCTCATTGGTCTAATGGCCCTTTGCATGTGCTACTCCCACTACTCAGAACACCCTCCCTCTTGCTTCTCACCTGATCACATCTAGCTGGTGAATTCCTCTCCTCCCTTCAGGTGTCAGCGTGGAGATCACCAAACAGAGGGTCTTGCTAAGTGAGGTCACCTCCTGATGGATCCCAGGGCACACTCATTGATGGCACATCTCCATTCTAGCTTGTCAACCAGACCAAATGCTCCATGAGGACGGGGATCTCCTTTGTCTCCTACATTAGCACATTCTAAGTATCTAACCTAGTACCTGGTGCCTCGAAGGGCTGACTTCAGGAGTTATGAATCCTACCAAAATACACAACTGATTCTTAATAAGTATTGGTTGAAGGAAGTGAGAGGGTGAAGAAAGAGAATGAGGATTGGATAAAGGAATTTAGAGAACACCTTGGGTGGGATTTAAATCTCCCTTCATGGAATCCATTGGGAAGAGGAATAGTAAGGAGTCCCACCAAAATAATTGTTTATCTGCTAATCTCGGGTATGGAGGAGATTAATTCATATGGCTGACTGCGCTGTTGAGCGAAGGGGCTGTTGTAGGGGTACCCACTGTGGAGGATGATTCTCACTGAAATAAGTGCAAGGACTGAAACAGGCTGTCAGGATGTGCAGGTGAGGTGTCCCCCAAAAGCTCATGTGTGAGATAATGCAAGAAGGCTCAGAGGAGAAACAGTTGGGTTATAGCCTTAACCTAATCAGTGAGTTAATCCCTGGTGGGATTAACTGAATGGTAACTCAAGGCAGGTGGATGTGGCTGGAGGAACTCGATCATTGGGGGTGTGGCTATGGAGTATATATCTGTATCTGGAGAGTGGAGTCTCTCTGCTCTCCGATCATCATGTGAGCTGCTTCCCTCCACCACACTCTCCCATGATGATGTTCTGCCTCACCTTGATCCCTGAGGAATGGAGCCTGCTGTCCATGGACTGAGACCTCTGAAACTGTGAGCCCCCAAATAAACTTTCCCTCTTCTACAATTGTTCTAGTCAGGTCCTTTAGTCACAGCTGCAAAAAAGCTGACTAAATATAGTCCCAGTCCTTGTATCTTGGGGATCAAGGCAATAAGCTGCAAGAGTGTCATAGCTAGTTGCTGCCATAATGTGTCTTGGCCACTGGCCTGCATGCCCTCTCAGTATATTTGTTCTCTTTCTGCTTTCCATTCATTATTTCCATGATTCTCATCTGATATCCTAAGAGAAGAACCATGATTGCCCCAGCTAATCTTTTTTTTTTTTCTTTTTAGTTTGGATACAACTTTCAGCCCCAGGTCATATCATAAGTCAATAGCTCTATGCATTGGTTGCCCATAGATCAGATGCCTTCTGCTGTCCTGTCACTTGTGTCCTGAATAAAAGGGTCATGAGATTCAAAACATTCCTCTCTGGGAAGGACAGTTTTTCATGGAGGGAGTAGCAGGTCAGTGAGAGGTCTACGAATCTGGTGTAAGAAGAGATGATCTTGCTCACCAACACTTCCTTCAGTAAAGTAACACTGGGAATTTTGTCAAGAAGTCAATATAGCTCTGGGATCTGGGGACCAGCAGTCCTGAAATTCTCTCTGATTGAGGAATCATTGCTGGATTCACACTGGTGATATTATGCAAGGGGATGGAACTCAGGCTCCACTAATTTGCACCATCTTTTTAAGAATTTTTTATTTGTTCTCTTTAGTTATATCTGACAGTAGAACATATTTTGACATATCCTAGATACATGGGGTATAACTTCCCATTCTTGAGGCTGTACATGATGTGGAGTTACACGGTGGTGTATTCATATATGAACAGAGGAAAGCTATTCTGATTCATTCTACTGTCTTTCCTATTCCCATCCCCCTCCCTTCCACTCTGTCTAATCCATCGTACTTCCACTCTTCCCTCTCCTCCAGCTTCTTGTGTGTTAGCATTTGCACCATCTTGTTCATCAGTGGAAACATCTTCTCCCAAAAGGAATGATGTCTGGTGATGAGACAGGCCATTTGTGATTGACAAGGTGTTCCCTTAAGCCACATGTCCTGCAGCTTCATTGATATGTTGCTAGGTTAACTCAGCTCTGGCCATTAATGTCAGAAGACTACACTAATTATTGCATTCATTTTGTGTGTGAGGAGTGTATCTGTGTGTTTATTAATGTAGTAGAAAACAGATTACTCAGGGAAGAGGTATTAGCTTGCTTCCTGGGATAGAACTGTTTGAGGCAGGAGAAAGGAAGAATTGGTTAATGTGAAGAAGAAAAAAAAAAACACTGTGAAAAGCATGGAAGGCCCCATGGGGCTTGAAGGAACTTGGGTTTAGAATCTGTCTTATGCTGGGATTCGGGATTTTTGTTCTAGCCATGGGATGTTGAGCAGATTGCATCATTGTTCTGATCCTCAGGAATCCACAGCCATCAAATGAAGATCAGAAGAGTCACAACTTTTGGATGCTTGTGATGGTTAAGTAAGAAAAAATTAGTAAAACGTCCAGCAGTGTCTGGTGGTACCTACCAGCCTTCCTTGTTACTTAAAGAAGAGGTTGTTAAAGATGATAACATATTTAAACATACAATTAACATTCCTAAAATTTCTAGCACTTTACAAACACAAAGGTTGCTCATTATTGTATTGTTATGTTGATTTTTGTTTCTATGATCTTCCTACCAGGAGAATGATTGTGACAGATGATCATAACCCATACCCAGGCAGTATTAATACTAATGCACAGACACCAGCAGTTGGCTGAATGCCATGGTGATATTAGTTCATTTGATTTTGAATGCCTTATAAAGGACTAATCAATGACTTCCTTTATAAGTGGAGTGATTAAAATTCACACAGCTAGTATTGGATAGAACCAGGATTAGAAGCGAGGCAAATGGATGCCAGATCCCATGCTCTTAATCATTTCTTGCATTGTCTCCCATTAATAAAGATTATTCAGTTATCCCTAGTCTTGGTTTTGAATGATTTCACCACTGAAAATATCAGGGGGAAAATATACACATATATTTTAAATATGTATATGTATATGTGTGTATGTTTAATATATATACATATAATATATCCCATATATAATGTATAGTATGCATAGTATACATTATACATACAGATATGTATTTAAAATAGTATATGGAAGACATTTTTAAAAATTGCTTCAATTAATTTATTTAAAAATTTTAAAAGTTCTTCTCATTCCTAAGTCAGTTCTCTTTTTACAATCTCGTGCAACCAGAGAACAAAACAAAATTTAAATGCTCTCCTAATGTCTAGATTGGTCAAAACCTTCTGAGGGAACTTTGTACTTCTCAACAATACTCCTCTTCCCTGAGAAAATATTATTTGACCTTGTGCATCTTTTCTAACAAAAATATTCATTCACTGATCTGTTCTCTAAAGAAGTTCAGATTCAGAAATGGGCTGTTGACACATACCTACAAAGACATCTGCAGAATTCAGGAGGGATCTGGATATTTAGTGAGATCATGAATGTATAAATTCCTTTTGGATTCTCAGGAAATTCTTAAACAGGTTTTATCATGGATGATGGAGAAGCAAACACATCTCTCTGTATATTGTGTGTGAGTGTTTGTGAGCTGTAATTCTTTGGATGTGTTATTTGGGAGGATTTTTGTGCCAGACAAGAAGACATCTGAATAGGAAGTGTTCACACATCCATCTGGTCTACCTTAAGACTGCTTGGTTGCAATGACTGCACCTAATGCTTTGGTCTGCACTTGATAGATAGTTGGCACTCCTGCTGGGCTCTTTCCTGAAGCGGGAGTCCAAAAGGAAATAATAATAATAGAAAATTACAAGGCATGAGCCTGTGATCTCAGAGAAGTATGGTAGGCTCCAGAGACATTGCAGCTGGAAGAGGCATTGGCTGGTTGAGGAGCAGTTATTGCAATTTAGCATGTACTGGATTTGGAGCCACACAAGTTTAGGCTCAGCCGCAGACCTGGGATATGCTGATGGGCAAATCGGCCACATGGGGCTTCAAGTTTTTTTAGGGATTTTACCCCAAGAATGTACTTAAATAATAAAGACAAAACAAACAACTGAGAAACTTTGGGCAAATTTCTTTGTTTCTGTCATTTTTTGAACTGTGAAATGGGGATACACATCAATAATACAAAGTCGTGGAATAAAATAGCATGTATAAAATTTCCCATCTGAGAACTTGGTCAATGTTGAGAGTCCCTGAATCTAGAAAACTAAACATCAGGGACCCGGGAAATGTTTCCTATAGGAAAGCCATGTCTGATATGCCGTCTTTTAATGTCCACCTGCCCTATGGTTGTTTGAGGAAATGGGGAAGGTATATTTTCGTGTTTAATGGACTAGAGTTTAGGCAAACACTTTTATTGTCAGACGCATAGGTTCCACTTAAGAAGCATTTGAAAGAAAAGCATGATTATTTATGTGTTCACACAAATCACCCAGGGTGTGTATTTGTAATTTTTTTTTTTTAAATGTGCACTGTTGGTTAAAAAATAAAATAAGAATGTTTTTAAAATTGATAGTGCCATGAAGCCCTAGCTATTCCGGGGGCAAAAGACTACATTTACAAGCAACAGTATGTACATTTAAAATGCAAATGCTGTTTTCTCTTTCTCTTTCTCTATGCTCCATCTAGATACATAAATATACATGGTTTCTTTTTTAAAAAATGCCTTTATTAGGGCTGGGATTGTGGCTCAGTGGTAGAGCGCTTGCCTCGCATGTGTGAGGCACTGGGTTCGATCCTCAGCACCACATAAAAATAAATAAAATAAAGATATTGCATCCATCTACAACTAAAAAATATCATGTTTGACTATCAGCTCCATTACTGACAAGATATGTGACCTTGAACCCCTTAATCTCTCTGGTTCTTTCATATTTATAAGAGTAGGAATAATGATAATTGCCAGGAAGAATTCCTGTGTTCATTAAGTAAAATAAAATTTGCAAAGAGTGCTGACACATAAGAAGTATTCAAAACATGCTAATTTTTCTTCTTTTCCCTACACTTTTTTTTTTTTTTTGGGGTACTGGGGATTGAACTCAGGGGCACTCGACCACTGAGCCACATCCCCAGCCCTATTTTGTATTTTATTTAGAGACAGGGTCTTGCTGAGTTGCTTAGCACCTTGCCATTGCTGTGGCTGGTTTTGAACTCCTGATCCTCCTGCCTCGGCCTCCTGAGCCACTGGGATTACAGTGGGCCACCATGGCCGGCTTTCCCCCACGTATTTTTTTACTGCAAAGCTTGGAAAGAAAAATGGGAAAATCTCAGGTTTTTTTCTCCTATAGACGCTCTCTTGCGTGTATGTGTGTATACATGGATTCTTTATACTACAGTCCTGAAGAGTAAGTCTATGTAACTGGAATGAATTTGAGTAGAACAGTAAAATTTGACAGGTGTGGTTGGCAAGGAAAGAATGATTAAATTGGAGTGTCAAGTCCTCGATCATTGGAACCCTGGGCTTCCTGTGGCCTTTGGCAAGGTAACCATGAATTTGTGAAGCTGTTTTAAGGAATGAAAACTTCTTTATTTTAGAAAACGACTAAGTGCTCATAAGCAATAGAAGTACATTCTCTTGGCTACAAACTAATGAGCACTTGCTGTGTACTGGCTGTACTATGTCCATGTTATCTACTATATGTTCTTCCATTCAGACCTTACAATGACCTCATATGGTACATGTGCCCAAAGGGACATAGCTGGTAAGTGACCAAGGTAGGATTTCAAGCCAGGTCTGTCTGATCTCCCCCTCTCCCTGGCCTGCCATGCTGCCAAACATACTAAGTTATATTCATATTTGTATTTGAGAACAAGTGGTTGTCATTGTTTCGGAAAAGTTATTTAGAACCATTTTATGCATAAATAATGTTTATTAATTAAAATCACAAAATAAGCAAAACATTAGTAAATAAAAATTATCCACTGTTCTATCAAGTGACAACTAAGCTTAATATTTTGAAAATATATATTTTTAGACATTTTTGTGTTCATGTACCTTTTTTCCCTACAGACATGATATGCTAATCTGCTAGGTCTCTACTGCATAACCACATATGATCTTGCACCACGTAAGGACACTTTAGTTGAGGATGGGCTGCAGTGATGCACTGTGATGACATTGGTCCCATAAGACTATATTGCAAGTGACAATGTAACTGCCTTATTTGTGTACGTAAGCCCTAAGACATTTGCACAGTGATGATGCATTTTTGAAAATGTGTCCCTTTCCTTAAGCAATGCATTGCTGTATCCTAAACCTAGTGGCTTCAACTCTCTCGTGGTCCTGGAGGCTAGACGTCTGCAATGGGGCACCTGTAATTCCTTCTGAGGATCATGAGGAAGAGTCTGTGCCTTTCACTAGCTTCTGGTTTGCTGAGGATCTTTAGCTTTGGCATACGGTTGACGTATTGCTCCATCTCTGCCCCCTTTGTCACATGGCGTTCTCTGTGTGTGTCCAGAATTCCCTTTTTATATGACACCAGTTGTATTAAATTAGGGACCCATCCAGCTCCTGTATGACCTCATCTTAATTCCATCCCCATGAACTTGTTTCCAAATAAGGTCACATTCTGAGATACTGGGAGTTAGGATTTCAACATGAATCCCTGGGGACAGATAGTGACATTGTGGCCCATACTACATGACTCCTTAGAATGGAGGCTATTTTGTCAACTGCTTTCCTCTTCTCGGTATATTATGAATTGTATTTCCATGCCATTAGAAAAAAAGTATCTTTCTCCATAATTCCAGTGGCTGTATATTATTACACTGTAAGCCTGTTCTAGAGATTAACTAATCCCTAATTTAGGTAGTTTTCAAATATATATTATAGTATTTTCAAGACCTATAAGAAAGTCCTCCTTAAAGATAAATGTTTCCTGTACTTGCATGATTATTGACTTAGACAATCTCTAGATGTGGAAATTCTTGCTCCAAAAGTTACACATTTTCAAGGTATTTGAAAGAATTACCGAACTGCCTTTCAATGTGGGAATGATCAGTTAAATGTATTGCCATTTGATTGATAGGAAGAAGTCTTGAATGAACTTATACTTCTTGAATTTTGCAATGAGATGGCATATTTTACATAACACTTATTTATATTCTGATTTTGATTTGGAAGTATGTTAATAAACAGAATGAATTTATACAATGATAGCCAAGACAGCCAAACTCATGCGTCTGCTCATGTGAATTTTTATATAAGCTGCTGCCTTAAACTTTCTAGGTCAGTATACTACTCTACCATTGGGAAATTATTTAGACTATTATCTTCTGACTCAGACAAAAAGACAAACACTGTCTTTGCTTCTCTGAATCATTATGTAGAAAGATACACATTTTTTGAATGTCAAAAGATTTTATATTTTTAAAAGATACATTTACCATTCCATTTGTATTTTGTCTGAATTATGTATTCATTTTACTTATCCTACCAATATATGATTTTACTCTTAATGTTTAGACCCTATTCGATATCTTTCTGAAATCATAGTTCATGCAATATGTGGTTGAGACAGATATACAAAGTTTATGCCATATCTACTTTGGGAATCCATCTGAGACACTTGGAAATTTTATAATTCTTTTGAGGGAAAAGCAGAATGTATAAATGCTGCTGTACCATTGGAGAAATCTTGGAGAGATCTAGCTTTTGATTGAAGAAGACTCTATCAATAAAATAGTAAAAAAAAAAAAA
>CM053413.1:48184392-48285956 GCA_028644305.1 Xerus rutilus
TCATGGTTTCAGAGATCTTGGTATACAGAAGGTTGGCTCCATTCCTCAGGGTTCTAGGCGAGGCAGAACATCATGGTGGAAAAGTGTGGAGGGAAGCAGCTCCCATGATGATCAGCAAGCAGAGAGACTCCACTCTTCAGATACACAATATATATACCCCAAGGGCACACCCCAATGACCCACCTCCTCCAGCCACACTCCATCTGCCTTCAGTTACCACTCAGTTAGCCCCATCAAGGATTCATTCACTCATTGGGTTAAGGTTATGACCCAACCATTTCTCCTCTGAACCTTCTTGCAATGTCTCACACATGAGCTTTGGGGGACACCTCACATCCAAACCATAACACTACAGACCTGAGTTCCACTAACAGATGCTTGCAAAACCCGCCACTAGGAGAAGGTATGATTCCAGAATGAGGAATAGCCGCTCGTATGCACCCTGTACTTTCTAGCATTGGGACTACATATGGTACACAGAGCCCTACTCTGGGGCACCAAGTCCAGGAGAGAGACAGTGGTCTTATAAGTCGGACGTGGTGCTGTGGAGACAGCTTGACAAGCAATGGGATGTGAAGGTGGGAAGACCAATGAAACCAGTGTGCATGGAAGCCCGTGAGGTTTCCATTTTCCTTAAGCTCAATTTAGCCAGTGTCCTGGGAATAGTCATGCCTTTGAGAAACAACCTTGGTAGGCTTAATCAAGGTGTTTTCCTGACACACAAAACTCCCGCTTGTCTCCTGACCTTGGACCTCTGCCTGGGCCACTGTGCTCTGTCCAAGCTCTCTGTTTGTTTTCCCTCTGTCCTAATCTTCTTTTAAGATCACTTTCTTAGCCGGGCGCGGTGGTGCAAGCCTATAATCCCAGCACTTTGGGAGGCTGAGGCAGGAGGATCGCGAGTTCAAAGCCAGCCTCAGCAATGGCGAGGCGCTAAGCAACTCAGTGAGACCCTGTCTCTACATAAAAACATAAAATAGGGCTGGGGAGGTGGCTCAGTGGTCGAGTGCCCCTGAGTTCAATCTCCAGTACCAAAAAAAAAAAAAATCTTGATTCACTCAAGTCTAAGTTACCATACCTTTTTATTTATACCTCATTTAGCAACAAATATAAAACAACCTACATGTCTGACCACTGGAACTCAGTTAAATGCATTGCGCAATAATATTCAGTGACATAACCCGGAAAATCACTTGGAAAGATGTTTATAATATTTGCTTAAACAAAAAAATAGATTGGAAAAGAGTGTTCATAAGGTTTTCCAAAGGCCACAAGTATGAATTTCTATTTTAGGATGAATCCACAAATGATACCAAGGTAGTACTAGGAAAAAGGAGGAATCATGCGTAAGAGAGGCCCAAATACACAACACACAAATAACATGAATGAAAGACTGAGAAATGTTCACCAAATGTCAACTGGAGCCAGGAATGGTGGTGCATGCCTGTGATCCCAGCAGTTCAGGAGACTGAGGCAGGAGGACCACAAGTTCAAAGCCATCCTCAGCAAAAGCAAGGCACTAAGCAACTCAGAGAGACCCTGTCTTTAAATAAAATATAAAATAGTTCTGGGGATGTGGCTCAGTGTTCAAGTGCCCCTGAGTTCAATCCCCAGTACCAAAAACAAAAACAAACAAAAAGTCAACTACAGTCACCTCTTGGTAATTATGGACATGTATAATATTATAAAGTAAGAAAACTTCCACATAAAATCTAGCCTCAAGACAATCTGATAGATAAATTTATTCTTCTCTGCGGATGGTACTGGAATAACTAGACATCCACATATAAAAACATGAATCTAGTCAATGACTAATGCTTTTCACAAACTTTAACTGAAGATCTAAAGTTAAAATTTAAAAATTGTAATACCTTTAGAACTCAACATAGAGAGAATCTAGGTGATGTTGGGTTTTATAATGATTTTTAGACACAACATCAAAAGCACACATTCATTAAAGTGAGAATTTTAAAAGTTAGACTTCATTAAAATTGCAAACTTCTGTGAAAGGCACTGTTAAGGGAATGAAAAACAAGAAAATATTTGTAAAACACATTCAATCAGGTATTGGTTTCCACAATATATAAAGAGTGATTAAAACTCAACAATAAGAAAATCATCTAAAGAAAAACTGTGAAGACACCTAGCCAAAAAACACATACAGATGGAAAAATAAGTATATTAAAATACATTCAATAGTTTGTCATTAGAAAATAAAAATTAGAGCAAAGAAAAGAATTGCATACTGATTAGAATGGCTAAAACTGTAAAATACTAACCATGTCAAAAATGTTCATGAGGATGTGGAGCAACAGGAACCATTCCCACCATTCACTGATGGTGGGAATGCAGAATGGTAAAAGCCACTCTGTAAAGGAGTCTGGCAGTTTCCAGCAAAGCTAACCCTAGGATGCAGCAATTGCACTTCTGTTTGCTCAAGTGAGTTGTCCACACAAGAACTTCTACCAATGTTTATGGCAGCTTTATTCATAATCGCATCAAACTGGAAGAAACCAAAATGCCCTTCAACAGTGGAGTGGATGAGCAAATCATGGAGCAGTCCAGGCACAGAGGTCATGGGTCAAGGCACAGAGGTCATGGAAGAACCTTGAAGGCATATTGCTAACTGAAAGAAGCCAGTTCAAAAAGGTTGCAAATCGTATGATTTCAAATACATAACATTCTAGAAAAGGCAAAACTATAGAAATGGTAAAATATCAGTGGTTGTGGGGATTAGTGGAGATGGAAGAAGAGCTGAAAAGATGGAGCACAGGGCATTTGAGGGATGGCTCACCTATTCGGTATGATAGATCCTGGAATGGTGGATATATGACATTATATATTGATCAAAACCATAGTCTTATTAAACAGTGTGAACCCCAATGTCAACCAAGGACTTCAGTCAATCTATGAGTAGTAATATTGGTTCATCACTTGGAAC
Organism: Xerus rutilus; assembly: GCA_028644305.1. Classification (NCBI taxonomy): domain Eukaryota; kingdom Metazoa; phylum Chordata; class Mammalia; order Rodentia; family Sciuridae; genus Xerus; species Xerus rutilus. Next base: position 48,187,331 of record CM053413.1, read on the forward strand.
GAATACACCACATCAAGTATTTTAGTCAGCATTTTTGTTGCTATGACCAAAAGACCTACCAAGAACGATTTGAGAGGAGAAAAGTTTATTTTGGGGCTCGTGGTTTTAGAGGTCTCCATCCACAGATGGCTGACTCTATTGCTCTGGGCCTCAGGTGAAAAACAAAGCAGAAGAGTGTGGTGGAGGAAAACAGCTCAGGACAGGCCACCAAAAAGCAGAGAGAGAGGACTCTCCTCTCACCAGGGACAAAATGTAAACCCCCACAGGCATGCCTCCAGTGACACGCCTCCCAGCCACATCCTACCTGCCTACAGTTACCACCCAGCTAGTCCCCATTAGGGGATTAATGCATGGATTGGGTTAAGGCTGTCATAACCCAATCATTTCACCTCCACACTTTCTAACATTGTCTCACACTTGAGCTTTTGGGGGACACCTCACATCTAAACCATAAAGCCAAGGCCAGACTTTAATAATAGAGGACACTGTTTTATGTTTGGGGTGGGGAGGGTCTGGAACTCTCTATACTTTCTATTCTGTTCAGGAGGGCAGAGGATACAGAATGCAGTGCCTTAGGGCCACAGGAAAGTGCTTGGGTGATAGTGTCAATGTGATTTAAAGCAGCAAAAAAAAAAAAAAAAACCACCAAAAAACAAAACAAAACAAAAAAGAAACATTGTTGGATGTGCATATATATATGCACATCCAACAATGTTTTTATATTATATATGCACACAATATATATATGCACACATACATATATATATATACACATCCAACAATGCCATACATGTGTGTGTGTGTGTGTGTGTGTGTGTGTGTGTGTGTGTATCTCCAACAATGGTTATACACCATTGCAAAGATAAGGATGGTGGAACACAAGGTTAAGAGAAGAATAATTTCATAAAATGGGCCCACCGTGCTGACCCCCCCACATTCTTTCTTTTCCAAGAAGCAATTTACCTGCGGTCCCACCTGGCCTCAGTAGACAATTATGTCACATTCCTCAGCAAATTAACTGTTCACTGCAGGAGAAATGCAGATCCAAGATAATGTTGATGGGAGGAACCCATTTACCCTGAAGGAGGAGACTTTTGTGACCAAATCCTGAAACTCTGAAGATAGGGATGGTGTGAAATAAGGAATTTATGATTAAGAAGTCAATTAGAAGCCAGGCGCGGTGGTGTACGCCTGTAATCCCAGCACTTGGGGAGGCTGAGACAGGAGGATCACGAGTTCAAAGCCAGAATCAGCAATGGCAAGGCGCTAAGCAACTCAGTGACACTCTGTTTCTACATAAACCACAAAATAGGGCTGGGGATGTGGCTCAGTGGTCGAGTGCCCCTGAGTTCAATCCCTGGTACAAAAACAAAAACAAAAAACAACACAGCCATTCACCAGCACAGTTACTTCTTTTCCAGATCATCTCAGCCCATGAAGTTAAAGTTTAAGTTCAGACAATCAAACTCCCCTCAGCTCTGTTTTGGCTTTTCTTTTGCAGTATAAATTACCCTAGAAGCTGTTTGTACAGGTCCATGTGTTGCTGCCCAGCCTCAGAGGGTCTCTCCAGAAGGCCTGGGCCATTTGTTTTCAGAGGTTTGGACCATTGTTCAGCGTGAAGAGATAACGAGGGTACCACTTAATGTGCTACAGATGTCTGGGATGGTGACTCAAGCTTCTGGCAGAACTCCAACCCAGGAAAGCTGCTGTTGCAATTCCTATTCTCTGTATCTATCCCGGAAACGGCTGGAGCTGTAATTGCAGAGTTTATAGTGATGTAAATGTAGCCAAACCCCCAGTGAAGTCTCACAGATGCACATCATTAGGAGAGCGGGCGGCCCTGCCGCTCCTGGGCTGTTCAGGGGCCGTTCATTTGCAATCAATTTCAAAGACTCTGTGGAGGGGAAGAAGGTTCTTTTCATATTGTCCAGCTCAATTTCAAACGTGCCCTCCTGACCTTTTAATAAATAGGAATAACCCAACTTATTGTGTTCAACAAAATGTGCCCATAATAACGAGCCTGGCACTAAAAAGAAAGAAAGAAAAAAAGTATCGAAGGCCCTTTTGAAATGGAATACACTATTTTCCATTTGACCCGCTGAACTTACCTAATTTTGTGCTGAATAAGGAGGCACATGCTTGAGCTCACAAGTCAGAAAGCCCTGGGTACAACTTTCCTAAATGCTGCTATTTTTTTCCCTCTGTGAAAGTCCAAAGAAAAAAGGTTGTTGACTGAAATGTATCAACTTTTAGGATTGTAGAGGAAATCGTTAAAGGTCTACTTACAATATTGAGTTACTTAATGTACTACCATCCCAATGGGAAACAGATGCACATCCAAATAATATGGTTTCTTTGCATCGAGAGCATTCATAAAAGCCACGTTCAGGTGGAGGGAAGGAGATAGAGCAATAACCTGGGGTACTTGGAGTTGGCGATAGCAGAGCGGTTCTTACACCCCCCACCCACCCCACCCACCCCCGCCAGGGAGGGAGGGAACTGGCCCAAGAAGAAGAGAGGCTTCCAAGCAGGGGCATTCATTGTTTGATTGAACTGACCTTGTAGGGGAAAAGCTAAGAAACCCCTCGCATGACCTCACTCTCCTCCATCCTCTGTCAACCCAGGCAGCCTCCTGTCTCTCCGGGAGATAGCAGGCAGGGAAAGAAAGCTGGAAAATTAATCTGGAGAGACAAATTTATACTCTACAATAATATATTCACACGCCTGTAATCCCAGCAGCTCAGGAGGCTGAGGCAGGAGGATCGCAAGTTCAAAGCCAGCCTCAGCAACTTAGCGAGGCCCTAAGCAATTCAGTGAGACCCTGTCTCTACATAAAACACAAAATAGGGCTGGGGGTGTGGCTCAGTGGTTGAGTGCCCCTGAGTTCAATCCCCGGTAACCGCCCCCCCAAAAATAACATATAATAGATTTCTAGTATATAGATTTCAAAATGTTGCATCTTTGTCTACCAAAACATCTCCCCAAACTATTTTATTCAAATTCTTCCTACACATTCATTTGTTTTTCATCATTAGAGCTACTCTTGAATCATCTCACAATAAAAGAGTCCTTCGCTTTTTTATTTTTAGAGACTTCTGCATTTTATTGGACTCAACATGAAACAGAAGACATTTACATCATTTTTAGGAAGTCCATCCATCTTGCCCAATTGAGCACATATTTGTAAAGATGGGCTATTCATTCAAATATTTGGAATTTAAAATTATTTGAAGTTTACAAAACCAATATTTCCAAGTTTTAAAATCTGAGCAGGCCTCTATTCTAAACAAATGAACAAACAAAATGTTCCCAAAAAACAAAAAGCAAACTTTAACAGGGAGCCCATTCTTGTGATCCACCCAAGCAGCCTCCTGTCTTTACTGTGCTTTATACACAGTAACAAGATTGTTTTCTGAACATGCTCTGAATATGCAGTAAGTTGGGGACCAGCTACTTCTGCAAAGTCTAGGCTAGAGCCCACCTACTGGGTGGCATGCATGGTACCTTAGCCTACAGATTCATGAAAGAACAGGGGAGAATTTCCCAAATGTAGTAGCTGGTTTCTCTGAGGATCCTTCACTTTCAAAAATGCATATTTAGAGCTGGGCACGGTGATGCACACCTGTAATCACAGCACTTTGAGAGGCTGAGGCAGGAGCATCACAAGTTCAAAGCCAGCCTCAGCAATGGCAAGGCTCTAAGCAACTCAGTGAGACCCTGTCCCTACATAAAACACAAAATAGGGCTGGGGATGTGGCTCAGTGGTTGAGTACCCCTGAGTTCAATCCCCAGTACAAAAAAACAAAAACAAAAAATAAATAAATAATGCATATATGGGACTTTCACATCTATAAACCTGTTATTGATACTCAAGTCATAAATATAAATTCATATATTTTGATGACAGCTTTTCACTTTGTGTAGATGTTTACATATACATGGTACAACTTATTGTTTTGCTCTCTAGCAATTATCATTTTAATCAGTCCTTGCAAAGGAGAGGTCATGTGAGTGAAAAGTATGAGAGAACGTATTCTAAATTTCTTTGCCTTTCTGTTTTTGTTTTGTTTTTTTCCTTTTGGTACTAGAGATTGAACCCAGAGGCACTTAACCACTGAGCCACATCCCCAGCCCTTTTTTAGATTTTATATAGAGGCAGGGTCTCGCTGAGTTGCTTAGGGCCTTGCTAACTTGCTGAGGTTGGCCCCAAACTTGTGATCCTCCTGCCTCAGCCTCCCAAGCCACTAGGGTTACAGGTGTGTAAAATTGCACCCAGTTCATTGCCTTTATTTTTAGCAATTCTTTCAATTTACCTAACCATTCAAAATAGAACCCACTGAAATCATTTCAGAAATGCTGTGTCTTAAAAGAATTTTTTTTAAAAAATTAAATGTTGTGTTTTCCCAAAAGGCACTTGGTAATGGAATATTTTATAACTTGAGAGACTTTATAATGATATGGATATAAGGATATTCCCTTCGATTTCAGGAATAATTTTGTAGAGGAAACCATTATTTGGGGCAACCATATACTATGGTAAAACTATCAGACCTCAGTTTCTGTGAAGTGATTACTTCCCAGAATTGAGAAAGTTTGACATAATATAATTACCATGCAGTTAGGGGCATAATAAGTGCTCAGCTTCATTTAGATTGTGCTGGATTTGTTTTGTTGTGTTTATTGAGATGGAGACTCACTATGTTGCCCAGGATGGCCTCAAATTCCTGGGCTCCAGAGATTCCTTCTGCCTCAGCCTCCTGAGAAGCTGGGATTCCAGCTACATCAGGCTGTGTGTTTATTATTCATAAGGATTTTTTTAAATTTTTATTTTTTGGTACTGGGGATTGAACCCAGGGATACTTAACCACTGAGCCAAATCCCCAACTCTTTTTGTTGTTGTTGTTGTATTTTATTTAGAGACAGGGTCTCGCTGAATTGCTTAGGACCTCCCTAAGTTGCTGTGGCTGGCTTTGAACTCACCATCCTCCTGCCTCAGGCCCCCAAGTCACTGTTGTGCCCAGCTCAGAAGAATTTTAAATTGGCATTGATCATCTGTCTCCTTAAAGAATATTCCTCCTAACTGATGATTATTCTTTCTTTATCCTGACTCATAGGTTAATTGTTCAATGGTGTGATTTGGCAATAACGAAATGCAATCGTAGTTGAAAAGCATTTTCATCTCCTTACTGAAAGTCTAGCATTTCCTCTGCGTATTTGGTAGGAAGCTGGCCCTGTGTGGACCATTAGAGATGGACTTGGCCTGAATCACACGCCGCCTCTGTTCCTCTGTAAGTGTGTTACTGCTGGGTCTCCACCCATCTTTCATCTTCTCTGCTAGCATGAGAACTGAAAGAGCTTCCACCTCATTCTGGAACATAGGGCTTTTGCCCAATAGGTGGAGAAAGTGTAGAACTTTCCCTGTTCCCATCCAGAATTATGAGAGGGCTGCTTTGACTTAATTTTGATTTTCAGCTTTTGGTTTCATTTGGCTTTCTTTTTGTCTTTCTCAAAAAAGCCAGATGCCAAAAGTTCACATAACCCATGGAGTTTGTCTTAATACACATAAGCTAATCATGCTCTTAATTTCCCAACATTATATTTCTAAAATACAGGTCTTTGGTGATTTCTTTGCAATGAAACTAATAAAAACGGTGAATGCATTGTGATTTTACATTGTAGGGTCCCATCTATCTTAGTGACAGGATTAAAATGTTCTTATTTTTAATTATACTTTGTATATCAAAATATTAAGAGGAAAGTAAAATATGTAGGTCAATCCGGTTCTACACACACACACATCCTGCAATGATTAACTTCTGAGGAAAGGAGGAGATTTTTCCTTACACAAGCAGCGTATGTAGAAAAAGGTGACTCAGAAGGACCCTGGAAACACCAGACTTCAGCATGCCACTCTTCCTAGGTGCATTACAAACACTATGCTGGGGAGCAGAGCCCAGGAATCTGTTCCTGGTTTATTTTGTTGTTGTTGTTGTTTATTTTGTTTTGGTACTGGGGATTGAACTCAGGGGCACTCGACCACTGAGCCACATCCCCAGCCCTATTTTGTATTTTATTTAGAGACAGGGTCTCACTGAGTTGCTTAGTGCCTTGCTTTTGCTGAGGCTGGCTTTGAACTCACGCTCCTCCTGCCTCAGCCTCTGGAGCCGCTGAGATTACAGGTGTGCACCACCGCCCCCTGCTGATAGTGTTTTTTGGCAAATGGAAACTTAGGGTGTATCATTATAAAGGGAGAAAGGAAAGCTATGTTGCTACAGCCGTGTGTGTGTGTGTGTGTGTGTGTGTGTGTGTGTGTGTGTGTGTGTCTGTGTGTGTGTAGCCTGGATCTGCACCAGAGCCCATCTGCTGGTGACCTCTTCATCTCTGGTAAATGTGCCTCCCCTTCAGGGCCACTTCTTCTGAGTCTGTCCTTTTGTTTACCAGTAAGGAATTTGACCCCAGTCAGGTTACATTTAGGTCACAACCTGTCTCTTGACTGTGTGCCTCTTAATCACGCATCTTTCTTGCATGCTTTTTCTTCTGCTTGATCCTATTCATTCCTTCAGCTGTCCTAAAGCAAACAGTTATCCTTGATCTTCACTGGTCTTACAGGAAGAAATGCGCTCCGTGTCTCAAAGCCAGAATTTGGAGTGATCTGCCCAGTGGATATCGGTGAATTTAGCTCTCTGCTCATTTATTTGTTGTGGGTCTTGCTCTTTTCATCTGCTTACTTCATCTGGTTTCAGGGTAACAGGGCACTTGACACCCTGTGCCTAATGGATTTGACAGTTTGAGTTCAAGTTGCAATGCTGCATATGCCCAGTAGGGAGCGGGCGTGCCTTTCCAATCAAGTCTGAAAGTGCTGTAGAGAGGGATGGTTTTAGCTGGTTTTGTTTTCTTTCCAAAAAAGTGAGGAATTCTTGGTTCGTTGTTGTTTTAAGGAAATGTCGGCCAGCTATTCCTTAGATGAGGAAATTTAAGGTTGAAACAGAGGCTCCTTTTACTCTTTCAGGCAACAGAGATCAAATTTGGGGATAGTGGGTAATAACCCTGAGGAATATTAGCTGAGATGACAAATTCCTAAATGTAAATGTGACATTTGGTTTCACTAATCTCAGCATATGAAGAATAGTGTTTGAAGCGTATCTGATATTCATGGATTCCATTTATTCAATAATATTTGCCTAGAACCTTCTATATGGCAAAATTTTAGGGGTTTGTAACACAAAGACCACCTCTGCTGTTATGGAGCTCATGTTCTAAGTGGGAAAGAGATAAAACTGGCAGACAAACCAGTGCTAAGATTCAGATGGTGATAACTGCTAAGAGGCTGAGACAGGTGTTTCAGGGCACTGTGGGGTAGGGGTATGAGCCATGCTCTCTGCAGAAGAAGATGTTGAAGCTGATCTGAAAGAAGGAAGAAGAAGCCGGCCACATGAAAATCTTCCAGGAGTTCCAAGCTGAGGGGCAGCAAGTTCAAATGTCCTGGTGTAGAAATAAAAACCATGCCAGTGAAGCTGGAGTACCATGTAAAAGAATCTCCTCAGAAGATTGTCAAGTAGGCAGATTCTGTCAGAAAAGCCAACTAGGAGGTCAAGGGTCAAGTGTCTCAAAGACACGGCCAGAGCACTTTTCCTGAATCCCCAAGACTGGCTCAGTGCCCTTTCCCAGGACTCTGTGCTCCCCAGTGATGTAGGACAGATGAGGCTGGACACCGGAGGAATTTTCAGGAAGCAGGTTTATTTAAGCTGTAGTGGTCCAGAGGGGCTCATGCCTAAAAGTCTCTGGACGCTGGGTCTGGAAATTCTTTGAAATTTATACCCAGTGTGTGTGGGGAGGGGGTTTCATGACAGTGAGTGGGTACAAGACAGTTACTCTTTGTCCCATATTTTAAGCCAGACAGAGGTTTCACAAGTTTTTAACCAGGAAAACAGAGAGTATCCTTAGCACAGCAACAAGCTTGAGAGTAGACCTAGCTTTACAAGAAAGAGGAAGCCAGGCATGGTGGCGCATGCCTGTAATCCCAGCACTTTGGGAGGCTGAGGCAGGAGGATTGTGAGTTCAGCAACTGCGAGGCGCTAAGCAACTCAGTGAGACGCGGTCTCTAAATAAAACACAAAATAGGGCTGGAGGTGTGTCTCAGTGATGGAGTACCTCTGAGTTCAATCCTGGTACCAAAAAGAAGGGGTGCGGGGGCTCCAAACCATAGTGAGAGCTCTCTGAAAAAACTCTGCTTAAGATTTTTCACAAAGATCTTGTCAACTGAGAGAGAAGCTTAATTATGGTGAGGGTCGCTGGAGAAGCCTAATTATGGTAAGGAGCTTTTGGGGGGCTACTTCACAAGAACCTTATTGCAATTGCTACTGTCTTTATTGCTCCTTATGCCTACATTCATGGTACATATTAGGTACTTAATTATTATTTATCAGACATGAAATATGTTCAGATACAAACCCATAAGCAGTTTTAGAAGTGAAAAAGAGAATTTCCCTAAGAAATCATGGCAAATAAAACAAAGCAATAGAATTGGTGGATATCAGCAATGTCAAAGTCATACATCATATTGTAGAGATTAAACAGACTGGTCCTAGAACCAAAGAATCTGAATTCTGACCTTATCTCCTCCTCACATCTGTGTGAATTTTTAAAAAAATTTTTTTAGTTGTTGATGGATCTTCATTTTATTCATTTATTATTTATATGTGGTGCTGAGGATCAAACCCAGTGCCTCACGCATGCTAGGCAAGCGCTGTACCACTGAGCCACCACCCCAGCCCACATCTGTGTGAATTTGAGTGAGATATTTGCCTATCTTAAGCACTGGATTCTCCGTCTAATAAAAATGGATGTATGTAATCCTCGTGGCTCGGGAGGCTGAGGCAGGAGGATCACACGTTCAAAGCCAGCCTCAGCAACTTAGCAAGGCCCTAAGCAACTCAGTGAGACCTTGTCTCTAAATAAAATATAAAAAGGGCTGAGAATGTGGCTCGGTGGTTTAGTGCCCCTGAGTTTAATCCCCAATTCCACAAAAAAAAAGACATACTAACTATGTCTATGCTTCTGTGAAGTTATGACTTTAAAATAAAGTAACAGGTAAAAAAAGAAAAACAGAAAAGAGTGCTTCAAATACTGGTTTTTTGTTTTGTTTTGTTTTGTTTTTTACTTAAGAAATAAGGTGCACTCTATAGGTGGTGACTGTCGTTGCTACCAGTCTTTGTGACTTGGCAGAAATGCTGATAATCCTCAGTTGCCCTAGTTTCTCAGGTCTGTGTGACTGGATTTGGCTTTCGGGCAATGGCATTTCTAGGACCTGTGTCTTTGCAGTCCTGTGACCCTCGCCCTGATGCGCTCACACCCCTTCTCGCACGGATCCCTCTCATGTTAGCCTTCCTACCAAACTCAGGGGACTCTCCACATGTACCCTGGAATGGGACCTCTTTCTCCTTAGCTTGTTTGCTCTTGTGAAGAGCATTCCATGTCCTGACACCGGGCTGGTTTTGGCTTTCAGTGATGCTAGATTCTTCCTTCACAGCCAGCCAGGGATCCTGTTTCTCTTTTTGGCTGGGGCCATTGTCTTCCCATGTAACATTTCTCTATCACGTCAGACCTTCCAGACAGCCAGACTGTATCTTTCAAGACTGAATTCCTTCATGTTTCAGAACCCATGACCCCTTTTAACTCACTTGCCACATCACAGGAGTCCCATACTCTGTCTGATGGCCTCTCATTTGTAGGAGACTGGGGATAGGAGATGCTTAGGATCTAGGACTCAAGTGCTTTAACTTTTATAAAAAGGCATGTAAAACTCACCTGGGAGCTTGGTTTTTTATTTGTTTGGTGGATTGGTTTTGGTTCGTTTGTTTGCTTGCTTGTTTCTTCTTGCTTTTATTACATTTGTTGGTAATTTTCTTTATCTTACTACTTCTTTTTAGTTATGCATGACAGTATAATTTATTTTGATATAATGCAGATTCCTGGGTCTTAACCTTGACATTCAGATTCAGTTCCTCTACCTGGCGCTGAGGAAACTGCATTGTAATTAGTATCTAAGGGGATTATGCCTACATTTAATTAACACTTTCCCTGGAGCTTCAGATATGAATCAATTTATTAGCAGCCTGACATCTCCACTCACTTTGTGACCTAACCTTGTTTCTCTGTGGAAGGAGTTGCTTTGAATTACAACCTTATAATAAAAGACAAAGTTCTATTTAAGGTACATGAAAATCTTTTCTTGCAAAGCAAACCCAGGGGAGGGTTGTGGAGTGATCATTTGCAGGCCCTGCTGTGACCTCCACACCAGTGGGGGGCACCACGTTCAACCATGAGCTCCTTGAAACCAGGCATTGGGTGTGACTCATCTTGGTACCCCTTGGAAACAATCAAATGGTTCATGCATATGCATTTCCTATTGTTGCGGTTACTATTTACCACACACTTAACAGCTGAAAACAACACAAATTTGTTATCTTACAGTTCTAGAGGCCAGTCCTAAAATCAACATGACTTCAGGCCTGGCGCCCTCTGGAGGCTCTAGGGGAGATCCATGACCTTGTCTTTTCCAGCTTCTAGAGGCCATTCACTCCTTTAGGTCATGGCCCCTTCCCTGCATTACCCCAGTCTCTGCTTTTGTTATCTCGATTCCTTCTCCAGCTCTGACCCCCTGCTTCCATCTTAGAAGGTCCTTCGTGATAACACTGGGTCCACCTGGATAAGACATGAGCATCTCCCATCTCAAGATCCTTTACTTGATTGTCCCTGCAAACTTCATTTTGCTATGAAAGGTAACATGGGGCACCGGGCGTGGTGGCGCACGCCTGTCATCCCAACACTTTGGGAGGCTAAGACAGGAGAATCAGGAGTTCAAAGCCAGCCTCAGCAATGGCGAGGTGCTAAGCAACTCAGTGAGACCCTGTCTCTACATAAAACACAAAATAGGGCTGGGGATGTTCCCTTGAGTTCAATCTCCAGTACTAAAAAAAAAAAAAAAGAAAGGTAACATGGGTAACATGTTCACAGGTTTCGAGAATTAGAATACAGTGTTCTGTTTCTGTTTTTGTTTTGGCCACAGTGGGAATTGAATCCTGGGGTCTACCACTAGCTACATCCCCACCAGTTTTTTGGTTTGTTTTTGTTTTTGTTTTTTATAAGACAGAGTCTTGCTAAGTTGCTGAGGCTGGCCTTGAACTTATGATCTTCCTGCTTCAGCCTCCCAAGTAGCTGGGATTATAAGTGTGTACCATTACACCCATCTAGAATATGGAAATCTGTAGGGAGCCATTTATTCTGTGTATTAATAAAGATGAAGTTTTTAAAAATACCTAAGAATGAGGACATTTTTCAGGAACATGAATGGACCAGGAGATTAACTAGAACTTATATTTCATAATTACATACTATGTACCATGTACCATTCTAGATGTTTCACATAATTATCTCATTTAGTCCTTAAAACAGAACCCAAAGTTAGGTTCTATTAGTATCCTCAATTTAAAGATAAATTCTAATTTAAAAAATTCTAATTTAAAAAATTCTCCTAAACTGGCATAGCTAGTCTGTGACTCAGAAAGAATGATAATCCAGGCAGTTTAACATCAGAATCATTGAACATATAGTCAGTCCTTTAAAATATACCTCTCCTTCTCTCCTTCTGTGATTCTTTTTTTTTTTTTTTTTTTTTTTTTGGTATTAGCACCTCGCTAAGTTGCTGAAGCTGACTTTGAACTTGCGATTCTCCTGCCTCGGCCTCCTGAGCTGTGGGGATTGCAGGAGTGCACCACCATGCCCAGCAACTGTGATTCTTCAAAATAAAATTCCTATAAAAACATATTCATCATTAATTTTTGTGATGCTAAATTTTTAAAATCTTTTATTTTTTGTGAAGAAATTCAGATATTTTCCTTATATGTATTTGAAACACGTATTAAGCTTCTACTGGGTCCCAGGCACTTTGCTGGACTCTAGGGAATTAGAGAGTGAATAAGAAAAGCACCTGTCTCCCAGGTAATGAACTCATGGGAGGCTGACCTTACATGGAATCTACAAGGCCGTGTTCTTTGTATCATGTAGATAATCCAATCAGATTCTCCCAAATAGAAGATGTATTAGCCTCTGAGAATCTGGGAATCTGGGAAGTGAATATCTCCCAAATTAACCAGTAAATCCTAACACACGGCGCCATCAGGGCACCCTGGGACCCCCTACCAGAGCACACCTGGAATGTAACCCTTGACATCCCTTTAAAATCCCCTTGTCCCTCCTGATGGGGAGAGTCACAGATTTGAGACAGGAGTCCCCTGTGTTTCTCATTTGCTAGCAAAGCAATAAATCTCCTTTTTCCTTTTTCTCAAAACCACGTCCTCATTATTTGATTGGCATTGATTGGCATTGGGGACAGGGACCGAGCTTTTGGTTACAAACAGATTCTCCAAACTAGAGAGTTTGGATATATATTTTGCCATTCCATCTCTTGGAGGCTTTCCTGTCCCCAAGAGTCTATGCTTGATCGTATGCCCTTCAGGGAAACATAAGGGTTCTGTTTTGATCACACTGCAGGACTGTGTGTAAGAAGGACTTGTGATTCCGGGAAGGAAGTTTGGTGTCACCTTAGCAGGAGAAGGAAGAAAGCCCAGCAGGGGTGAGATTCCTCTGACCTCCTCTTAGGCTTGGTGTGAGGGTGTTATGAGATGCTCCTAATAGGCCACTGGGTACACAGGGACTTGCTCCTCCCAACACAAGGAGTTGCCAATGAATACCCCCTGGGCTTCTCTTTCTTGCCCCTGGGCACATATCCAGGGTAGAAAGAGGAGGTGGGGAGGGGAAGAGGAAATCTGAGATCTGTGAAAAAGCAAGACACACCCCTTCCCGTGGGCACCCAGCTCTGGGCCCCAACTTCTCTCCCAATAAGTCTGCTGTCTCTGTTCTGTCTCTTTCTTAAATAAAACTTGCTTTCTAAGCTTGCCTATGCATTTCTCGGGTGTTTAATCTTCAACACCAGAGGAATGAGGACCAGATCCTGGTTTCCAAGATGAATATCAATTTTCCTCATTTGTATAATAGAGAACAATGCCTAATCCATGGGGCTATTGTAAGGAAATGGTGTGTGTGGGGGTGCTGCTCTATATTTATGTGGCCATTTCCTTAGCTATTCATGTAAGTGTTCATGCACCCCACTTGGTGCCAGGCACTGTCCTCATATTGAGGACACAGCCTTACATAGGACAATCTTTGCTTTATGCAAAGTCCAGATTAGTAGGTATCAGCGAAATGGGTATGCCCACTGGGTACAAATCCTGCCTAGGATGGTCTTTGCCCTTATGGAAAATCCAAATTTGTAGGTATCAGTTTAACATGTGTGCAGTTAATAGACAGAAACATTCTTTTATTACACTTTCTGTTCAGCTGAAAAGCAATGCCAATATTTTCACCCTTGATACCACTTCAGTCCCCTCTTCCGATTATTTCTCACATAATACTATTTTCTTCTGCTCAGACTCTTCTAGAACCTTCTATATGGACTCATTGCCTTCATCAATTAGGGCAACTTATGCACATTAATGAGGAAAAGTCTTAAATATAAAGAGAGAATTTGTCACTAGTGTCCAATTGTTCCCACTGTCACTAGGATCCCTGAAGACTCAGGTCCCCTGATTTAAAAGATAGGAAACAGCTAACAAGTGGGACCACATCTCAGTCATACTGAGGTTAATACCGGCAGAAGCTTTCTCACACAAAGCTCCTGTTCTGTTCTTCATTTATTATAACCAAGAGCATGACCACTGCTCTAGAAATGTACTACATATCACTGCTAAGGATCTAGAAATTTCAGGAAGGGGAGGTGGCAGAAATCTAAATGAGTCCATCTCCCTGTTGCATGAGTTGCTTGCATACCTATTGGGCACTGTAGTAAGACAGCTGATCATTTTGCTCCAATATTGGTGATGCTTTAAAAAAGCAGAGGGAGATAAGTAGATAGTACAATTTATAGGTTCAGGAGCTCATTGTCAGTCCAAATGGACACTGAAAGCCAAAATTTTGGATAGGTGAGCAAATAGATAGGAAAGGAACAAAACAAACTAGAACTTCTAGCCTCTTTTTTAAAAAATTAGGCTTAACCTGGCTGAGCGGCACATGCCTGTAATCTCAGCCATTCCAGAGGCTGAGGCAGGAGGATGACAAGTTTGAGGCCAGCCTCAGCAATTTGAGCCCTATCTCAAAAGGGGGGTGGTTTGGGGAGTATAGCTCAGGGCTTAAATCCTCAGTATCAAAAGCAAACAAACAAAAAATCAGAAAAACATTTCAAATAGATCTATCTGAATATAAGTAAGGTTTTGGGGAAAGTCTGTGATCAGGCATTAGAGAAAACATTTAGAAGTTAGCTGACTGCAAAGTGCACATGTACCAGCAGAGGGCTATGCCTTCTCGTACTGCTCATGTGAGCCGAAGCACAGGATCCCGGAGAAGGGCTGAGGTTTCTATCAGGTGATACCATGGCTTTGAAGGTCATGTGCAATAATCAAGATGTCACAGAAAAAGGCAAGCTAGAGCTTAGAATAACTTATAAGACTCTCTAAGACTAGAGAGGGTTCGATGGGGAGTCGAGGGCTATATGCGAGGGCAGCCGGGAAGGCAATTCTCCCATCCAGGGACAGCTTCACTATGATTCATTCTGAATCTAGGCACAGGTCCATATGAGAAATTTAATTTTAAATTTGGTTGATTAAAATTTAACATGGGGAGGCCGAGTGTGGTGGCACATGCCTGTAATCCCAGCGGCTCCAGAGGCTGAAGCAAGAGGATCACGAGTTCAAAGCCAGCTTCAGCAACAGCAAAGTGCTAAGCAACTCAGTGAGACCCTGTCTCTACATAAAACACAAAATAGGGCTGGGGATGTGGCTCAGTGATGGAATACCCCTGAATTCAATGCCCAGTACCAAAAAAAAAAAAAATTAACATGAGGAAATAAAGCTCAAGAGTTCAAACAAGAGGGTCCAGCTTACAGTGTGCTATCCAAAGGATCCCTAGGCTGCATTGCCCCAAAAACACACTGAAGAAGAAAAGAAGCAAAGAAGCATTTGAAATGCTATTTTGATCAATTTGAGCAAAGCTCTTATCCAGGGGAAAGAGGGCCTGTGTGGATTCAAAGGATGTGTGTATGCCTGTGAATGTAATTAGATAGCAACATTCTCTTATTACATTCACTATTGAGCTAAAAAGCAATGCCCACATTTCGACCCTTGCTACCACTTCAGTGTGATGGGTCTATTAACGGGGACACACCTCTTATTCTGATTATGTCTCACATAAACAAGGTGAATGGATGATCCACCAGAAGCTTTTGATGTTCTGTTTCCTGGTTTCCTTTTTTTTTTTTTTTTTTTTTTTTGCAGCCAGAGCTCTTCGCTAATTGAAATGATAACGAACAGTGCACAATTCATAAATATTTGCATTTAGTAATTATATCGATAAAAGATTTGGAAGACTGAATTATGCTGAATCCATTTGAGTTTCTGCAAAAGAGGCAGAATCTTAATTAGCTTTACTTCTGGTACTCATTAACCCATATGTAATCTCTGATTATGTATTGAATTCAAGTAAAATCTAAATCTTTTCAAGACTTCCTTGATACACAAATGGAAGTTTTCCCCCACTTTTCTCTTTTTCTTTTCTTACATTTTTAAAAATTCTTCTCTCTTTAAAATACTGGGGGGTTTTTTTGTTTGTTTTGTTTTGTTTTGTTTTTGTTTGGTACCAAAAATTGAGCCCAGGGGCGCTTAATCACTGCTGTTTTTATATTTTATTTAGAGACAGGCTCTCATCAAGTTGCTTAGGGCCTCTAAGGCTGGCTTTGAACTTGTGATCCTCCTGCCTCAGCCTCCCAAGCGGCTGGGATTACAAATGCTGGTTATCTTGTGGTGAAAAGAGAACAGGGATATTTATGGTCTTAGAAAAAATTGGCTCATCTTTTTCACTATCATTGTAGGACTAGAACCAAATCATTTATAGCCTCCAAGGAAAAAGGGAAAGGATGATATAAACCAAAGGAGACAGACCACTCTCAAGGACTTTCCGTATCATCCCTGCAAGGGTAGAGTGTGCCCCTTGACAGATCTCAGTGTTACCTGGCAAATCACTCATTCTCATCCTTTGAGCAAAGATTTCTATAAGCTGTTTGCTCTTGTGAATAAAACAAAGTAAATATAAGGCAGAGTTCTTTCTTAACTGCCTGCTCATCAATCTAGTTTAGGAAATAGGAGATGGATAAGTAACTTAGATGGCACTTAGTTTTACAATCTATCTAAGCAATAAGATGAGCATGGCAGATAGAAGCGTGGTATCATTCTGTAATCTCTGCACATACTTGGTGCCTAGGTACTTGAATTTGTACCCATTATCACATTCATGCCCTACAACACTCCATTTTGAAAATCAGAAATGTAGCCGGCCGCGGTGGCGCACGCCTGTAATCCCAGCACTTAGGGAGGCTGAGACAGGAGGATCGCAAGTTCAAAGCCAGCCTCAGCAATGGCGAGGTGCTAAGGAACTCAGTGAGACCCTGTCTCTACATAAAACACAAAATAGGGCTGAGGATGTGGCTCAGTGGTCAAGTGCCCCTGAGTTCAATCCCCAGAACCAAAAAAAAAAGAAAAGAAAAGAAAAGAAAATCAGAAGTGTGCCCCAGGGTCACACAGCTAATAAGCAGAGTGAAGATTAAATGAGCTACTGATTGGTAGATAACATTGACAGTGCCTGGGTACCGTACTTTACGAATTCTAGCTAGTAGACTAGCTGGTGTTGGTGGTGATGGTGAATCTGATAATGTGTGCCAGTGTCCTTTACAACAACACTATGAGCCAGTTACCAATTTTAATACCAATATTTAAATGGAGGTAACAGTTTCAAAGAGGGTGGGTGACTTTCTGGAGAACGTCAAGCATATAAGTGGCAAAGTAGGTATTCAAATCTATACTTTTATTCTAGTCTCCCTACCTCTGAAAATTTGATTTTTATTTTTTCAAGGGGCCAGTGACAAATTCCTCACTGACAAATTTCTGCCTGGAATGACAGTGATATTAATGGTAGCTAAAGGCTAATGTTGAAGTGATGTTCCAGAGAGATTGGGTGACGAGGGGCAAGTACAGTGGAGATTAGAGACGTAGGATCTGTTTGGAGTTTATTGCATTAATCCTTGTGTGATGAGATTGATGCCATGAAGAGCAAGATGTTGGTTTTGACATTGAGGAATTATAAAAAAGGTAGAGATGAGCATCAGAGTTGTATAGAAGGGAGGATTTGTAGCGTTTAGTGACAGGCTATGAAAGCCATCAAAGAAAGAGCTTTCCTGGCAAAGAGTCATTGCAATGCTAAGGACTCTGTGCTTGGTTGGCTGGAATCTGCCTGACTCAGCAGTGGCTTCCTAGCAGGGCCCCATAAATACCTGTATAATACATTCATGAGTGCCCGGAGAAAATTCCAGGCTCTGAGCCTAAGTGTCTTGCACCAAAGCAAAGAAATAGCACAGGAAAGATTGGAGGGCAAAAGGAATGTCATTTTGCATATGCCGAGTTGGAACTCAGAATATTAGTGAAGAGGTTCAACCTGCACGCAGGACACCCACATTCTGAGGCAATTGTAGATTCTTGCACAGCTTCACTGTGTGTTGAACCTAGGGGTGCTTAACCACTGAGCCACATCCCCAGCCCTATTTTATATTTTATTTAGAGACAGGGTCTCTCTGAGTTGCTTAGGGCCTCGCTAAGTTTCTGAGACTGGGTTTGATCTCGCAATCCTCCTGCCCCAGCCTCCTGAGCCACTGGGATTATAGGTGTATGCCATTGCCCTCAGTTAAAGTGGCAGAATTTTTAAAGGTAAGTGGGAATAGAGCAGACCAGAAGATTGAGGCCAGACCTCAAAGATAGGAGCAAAAATTGAAGAAGGAACAAGAAGTTCTATGGAGTATAAAATGGAGTATAAAATCATGGTCACAAAGGAAGGGACATTATTCCAAAAGGAGGCACATGACACATTCTCTTTATCTGTTCATTAACACCTACATTGCTGTTATTTTCAAGACAAGTAAAAACAAATCATGTTTATGGTCTCTGTTGTGTGCTGAATTTTGTGTCCCTGGAAATTCACATGCTGATCTCCTAACCCCCAGTACCTCAGAAGGTAACTATTCAGAAGTAAGTTCTTTAAGTCTGTAATAAGTTGAAATGAGGTCCTCAGAGTAGAGACCTACTCCAATTATGTCTGATGTCCGTATAAGAGAAGATATCAAGGCCTCCTGTACTGAGGTGGGGGGGTGCAAGCCTGGGAGACAGACTTGGGAAAGAATCAACCCTACCCACACCTGGATCTTAGACTTCCTGTCTCCAGAACCGTGAGACAGTGATTTTACCAACAGTGCAAAAGGCAATTTGCTATGCCCAACCAGTACAGCCTGCAGGTAGAAGGAGAAATAGCCCTTACAGGGAAAATAGACCTCAGAGAATACATGCTTATGCAAAAGTAACATAAAGTCAATCAAGAGGTTGAAACAATTACTTATTGCCAAAGAGCCTAGGTGATATTTCTTTATCTTTTACTTTTCTTAAAATGTTTCAATATTGATCTTTTGTTTTTCCCAGTGAATACCCCAAAGCGATCTTTGAAAGAAATTTGGAACTTGATGTTCAGGATCCCTAAGAACTAATCTCTTTGTGTTGTTATTTAATGTGGTGGTGGTGTGGGGTGAAAGTAAAGGAACCCAAGGATGTTCCCCTCCCAGGTAATCAGCAGTCATCTAGTGCCATACTGTACTTACCTTTTGAAAGCATTTTGAGATTCTTTTCTTGTCTCTTAATTGCTGTATAAAATCCTGAGTTGGAAGACCAGAGAGAATTTTCTTCTTCACCTATGGAACTCAAAGATTCAGAAACTCAAAAACTTTCTTCCAGTGGTTTTCTTGTCCCATGACCATCTTTTTTAAGAGAGTTGTGAGTGAACCCTTTGAGTTCTTGCAATCCACAGCACAGAATAAAATTTAAAAGCTGTTTGAGCTGGGCGCAGTGGAGCACACCTATAATCCCAGTGAGTCCAGAGGCTGAGGCAGGAGGATCGCAGGTTCAAAGGCAGCCTCTGCAATTTAGCAAGGCCCTAAGCAACTTGGTGAGACCTGGTCTCAAAATGAAAAATAAAAAAGGCAGCCGGGTGCAGTGCACACGCCTGTAATCCCAGCACTTTGGGAGGCTGAGACTGAAGAATCGCGAGTTCAAAGCCAGCCTCAGCAATGGCGAGGCACTAAGCAACTCAGTGAGACAATGTCTCTACATAAAACACAAAATAGGGCTGAGGATGTGGCTCAGTGTGGAGTGCCCCTGAGTTCAATCCTTGGTACCAATAAAATAAAATACATAAAAAATAAAAAAGGCTGGGATGTGGTTAAGTACCCCTGGATTCAATCCCGGGTACCAAAAACAAACAAACAAAAAAAGCTGTTTGAGTGGCTTCTTTCTTGTCAAGTATTCACATTCTTTCTGATTTTTGAAAGCCCTACTAATAGTAAGTGGCCAGAGAGATGAGGGAGGAACATAAATAAGTGATAAATTTGTCACGTCCACAAGACGTGGATGTGTTAATCCCCTTTACTCTCTGAAAGCTTCTCTAGGGAAAGCAGTTTTGTGTCTGGTGGAAGCAGCCTTCCCCCAATCTCTCCCAAGATGGGAACAATGATATTTTAAAATACTTGGCAAGATTTCATTTAGAAAACCAGGCCCTTGAGAGCATTCTCAAAGGATTGGCTCTGCCTCGGTCCAGGATTTCTTTAATCCTTTGATCGTCCTTTAAGTGAATTTAAAAAAAAAAATATTGACAAGCTGTCTAGTGTATCAACAAAGAATCTACTGAATACTTTCTTTTAATAGAACTTCATAATCTCCCCTCTGCAAAGGTCCAAAGAGCTGAATTTGTGCTCAACCAAAAAATCATGCTACCATTTAACTGTGGCAATTGCACACTGTGGTGTATTTAGTTACACATGACAGTAGAGTGTATTTTGACATATTCTGCATTCATGGAATATAACTTATTCTAGTTAGGATCTCATCCTTGTGGTTGGACATGACGTGGGGTCTCATTGCTGGTGTATTCATATATGAACATAGGAGAATTATGTCCCATTCATTCCATTGTCCTTTAGTCTATGATTTGTGGACATAGTTGGAAATTTCTAGGCTATGGCAAAACTTCAGGATGGATCTCTCTGGATTTTGTGTATTACAGAATAAACATGTCTTCCACCTTCTGGAACCTTTGAGACTATTATTCAGGTCCACCAAAGAAAGCAAGGAGAAACTTTATATTTTATACTAAAAGGTTGATTTTTGAGTTTATGTGTAAGAACCTTGTAAAAATTTAGAATCCTGAAGGACTCCTACATAAATATTGTGCGTTCAGAAGCTCAGAAAATATCCCTCGAACCACACTATTGAATTGGAATTTGAATAATCCCCATGTGATCATGTGATCAAAGTGCTTTTTAACTTGATTTCATAGTTATATTTATATATTTTCAGTGTCATTTATGAATATAGGAGAACCTAACTTCAGTTTTGTTAAGGTCATGGCTTTATAGTTAAATTCTTTTGCTACACAAGCTCCCCAAAGTGATATTTAATATCAGCACAATGATTTCATTTAGTCCTACTAAAGAAATACTATTTAGATGCCAGTATGTCCAAAGTTTTTATCTTTAGCCCTGATTTGCCCTTTAAACTCCAAACCTAAGCATACAGTGAGCCTTCAGACACAGCTATGTGTTTATCTCAAGTCAGCTAGGAGCTACCATGTCCCTGAAGGACATCTAGCTTTAAGGTGGAAACCTTAAAACCTGCTTCTCCAATCTTCTGCTATTAAATAGACCACCACTCACCCACCTGGGCAAGCCCCAGACCTAGGAGTTAACTTTGGCTTTTTCTATTCTCTCCTTTCCCTTTCCAATTCCCCAGGAAGTGCTATCAATAGCACATTTTAGAAATACCTCAAATCCATCTCCAGCCTTAGTCTAAGTCATTCTCATCTCTTAAGAGGGTTTCAACAACAGTCTTCTAACTTGACTTTGAAATTTGGCCTCTCTGCAACCTAGTCTCTGTGTAACTCCAAGAGTGATCTTGCTCCAATTTTACCAAGGTCACATCACTCCTTCTTAAGTCCTGGGACAACTTCCCCTTATACTGAGGATAAAATGAACCCTTTATTGTGGTCTGCAAGGCCCTACGTGATAAGCCCACTTACCCATCTTTCTGCATCACTATGAACCTCTCTCTACCTTAGTCAATATTCTCCACTGACCTTGAACATCTTTCTTTATCTGTCAAGGAGCAAAACTTCCCACCCCAGTGCCTTTGAATTTGTTGATCTCAAGTAAGCATATCTGCTACCTTCTGGAAGTTTTGAGATTATTTGGATATTATTCAGGTCCACTGAAGAGAGCAAGGAGGAATTTTATATTGTACACCATCAGATCGAATTTTGAGTTTAGAAGTGAGAAACTTATAAAAAAATGAGACTATTGAAGGACTCCTATATAAATATTGTGCATTTCAGAAGCTCAGAAAATATCTCGCAAATTCCATTATTGAATTGGAATTTAAATAATCCCACTTGCCACCTCTTCCCAGACCTTCTAAGATGAGGCCTTTCTCCTAATTCAGGCTTTAGCTTTGGTACTGACTTATGAGAGTGATTTCTCTTGACTGTCTTAATTAAAATAACTACTTACATCACTTTTTCCATCCTCTCCCTTTTATTTGAACCAGCATTTACTTTATTTGATTATTGACTCTCTCTCCCACTCTAATGCAAACTTTATATCTAACTTTTTCACTAATTATATGTATAGGGCATAAAACAGCTTCTAGCCGATAATAAATGGGCTAATAATAAATGACGAGTTATGTCAGTATTGTAATTTTTTTTTAATTTCTGTCTTTTGTAACAGAGATTGAACCCAGTGGCACTAAACCACTGAGCCACATCCTCATCCCTTGTTATGTTTGATTTTGAGATGAGATCTTACTAAGTTGCTTAGAACCTCAATAAATTGCTGAGGCTGGCCTCGAACTTGTGATCTTTTCGCCTCAGCCTCCTGAGCCGCTGGGATTACACGCATGTACCACCACTGCCTGGCTTAGTATTGTATTCTTTTTTTTTCTTTAATTATTTTTAGTTTTCAATGGACCTTTATTTTATTTATTTATATGTGGTGCTGAGAATCGAATCCAGTGCCTCACACATGCAAGGCAAGCACTTTGCCACAGAGCCACAACCCCAACCCTCCAGTATTGTATTCTTAATGCAGTGTTTTTCACAATATCATGCTTCAAACTAATTTCCCTCTTTAACATTTTCCCTTCAACATCCCATTTTGTCAAGTACAACAAACTTAGCTGGGTATAAGCTGGTGAGACGGCTTTATTTTTAAGTTTTCCACGGAAGGTTAAGAGAAAATCCAACCCTAAAATTATCTTCATGGAGCTGATAGGTCCTGAAACACATCTGCTGTTAACTGGTTTAAATATTTAACAGAGAGCATTTATTTATGACCGATGTTCAACTTAATTAAAAGCAATCCCAACCCAGTGATCAGGATGCTGAGGCAGGAGAACGGCAAGTTCAAAGCCAGCCTCAGCAACTTAGCAAGGCCCTGAGCAACTTAACAAGACCTGTCTCTAAAAAAAATTCAAAAAGGGCTGGTTGGGATGTGGCTCAGTGGTTAAGTACCCCTGGGTTCAATCCCAGTACCAAAAAGAAAGAAAGAGAGAGAGGAAGGAAGGAAAGAAGGAAAGAAGGAAAGAAGGAAGGGAGGAAGGAAGGAAGGAAGGAAGGAAGGAAGGAAGGAAGGAAAGAAGGAAAGAAGGAAGGAAGGAAGGAAGGAAGGAACGAATGAACGAACGAACGAACGAACGAACCCCAAAAGTGTTTTCTAGCTAAATATCTCAACAAAATGTGGCATTTCATTACCAGCTTCTCAGTCAAAGTTTCTCTAATCTCCAGAGCCTTAACCAGACGAAGTTTACAATTCTGGGTTTAAAAGGCAAACTGTGCCTGTGTTAGAAGCCACATTAAGGTAAGAAAAAGAAGTCATATTTTATGAGTATAATTATCAGGTTTAAGTGAAAGTGACAGCCTGGAAATAGCTTCAGGACAATAGCAGATTCCAGGAAACTAGTGCCAACCCGTCACCTTAAATGAAATCATGTACTTTGAGTTAAAGTCTTTGTTGTACTATAATTTAAAAAATGAAAAAAAATTTGGCAAGAATCAACCAGAAAGGATGAAG
This sequence comes from Xerus rutilus, assembly GCA_028644305.1. Taxonomy (NCBI): domain Eukaryota; kingdom Metazoa; phylum Chordata; class Mammalia; order Rodentia; family Sciuridae; genus Xerus; species Xerus rutilus. Next base: position 48,210,648 of record CM053413.1, read on the forward strand.
TAAACCAAGTGTGATATATTTTAGAAGTTAAAAAAATAAAAACTCCTCACAAAGACACAGCGCTCCACAAAATTGAAATCTATGTTATTAAATAAAAACATTAATTACATGGTTTTTGTACTTAGCAGAACATTGCGGAGTCGTTATACAAAATGTTCTATGTTTCATTATTTTCTCTCTTGCTGCCAAGTAGAATCTCTAATAAAACAAGTATAATGGAAATTAGAGTATTGGAATCTTGAAGTATAAGAATAAATGTGCACAAAGTATTTATTTTTTTGATCACCAGGACATTAAACATTAAATAGATTGGATCTACTAAGAAATTGTATTGGTTTATAAAGTCAGGATCAGGCCAGCAACAGGGGCACAATCCTGTAATCCCAGAAGCTCCTGAAGCTGAGGCAGGAGGATTGCAAGTTCAAAGCCAGCCTTAGAGAGGCCCTAAGCAACTCCATGAGACCCTGTCTCTAAATAAAATATAAAAAGGGCTGGGGATGTGGCTCAGTAGTTAAGTGCCTCTGGGTTCAATCCTTGGTATTAAAAAAAATTTCACAGGGCTAGGATTGTGGCTCAGTGGCAGAGCACTTGCCTCCCATGTATAAGGCACTGGGTTTGATCCTCAGCACCACATATACATAAATGAATAAATAAAGGTCCATCAACAACTAAAAATAAAATTTAAAAAAATGTTTCAAAAGTCAAGGTCAAAGAGTTCCTGTTAGGATTTTTTGGGGGGAGGAGTTAATCTTTGGATCCATATTGAATTTGTTATAAGGTCATAAAATCAAACATTTTAGAAAGAAAGATGGTACCATATAGTGGAATATTTTCTATAAATAACTCCATATGCATGCTTATATATATATGTATCATATCTGTTTTGTTATGAGTTTTAGAATTGATTGGATGCCTACCCTTATGTAGCAGAATATTTCATAATATGGAGTTAAGTGTCCAAAGTTATAACATCAGATAACATTAAGTCATACAATGGGAAAGGTATTCACTTTCAAATTCTTTTACTCTTGACAACTCTTCATTATGGACCTTTATAGGCACACCCAAAAGTAGAGAATAGAATGATAAACTGTATTTTGACGTTGTGTTTGAGGTTCGTTGTGTGTGGAAGGCAGTTATTCTAGAACCATTTGTTGAAACAGCTGTCCTTCCTTTGTTGAATTCTTTTTGTGACCTCATCAAAAATCAGTTGAACATGTTTGTTTGAGTCTCTTTTTGATTCTCTGCTCTGTTCCATTGTCTATGTGTCTGCTCCTGTGCTTGTATTACACAATCTTAGTGACTATATAAGCTTTGAAATCGGGTAAATTGATTCATACTGCAGTTATCTTCTTTTTTTCCAAAGTTGTTAATTATTCTAGTTCTCTTGCCTTTCCATATAAAGTCTTGCTGGGTATTTGGATAGAAGTCGTATCAAGTGGACAGATTAGTTTAGAGAAATAATATCTTACTATGTCGTCTCATTTTAATCCATAGGCACGGGATACTTTGCTATTCATGTAATATGTTTGAATTTCTCTCCTCAGCACATGCTAGTTTTTAGTATGCAAGTTTTATACGTGTGATTAATTAAAATTAAATACATTATGTTCTTCAGCAATAGCAAATAGTATTTCCTTTTTAGTTTTATTTCCATGCATGCAATACTAATGTATAAAAATGCCATTGATTTTGGGGGAAGAGAGGGTACAGGGGATCGAATTTGGGGGCACTCAACCACTAAGTCACATCCCCAGCCCTACTTTGTATTTTATTTAGAGACAGAATCTCATTGAGTTGCTGAGCATTTCGCTGTTGCTGAGGTTGGCTTTGAAATTGTGATCCTCTTGCCTCAGCCTCTGGAGCCACTAGGATTACAGGCGTGTGCCACCACACCCTGCTAAAAATATCCTTGATTTTAGTATGTATATTTTGTATCCTTGACCTTACTCAACTCTTTTATGATTTTTTGGAGCCTATTTCCTTATGTATTTTTCCTTATGTAGATTCCTTGGGATTTCCTACCCAGAAAATCATGACGTCTGTACACAAGAACTGTTGTATTTCTCCTGTGTTGTTGTACTTCTGCTTATGTCTTTTATTTATTTATTTATTTAGCTTTCTGGTTTGCACTAGCTGTGACTTTCCACCCTATGCTATGTAAGAATGGTAAGAGTGGACATCCTCAGTTAGTTCTTGCTATTAGGAGAAAGTATTCAGTCTTTCATTGTTAACTATCAATGTAATTGTGGGCTTTTTAAAGATGATCTTTGTCCAGGCAGTAACCTTCTTCCCATTTATCTGAAAGTTTTATCATCAGTGAATAGGTACTGAATTTTGCCTCTTATTTTAATGCACCCATGTGTGTGACCATTTGATATTTCTTTTTGTAACCCAGTGTTGTGGTGGGTTATATTGATTGTATTGAGTTATTTTGAAATAGTGAATGACTTCTATATCCCTGAATAATTCTTGCTCATGGCCTTGATCATGTTGTAATAACTCTTACTACATGTTGCTGACATCTATCTGCTAATATTTTGGTAAGGATTATTACAACCATATTCATGAGTAGTAATGGTCTATAGTTTCTTTGTACTCATCTACTTTGGGTATTAGTATAGTATTAACTTCATAAAATAAATTGAAAAATATTCCCCTGTATTTTCTGGAAAAGTGCTTATGATTTCTGGAATTCATGTCAACTCTTCCTTAATATTTGGTAGAATTCTCAAATCAAACCATCTGGGTCTGGAAATTTCTGTTGTATTTTCACTTTCATTCAATTCAATATTTTTTTTAAAAAATTTCTCTTGAAATTTCCTTTTTCATCATTTATTATTCATATATACAATTTTTTGTTTGTTTCTTCATGTTTGGGAAATTTTCTTGCTATATTTGTTATTGATTTCTAGTTTGACTTTTATGAAGTCACACAATATCTTCTGTGTGATTTTATTTCTTTTAAATGTGCTGAGTTTCATTTTATGGCCCAAGACATGACCTCTCTTGGTGCATGTTCCATAGAGACTTGTAAAGTAGGTACATTCTGTGTTGATGGGTAGAGAGTTCTATAATGTCAATTAGCTTCTGCCAGTTGGTGAAGTTGAGTTTTTCTATATCTTTGGTCATTTCTTTCTAGTGTTCTATCAGTTGCTGAAAGAGAATATTAGAGATACTAAAGTCTCTATGTTATAGATTTGTCTATCTTTTTAAAAATTCTTCTGAGATTTGCTTCAAATGGTTTGAGGCTCTGTTTTTTTCTTTCTTTATTTTCTTTTTGTTTGGTGCATACACATGTAGGGCTACTGTTTGGATTGACCCTTTTATCATTATATGATGTCCCTCTCTGTCTTGCTAATTTTCTTTGCTCTGAAAACTATGTTATCTCATGTTAATATTTCTAGTCCTGTTTTTTTTTAAATATCTATTTTTTAGTTGTAGGTGGACATAATATCTTTATTTTATTTTTATGTGGTGCTGAGGATCGAACCCAGTGCCTCACACTTGCTAGGAGAGCACGCTACCACTGCGCCATAACCTCAGCCCTCTAGTCCTGTTTTTGATTATTGCTTGTATGATAAATGTTTTTCATCTTTGTATTTCCAACATGTCTATGATTTTATTGCTGAAGTGGATTTCCTTTTCTTTTTCTTTTTGGTACCAGGGATTGAACTCAGGGGTACTCGACTACTGAGCCACATCCCCAGCCCTATTTTGTGTTTTATTTAGAGACAGGGTCTCACTGAGTGGCATAGCTTTGAACTTGCAATTCTTCTGCCTCAGCCTCCCAAAATGCTGGGATTACAGGTGTGCACCACCTCTGGCTTGAAGTGAATTTCTTATGGTAAGTATATAGTCAGATTTTTAAAATGTATTCTTCTCACCTCTGCCTTTTCATTGGTGTATTTATACTATTTATATTTAGTGTTGTTATTGATACATTAAAGTCTACCACTTTGTGTATATATATTATATACATATTATATATATTTATTTGTAGATGGACAAAATACTCTTATTCATTCATTTCTATGTGGTGCTAAGGATTGAATTCAGAGCCTCACACATGCTGAGTAAGTGCTCTACCACTGCGCTACAACCCCAGCCCCTGCTTAAACATCTTTTAAAATTCCATTTTGACTTCTCTGTGATGCTCTTGAGCGTATAACTTCGTATGCCTCCTGTGGATTCCTCCAGGTGTGTGTGTGTTTATCAAGGCTCACTATGTCAACATGTTATTTTAAATGAAGTGAACAAAACGTATCTCCATTTGCCTCCCTTTTCCCTCACTGTGTTATAATATGACTGCCTTAAATATTTCCTCTCATAATATTTCAGCTACACCAGATGATGTTATTCTAACATCTCTGATTGTGTTTAACCATCAAATATAATTTAGAAAATTCAAGAGGATATGAAAAATGCATTGTATTTACCCATATGTTTTTGCTTTCTGTCATTTCTTCTTCCTTCCTTCTACCATAACAACCAAGATGTTCCAAGATTCCTTTGATCATTTCCTTATATCTAGAAGATTTCTCTGGCCATTCTCTTGAGGTAGGCTGGCTGGCAACAAATGCTTCTTGGTTTTGTTCATTTCCCTTTCCATTCAGGAAAGATAGTTTCACCAGATATGGAATTCTGGGTTTCAGTTCTCTTCTTTCACACTTGAAAAAATGCTATTTTACTCACTATCATCCTCTATAGCTTAAAATGAGAAGTCCATTGTTATTCATATCTTTCTTTTTTCTTTCCTTCCTTTTCTTTCTTTTCTTTCTCTTTTTCTTTTTGACAAGCCCCCTCTCCCTTCCCTTCATTCCCCTTTGTCTAATCCTCTGACCTTTTGTTCTTCCTCTCTTATTGTGTGTTAGTATCCACATATCAGAGAGAACATTCACCCTTTAGTTTTTTGGGGATTGGCTTATTTCACTTATCATGATAGCCTCCAGTTCCATCTATTTTCCAGTCAATGTTATAAAGTCATTCTTCTTTATGGTTGAGTTATATTCCATTGTATATATATGCCACAATTTATTTATCCATTTATCTGTCAATGGACATCTAGGTTGGCTCCTTACCTTAGCTATTGTGAATGGGCATCTAAACATTGATGTGGCTCAAGCAGAAGATCTTAATAGGTATTAATATCTAATTTGAAAGGACCCCTTGACCACAACTCTCCCATGTATAGCTGGATAGCCAAACACCAACTAAGAATATAGCCTTTGGCCATCTAAAACCACTTCCTCAATGTTTACATGACACTGATACCTCCTGTACAGTTATTTTCTTAGTATTCACTTGATATTCTTCTTTAGGTAGATAACACTGAAAATAAATATAATGATGAAAATAGTATTATTAAATTCAAACTAAATGCATCACAGTGCCTGGAAAATGATGAAGCTTCTTCCCTACCTCTGTCTCTCTTTCTCTTTCCCTCTCTTCCTTCCTTCCTCCCATATTTTCTAAGAGGTTACTAAGAGTTATGAAGATACTAGGATATGCCAGTACCAAATGGAGACTTTCTCCCTGATGTAATAAGAAATACTGAAAAACAATTGAAAAGAGAGTAAATTTTCAATGGTGCTACTCAGTCATTTAATAATAATATTATTATTACTATTACCAGGATTTGAATCTGGGAGCACTTAACTACTGAGCCACACCCCCAGCCCTAATTTGTATTTTATGTAGAGACAGAGTCTCACTGAGTTGCTTAGCCCCTCACTGTTGCTGAGGCTAGCTTTGAACTCGCAATCCTCCTGCTTCAGCCTCCAGAGCTGCTGGGGTTACAGGCATGTACCACCATGTCCAGCTTATTTAATATTATTTATGACTTAATATCACCTCTTATTCTAAGTATGAGCTGTACAATTTGAGAATCACTGGCTTGGACTCTCTGCATGTTTTTGTTAAAATCTACAGGGAATGGACATTAAATCACTCAGGAAACTGGAAAGATCTTTTATAACCTTTGCTTCTGGACGGTAAGGAACATAAACTCATTATGTGGCCATAACATTAACAGCACTTCTGACTCTTTTCCCTGCATCTACTAATTTAAGTTGTTCCAAACATCATCTAGGAAGTGTTCTCAAATGATGTAGTGGCTGAGTATTAGGGGTCTGTGGTTAGAACTCGAATGAGAACAAGTAGATGAAAATCTGTCTGGTCCTCCTCTGGGGAAATGGGGAAACGTAGGACATGCTGTTTGCTCTTTTAACAATAGAAACCGTCAATGGCTTTTTATGCAGCGTGTACTCCACCGACAAAAAACAAATATGAATCCTAACCTCACAGAACACAGTTGTTTTGGTCAGTTTTTTCGCTGCTGTGACTAAAAGACCTGACCAAAGCAACTGCATAGGAGGAAAAGTTTGAGGGCTCATGGTTTCAGAGGTCTCGGTCCATAGAAGGCCGGCTCCATTCCTCAGGGCTCAAGGTGAGGCAGAACATCATGGTGGAAGAGTGTGGTGGAGGGAAGCAGCTCACATGATGATCAGCAAGCAGAGAGACTCCACTCTCCAGATACAAATATATACCCCAGAGCCACGCCCCAATGCCCACCTCCTCCAGCCACGCCCACCTCCTCCAGCCACGCCCACCTCCTCCAGCCACGCCCACCTCCTCCAGCCACGCCCACCTCCTCCAGCCACGCCCCACCTGCCACACCCCATCAGGGTTAATTCACTGATTAGATTAAGGCTATGGCCTGATCATTTCTCCTCTGAATCTTCTTGCATAGTCTCACATGAGCTTTTGGGGGACACCTAGCATCCAAACCATAACACCTGTCAAGACTTTACTGGAAAGGGCTGAGTTTTCTTTTGGATATTGTGAGTAGCTAGATATCCATTCACTTTGATTTCATCTTGTCCATCATGCATGGGTCTCACTAATTCTTTAAGTTCTATGATCAGTGCTAATTATTCTGAGAGCGCACAGCTTACCTCTACAGAGTGCTGACTATAAATGAGGCTCCATGGTAGATAGCTTTACCTACTACTGCAGCCATGTGTTGAATAATCCTTATTTTATAGACAGGAAGTAAAGGCACAGAGAATGTTGTATGCTAAATTGTCAGTTGGGATTTGAACCCTCTGTTCCAAATGACCCCAGAGCCACTGCTGTAACTACTGAGCCTTATTGCCTTACCTCAACAATAAAGAAATAGACTTCTACTCTGCAGGACGTGTTCTGTCGCTACCCGCCACCTAGGAAGGCATGGGGCAGTGCCAAGTTCTAGAGTAATGACAAGGTGTCTGCCTTCCTTGTTGACAAGCTTTGTTTGAATCGTTCAGATGGCGTCCGTAATGTTCCTGAAACCTGCTTTGTGTTTGTTTAATTATAATATAGTCTGACACTTTGACATTTAATTTTCTTGTTTGGTTGTAATTATCTTCCATGAGCTTAAGAGCAGAGTTGGATTATATTTACTTCCTTTCTTCCTTCCTTTCTTCCGCCCCTCCCCCAACATGTGAATCTGACTCTGACTCATTACATTTGGATCAGCCTAAGTACTGGGTGAATGACCTTGGATCAGCCTTCAGGGCTCTGGCTGTGCCACCAACTCAGGTTATCCTGGTGGCAGCTGGTCATGTACCCCGCAGAGTGAGGCACTGAGTGCATGGTACTGCTGTAGGTGAGCTGGCCAGCTGGGAGACACACTGTCTCCCTCAGCGGGCTGATGGTGTGGCTCAGGCCATGGCAGGGGTCCTAGATCAGACAGCAGGGTTCTTACTAAGTAGCCTCTCTGCTTTTCTTTGAAGATAAATTGGGGTTTTTCAAAACAAATGCCAGCAATCCCTCAAGAAGCTTGCCTCTCTGGGGTCAGGTGATATTTAGCATGATAGTCCTCTTAGGAGAATTGCCGTGTCTTTAAATCACAACTATCCTTTAAAACATAATGTCGTTTACAAAAAGCTAAACAAATGCCTTCCACTTACACATGGTGTTTGTAAATGCATAACGATGTCACGTGATCCCCACAACCCTGTAAGAAAGGGTTTCCTAGGCCTGAGCTATTTCTATACCACATCTGCAATGTTTGCCATATGCTACTATCTTATTTCTGATATTAGTTTTAATCATTCCATTTTATTTAAACACGTGTCAAAGTTTTACTATATAATTATATTAGAATTCCACTATATTCAGAAGAGAGGGTAAAAATCTGTGAGCTCCTCTTGGAAATGGACTTCACATCTCTTAATCTTCAGAATTTTCCCCTGGCATGTCCGCACGAATGACCCCTAAATGCCTCTTGTCACTGCAGACCCTGCTGTCTGATCTAGGACCCTTGCCGTGGCTTGAGCCATTAGAGGTTACTACTCTCTAAAGGCAACGTTTGCATCTCTGTGAGCCAATGTGGTTGGAATAATTTTGTACTCTCCTGAAGCCTTCCTCATCCAAAGGAAGCCAAAGAACCTTCTTGGAGAACTTGGGTCAATACCCAGAAAGAACAAGGAGAAAGAGCAGAGTCTGGCAGAGGAAGAAGAGTTACAGGGTAGTCACAGAGGACTTCTGCTTGACCCTGGAGGGAGTTCTAATGGCAGAGGACCCTTCACAGCTGTTTCCAGTCATGAGGAAGGACCTGGACTTTGGTGCCTGTGTCCAGTAGTTGAATGTGGGTTCTCCAGGAAAAGGAAATGACTTTGGGCAAGGAGCCATCTTCAGCCCAGGTAATCCTGGAAGAAGCAGACAGCTGGGAAAGGTGACCAGCAGCCAGGAGAACATGTCTTTTATTCTTGAGGAAGTATCTGGATGGGCTATTACAGCATCCACTACCCTGATGGTTATGAACTGAACTTCATTTAATATTTTTCCTACACCCAAGCCAAGTTTGGAGCTACTTTTTGAAGTGTGACTGTACAGAGACTAGCCACATGTGGTCCCAGGAATTATTAGATTTATGCCCAGAAATGTAATATTAGACTCAAAACCATTAGTTGATGCTGGCTCGCACAATATAATTTCCCAAAAGTAGAAAAAAGACGGGGTAGGGAAAAGTGGTTTTTACTATGTTTTAATGAAACAGTCTTGCTGACCTCCACAATTAGATCTTTTTAGCCTTTGCAGAGGAAATTTAGAATGTCAGGTATATCTGGGATTTTAATTTTTATCAGATTATGATCAGCAAGAATGAGTGTGGTCTTTGTTGAATTGCTGTCAAAGAAATTAGGAATAAAAGAATCTCTTTCATGGGCGCCCTCTTTTATGCATAGCACCTTATAAAATAGTATATTAAATGAATGGAATTTGAGTTTGGGCTCCATTTTAGTCAAATAACCAAAACTCTCTTATGTGTAAAAATAACCAAAACTCTCTTACGTGTAAAAACAAGAGGGGAAAGACAGAATTGTTGGACTTAACAGGGGGACAGTTCAAATGATGTGATTAGATTGGCTCCATTCCAAAGCAGGCTTTCCCAAAGATGGCTATTGGTAATTCTGGAATTTGTTACATCATCCCCGCTGAATTCTAAACAGAAAGGGTATCTTTTCTACTGACTCTGTGGGACTGGACTCTTTGGCCCTGATTGGCTCACTTGGGTCACATGCTAATCCCTGAGTCAGTCAATCACTGGGTTGGTGATTTGGCTATCCTCACAGGCCAGGTGAGTGTTCTTTGCAGAATACCCCTTTAGCCCCTCTGGATTCATGTGGATTGAGAATTTGGTAAGGGTGGAAATCAACATGTGCAAAACCCCCAAACAGAAAAATGATTGTCAATCAGACAAAAACACTTAGCTTTTACCATCCTTTCAAACCATGGTATAAATTGTGCCTCTGCTACTCTTTTATTTGGCAATTTACTTCCCATTTTCTTTCCCTCGCTCTTCTCATGTAGAAAATGAGGCTGGTCATTCTAACTCGGCAGGGTTGTTGTAAGGATAGTTGTTAATGGAAACATGAAAGCTCTTTGGATCATAGAAGGAGCTCACTAATTAAGAACTGTCCTTGTAGTTAATGGCCGGCAGAGTCCTGGATCTATGCTGGTGAGTTTTGTCTCACCTCAGTTAGGGATCTCTGAAAGCCTATAAATTGGACCAAGCATTAATGACTTCGACCTTTTCACAGGATATTTAATATTGCTCCAACACCATGAAGACCAAAAAAACTCACATGATAGCTCAGCATTTTTTTTTTACCCTGCACACAAATGAGGAACAGGAAAATTGTTCTTCCCTCTAAAGAGCACGATAAACAAATGTGCTTTGTAGCCTAATTGTGAATCTTAATCAAAAGATTGAACAGAAATAGGTAGAATTTCCATCAGGTCTTTCTCTTGAGGGTACATTTAAAAAATCAGAGTAGCAGAATAGAACCTCCAAATGGTACCCAGGTGGCTGTTAAATACATCAAAGGCAGGAAAGGATGAATGACTGTGGGATTCAAGTGTGATGGCTTTTGATGTGAGTAACTGAAAGGTTAGAGAAAAATGAGACTGTGCACCTAAAAGAAAGGGTCTGTGCTGACCCCTGAAAGAGGATATGGTGTCATTCCCCACTGCTTCCTGAGGACATGCATCTCATTTGCTATTGTGAGAACACAATGCTTTGGCTCCATGTGAGAGGAAGCACAGCCGGCTTAGTTTTATGAGCAGAGGTCTTGAGTATGCATCCTTGCCATGTGAACTTGGACAAAATGCTTTAATGCCCATGACTTTAGGTTCTTCATTCCTTTACGGGTTTCCAGGCAGGGTCTGGCTCCAGTCTGACAGATTTTTTTTTTTTTTTTGGTGGGGCTAGGGATTGAACCCCAGTTGGTACACATGCTAGGAAATTGCTCTACCACATCCTCAGCCCTTTTATTGTTGTTGTTTTAACTCTATTAGAAATGCATTCAAGCCAGGTGCAGTGGCACAAGCCTGTAATCCCAGTGGCTCTGGAGGCTGAGGCAGGAGGATCACAAGTTCAAAGCCAGCCTCAGCAACAGCAGGGTGCTAAGCAACTCGCTGAGATCCCATCTCTACATAAAACACAAAATAAGGCTGGGGATGTGCCTCAGTGTAGAGTGCACCTGAGTTCAATCCCTGGTACCAAAAAATAAAAATAAAAATAAGCATTTATTTTCAGAGCCTTCTCCCACATTGTTTTGGGCCTGGAACGTTCAGCTCCAACTTCCTGCTCCTCAGCTAAGACCTCCTCCTTTGAAATGTCTTCATTCCTCTGGGTTCCATGACATTTCCATAGTACGCTGTACTCCTCCAGAGTCCTCTGTCCTTTTCATGTGTGTTTCTTAGTCTCTCAGCCCCAAGAGGCTGGGAATCACACCTCCTGGGCTTCTGTTGTGTGCTCAGAGCTCAGGAGAGTGCCAGAATATAATAAGTCCTCTGTGGTTTTTTTTTTTTTTTTTTAATTAATGCATGAATTATCATTCAAGTCGATATACTGGAGTCTCACAGCAACCCAACTCCTTCCAAATAATTAACATTGGGCCTATTTCTGGAGAAAGACACATGGGGCTAGCTGTTTCTAGAATTCTGTCTTTATTCAAAGCTCTGGCCAGGTCTGCAGAGGGTCTCACAGAGTTCCTATCTCCCACCTGACCTTCCTAGTCCCTCCCTGGGGCCTACCTTCCCTGGGTCACTGCAGCATCAGCCTCACTGTGACATGGGCTGTTGGTGAAACTTGCACCCTTTCGTCTCTGTGACTCTTGAGTTTCAAGGTGGCATTTCTTTCACCTTCCTGAGGACATTTTTATCTGTTAGTCAAGTGATAGGCATCCTCTGAGTATCAATTTTGCTCTTCTTTCCAGATGCAGCAATATGGTCTTGCCTTGGTCTGAGTCTAAAAAATTCTCTCTCTGAAAGTCATTGCTATTAATAGCATGTACTATGCTCTATACCAAGTTAAGGATATAAACAATAAATGCTAACATCCCTAAGAATTCATGGCCCCACACATTGTGTGTGTGTACATATGAATATATAAAAGGAGTTAATATATATCTTTTTTTAAATCAAGCACATTTTTTAGATGTCGATGAACCTTTATTTTATTCATTTTTTTTATATGCAGTGCTGAAAACTGAACCCAGTATCTCACACATGCTCGGCAAGCACTCACGTGCAGTGAGCCACAACCCCAGCCCCACATATCTTATATATATACTGTTACACCATGTATTATTTTTAAATATTTTTGTTTTTTGTAGTTGTAGATGGACAGTATGTCTTTATTTTAGTTATTTCTATGTGGTGCTAAGGATCAAACCCAGTGCCACACACGTGCTAGGCAAGCGCTCCAGTGAACTACAGCCCCCGCCCTGCTATGCCATATTTTATATCTCATATGTAGTATGTATAAATATTTATTTTATATTTATATATTTGTAATATATAATATGTATTTTATGCATGCATTCATTTAATTCCTACAACGACCCTATATGGTGGGCTGCAATTATTATCTTTCATACAGATGAGAAAACTGAGGCAAAATAAGAATAAGTAACTGGTTTATGATCACATAGGAAGAGAGGCAGGGCTGACATATGAACCCAGATGATAGAGATCAAATTCTGTTTTCTTAACTCCTGTTCTAACCCCATTACATAGCAGAAGAAATGGGAGCTTAATAGATGTAATTGCAGGTACCCAGAGTCTCGTAGCTAGTAAATAGCAGACACCAAATAATAATTCAGACATGCCTGACTCTAGCACTTTGGATCCTAATGGCCATACCTATTGGATCTCCTCATCTGAGCTTTCTGTATATGAGCTGTGTGTGTGTGCGTGTGTGTGTGTGTGTGTGTGTGTGTGTGTGTGATGCTGGGGATTGAACCCAGGGCCTTGTGCACATGAGGCAAGCACTCTACCACCTGAGCTAGATCCCCAGCTTCTCTATATGAGCTCTTATTATAAGTAATCCTCAACTCCATTAGGACTAGCAACTCTATTGCCTAACTAAAATGTGCTATTAATAATTAATATTTATGCAATGATAAATTTATTAGGGAAAAGAGAAGACATGAGAGTCTGTGATGGTTCTGTACATCCCTCTTTCTTGGAGGCCCTCGCATTAGTATGCTCCGAGTGGAATATTAGATCATCTGATTCCAGGCAGTAAAAGTCACGTTTTCAGAAATGGAACTGCTGTCTGTTTTCAGAGTCAAAAATCAAATAGAGTCTCAGGTTACATCATTGTTCCAAATCCCTCAAATTACCGTTTTCCATTCCATATTAGCTCTACCAGAAGGATGACCATATACCCCAAAGAACCTCCAAAATAAAAGCTATTCATGACCTTTAGAACAGTAATAGTGTGCATGCATGTCAATGTGTGAAAGTTTGGAAATCTGTTATCTTTTTTTGTCCACTTGAGCAACATCTGGGAATAAAGCTGCAGCTTCAAAAACCCAATGGTGAGAATCCGGGAAATAACCTATGTGCAAGAACTTTGGGAACTTCAAGGAGTTTGACAAATGAAAAGCAGTATTATCATTGTTATCTCTGGAATTCAGTAACAATTCAGCTGCCTCATGGTTCAGCCACAACACCCAACCCAAGGGAAAAATAGGCTTTTCTGGAGGGCGGTGATAAACTAGGCTTCTATTTTCTTAAACTTTTACGTATGCAAGTAACTAGTGCACCAATTATTCTTGGGAAAATTGGACTAAAATATCACAGGTAAATATCCAGTTTTTCTTGATGCATGCCTCAATTCCTATCTGCCTTCCTTCCTCAGAGACAAGCACTTTAGTGATTGTATTGTGATGTTTCTATACATTTTTATGTTTTTTCATGCATGTGCATGGCTCTGGAAAACCTAATGGTGTGGTTGGGAGTCTTTCACATGATATTAATCCAAAGGCACCATTCTGCAACTTGGAAGTCACTGAAATACATGCATTGAATGTTTATTTTGAAAACATCACATGGTATTGCATAGGATCAAATGCATCAAAATACATTTTACTCCTGCCCCTACTGATGAATACCTGGGCTACTTCCTTTTCTTTTTTTCTGTATCATAGACAAGGCTAAGATAAACATATCTCCTTGTGCGTACATGGGAGTGTTATTCTAGCATAAAGATTAAGAAGCACAATTATTAGGTCATAGAGTATATAGGTTTTCAATGTAATTACTCATTTTATATTTCTTCCTCTCATTAGTTTTAGGATGTGACTTCTCCTCTACATTATCTTGAAACTTATTTCTTCATGTTTTCTAATTTAAAAAATAATAAATGGCATTTTATTGCTGTCTCATTGTTGATGGAGAGACTCTATTCATAGTTTATCAATTTGTTTACTGAACATTTTCTTTCTTATTGATTTATAGGTATTCTTTACACCTATAAATATTAAAAATACATTAATAAATATATTATAAATATATTAATAGCTATTAATTTTTTGTCTTTTATATGTATTACCAATACTTTCTAAGCAGGTATATTTTATATCTATTTTGCCCTAAAAGTACATTCTCTATGAAGACAGGGTTCTGTTTCTTTTAGCCAGTACATTTTCCCTAGTTTATAGCACATAGTAAGTACAAGCTAAACAATTAAGTGGTGATCAAAAGAGCTTTAGAATAGACAAAACTAAATTAAAACTTAGCTCTTTCCCTTTCCCACATAGGTAATCTTGAACAAGCCTTCTAACTTCTCTTAGCCTATGTCTCTTTACATACAATATATTTTGTAAGTCTATATTCTTCTCACTCTTCCTTTAAAAAATTATATTGGAATCTAACTTTAACTCTACTCATTATAACCCAGAATTTAGTGCAAATTAAATCTGGTCTTGATTCTGTCCAAGAGATTATTACTAGAAAAACAAGAAAGCTTCTCTCCCAATGAGGATCTCCTGGTTTGGTCACTAATGACAGCATTAAATTAAACTCTAAATGAAATTAGTTTTTCCCCCTCTTTTTTCTTTAAGATGGCAAAAACTTCTTACCTTTTCAGCAAATAGCTCTTATCCTTTTTGGATCAGAGAAGCTTTTCAGCACTCTTCCCATGGGAAAAAAAAATACTCTCTAGATTTCCCTGGGCAGTAAGTATGCTAAATTGCTATAGGCTGCACTGTCAAGATATAACCAAAAACTGGAACACTGAGTCTCATTCTGTTCAGATTCATTTCTCCAAAATCATAGTTTAGAGAGAATATAAGTATTTTTAAACAAGCCGAAATTCCTTAAGTAATCATGTTTTAATATTTTTTTTAAGTGGGCTAGAGATGTTGCTTAGTGGTAGAACACTTGTCTAGTATGCATGAGGGCCCAGATTTTATACCCAGCACTACACACACACACAGTTACTATCAATGATAAATATTAACCACTAAAGTAATTCTAAGTATTTGCACCAGATAAAGTTTGTAGAGCACAATGTATCTAATAAAAATCACCAGTATAAATAGACACATTCACTAAGATATAGTTATTAAGCACGCTACCATATGAAGAAACAGTACACTCTTACATTCCACAGGCAATAGGCTTTAAAGCCCTAAAACAGAAGCGCTTCAGGGCCTAGCCACTGATCATCAAACAACTCCAGTGCTTGAGGGGACAAAACATATCAGGTCCTAGTTTGTGGCCCCAGTTTCCATGTTATTCACGGAGAGAGTTTTGGGAGGTCTGTCCTTCATTGTCTAAGCTACAAAGTTATTGGGGATAATACTACCAATGCAATTTATATATTGATTCTTACCTCTGTCAAAGTATTTCCTTATAATACATTTCAAGAAGTTTAAAAATAAGCTCTTTATAGTTCTTTTTATATACAAATCATCCTGGTTTTTTCCAGAAGGGTTTGCACACATTTTCAGTGCTGCTGGAAAAATATGTACAGTAATAACAACAATAACAGAATACTAGCTTTTGTTTATGTAGTGGTGGTTGTGTGCCAGATACTGTGCCAAACACTTTATGCACATTACCTTATTTGAACCTCACAACAGCCCTGTGAGGTAGGCACCATGATTATGCCTGTTTTCAGATGAAGATGGTAAAATTGAAAGACTCAGAGAGGTTATGGAAGTTACATAAGGTAACACAGCTCACATATGCTAGAGCTGTCTCCTCATTACATGTGAGGTAATAATAACTAGCAATAATAGATAATAAGTATTACATATTTAAGAATACCAAGTAATACACCCATATATATTATATTAAACATATATTATCTCTTTATATATATATATATGTGTGTGTGTGTGTGTGTGTATAGCTTTATTACTGTAACCTTATCTTCACTGTATGCCATGCTTTGAATTTTTTTTCTTTTTATTCTGTTGTACTGGGGATTGAACACAGGGGCACTTAACCATTGAGACATATACCCAGTCCTTTTTTATATTTTATTAGAGACAGGGTCTCCCTGAGTTGCTTAGGGCCTCACTAAGTTACTGAGGCTGGCTTTGAACTCGTGATCCTCCTGCCTCAGCTTCCCAAACTGCTGGAATTACAGGTATGCGCCACCACGCCTGGCTTCTTCTTTTTTTTTTCTTATGTAAGTGGTCCAAAGACATTTGTTGACATTTCAATTCTTTTTATCCTTTTTGTTAATTGTGAAGATGTGCCTCCCTTCTTTTTATAGCTTCAATTGTTAAAAATCTAGAGAGACATGCAATCTATTTCAAGTCTAGCTCTTTGTTTTCCTTAATCTCTCTTTGCCTCCATTTCTCATCTCCTGTGAGGATAAGTAAATGAGAATATGTCTAGCATTCCGAGTAGTTCCTGGTCCACACTGAGCAGGCTGATCATATTGGCTGTTATGGAGTAGTAACTGGATCCTAAACACACACACACACATATGTTTGAACAAGCAGCAACCTCTTGGCACCTCCCAGGGGTGATCATACCTGGGCACTGGGTGGCCCTTTGTGTGACATCAGCTCACCATAATTAATTCTGGAGCTGTTATGTCCTCTCTATGAAAGGAGCTTCTTTAATTGTCCATCACATCAGTGACTCATCGGTACCTATCACAAAGCGCCACACGATCTTCCTTCTTGGAAAAGCTGAAAGGTGAAAAGCTGAAAAGGTGAAATTTCGAGAACTCCCTTTCTGACAGCACAGGTTTTAAAGAACTGGAACCCCAGGAAGAAAATTATAAAATCAACTCTGAGCAAGTCAATACCCTATGGCAGCCAGAGGAAGGAAGGGAGAAGTCCATCACTCCTTCCCCAAGACATCCCACATCAGTATCCCTTTCAGAAACAATTATTAGTTGAAGTATCACTGGTTTTTTAGCCAGCATCTTTAGTTCTCAGATTGACAGCAGCCCTTTTTTGTATGTCAAGAACACTTCTGGGTACGTCTCTGGGCTGCCAGGTCTTTTGAAAAGATCTGTGATGGAGAGTCAGGTTCTCCCTCCAGCTCAGGGTCCATCAATATTTCGTACGTGTGTTTTGTTTTATTTCCTATGAGAGCCCTCCACTTATAACTTCAGGCTTCCCAAATAATCAAAACAATAAGAGGGAACAGCATAAAGCCTGAAGGGGACATTGGCATTGAAAACATGGTGGTAGGTGGAAAGTTCTAGAAGGCTTCTGGGAGGCAGAGAAGAGGAGGCAGCCACTGGAGGACAAGGTACCTGGGAGTCATTTTGGCATTACCATTTACTGAGACCTGGAGGCAACTACCTAGCTTTTCTCCAGAATCATGGATCCAGAAAATGAGAAAATTTATTTAATTTAGTAGTTTTAAAACTTTTTTTAAAAACCCATTGGAACTCCTGCAAATCTATGTTGGTACTCCAGTATATAAAACATAGAAATCAAGGTATTCCAGTGAACAGAAAGGAGGAGCCCAAAGTTCTACCTGCATAGCCTCTCACTCCTTACCCCTTTGCTTCCTTCTCCCTCCCTAATCCTTTCTTCATCCTCCTTTCTGGAACCTTCTGAGGCACCTCTGAGGAGGTCTTAGACTCAGAGGGTCCATTAAGACCAATTCCTAGGCCTTGCTAGTTTTGATGTCCTGTGATATCAGAATCCAGGTCAAGGGTAGGCCCTCTGAAATGATGTCAGGGAACGACTTGGATCAGATAGATAGGTTTCAATCTATGCTCTGCCATTGAATGAGTCAGTTACCTTTTCTATAAAACCCTCTTGCCAAATGAAAAAATGGGGAAGATGGCAGCTTTCTCAAAAATTGTGATAATAGCCTCTAAAAGGACATTCAAGAAATATTAATTTTCTTTTATTCTGTGTCTTAAGCATTGTTTTCTTTTTTTGGTACTAGGATTGAACTCAGGGGCCCTTGACCACTGAGCCACATCCCCAGCCCATTTTTCTATTGTTTTTAGAGACAGGGTCTCACGGAGTTGCTTAGCTCTTTGTTTTTGCTGAAGCTGGCTTTGAATTTAGGGTCCTCCTGCCTCAGCCTCCTGAGCCGCTGGGATTACAAGACATTCACCAGTGCGCCTAACCCAAGCATTGTTTTGAAGAAAATAAAAAGTCACATTGAGACTGGCATGGAAATAGCTAGGCAGATAAATCTCTTGGGGATTTGTAACTTACTCAGGACATAATGGGAAAAAATGGACAAATGGAATCCCCAATTTTCCTTGGAAGGGATGAAGGAAGAAGCTGGCCATTTTTCTGGGAAGGATGTGATAAAGAGGAGGGGTGAAAGTTTTCTTAGGAAAACGTATAATAAAATGCACTGGAGTGACCAACTTGCTTTGGGTAACATGGCTCACCCCACGTTCGACTGACTTTCTGCAAATGAAGTAAACACCCAAATCAGGAAGGACTCTCCAAAAGATGACAAATGGCTGTATAAATAGAGCATTTGAAATGTTTCTTAGCAGAAGTACCTTTGAAAAGTTCTAAGTTTTATGATCACAAATCTGTGGGAAAAGCATGGTTCATTTGAACACAGATGTGTCCTGTTGAGTTTCTGCTTCATACCCACAAGGAGAATTGTATTGAATCTGCCACTTTAGATATACTTTCTTAGGGATATAATTCAGGTGGCAGTTTGTCAGTGATAAAGGAATCAGAACCACACCCCATGAGGAATGTTCTAGGGGACTTACAGATGTTGGACTTGAGGAGTGTGAGACCTGGCTCATAGCTGCCGTCAGGTATCTGAAGAGACATTGCATCTATTCACATTCTCTTGCTGAAAACCATTAAACTGATTCAAACCAACTTAGACAGAAGAAGAGTTATTGAAAAGGGTCCTGGCACAGAATTTATAGGAAGGATGAAGACCCAGGTTTAGAAGCAGGAAAAACTAAGATACTTCTTGGGCTAGGAAGAAAGACTGTGTTACTGGTCTCATGGTAGAAAAAGCTTCCTCAGAACCTACGGCCAGAATGAATGAGATGCACGATGTTGGACTTAAATTTAAAATTCAGGTTCCTGGAAGAGACCATCTGATTAGATCAGCTTGAATCACAGTGCCTACAACACTGAGTGTATCTTAGATCATCAGGACTATTATGACAAAATATCATAAGCTGAGCAGCTCATAAACAACAGAATTTATTTCTACAGTTCTAAAGAATGAGAGGTCCAAGATCAAAGCGCTACAGATCTGGTGTCTGGTGAGGGCCCAGTCTTCCAAGATGGCACCTTCTCCCTGCATCTTCACATGATGGGAAGGGAAAGGCAGCTCTCTGGGGCCTTTATAAAAATAAGGGCACTAATATCATTGCTGCGGGCTCTGCCCTCTTGACCTAATTGCTTCCCTAGAGGCCCCACCTCCTAATCTTACCACACTGAGGATTAGGTTTAAACATATGAATTTTGGAGATAAAAAGACATTTAGACTGTTGCAAAGGATAAGAGGGATCTGGCTTATGGCAGACTAGATTATGGTGGCAACACTTTACACTCATCCCCCACCTAAGTAAGAAAATTACACATCCATGGTCTTGGCCTTTTGATTTGCAGTTCCTCTCACTAAAGTATGTAGTTTTGCTCCTTGACTTTGTGTTTAAATATGTAACACATTTGGGCCAACTGAATGAAATAGAAAGGAAAGTGTGTCAGTTCCCCAGTTGGGTCTTAAAAGACTTCCCCTGTTTTTGCTCAATGTTTGGACTTAGGCCATTTCTATGAGAATAAAAATGCCTAAGCCAGCCTGCTACAAATGAGAGTCACAGGAAGCAAAGCCACACTGGAATTGTCACCCAATTCCCAGCTTGTCCTGTGAAGGAATGAGCAAACTCAACCAAAATCAACAGCCATTCACGATGACCCATAGATGTGTAAGGAAAACAATGCTAAGATTTAGTGCTGGCTCTTACACAGCAATAACTAACTAATACACTCCCTTTCGGCTTCTTAGTGAGATACAGTGTATCAGTAATCTAAGTTACCTCATAACTATTTATCATCCCACACAGTTTCATCAGGTCAAGGGTCCAGAGGCAGCTTATCTGGGAAGGGATTTTCCATAAAATTACACTCACTGGGTGTAGTAGCTCACACGTGGAATGCCAGTGGCTCAGGAGGTTGATGCAGGAGGATCGTTAGTTCAAAGCCAGCCTCCACAACTTAGCAAGGCCCTAAGCAGCTCAGAGACACCCTGTCGCTAAATAAAATATTTAAAAAGTGCTGGGGGTGCGGCTTAGTGGTTAAGTGTCCCTGAGTTCAATCCCTTGTACAAAAAAAAAAAAATTACAGACCATAGTCAAGATGTTGGCTAGCCACCTGAAGAGGCAGATGAACTAATTCCAAGGTGGGTTACTCACATGTGTGGAGTATCAGGGTTAGATGTTGGCAAATGCCTCATTTCCTTGCCACATGACTTTTTCCATAGGCTGCTTATGTGTCCCACCAACATGGCGGCTGATATTCCCACAGCAAGATATTTCCTGAGAGAGATCAAGGAGGAAGCCACAGGTGCCTTTTCAAGATAACCTGGGAAGTCACACCCATCACTGTCATTCTTTTCATTTGAAGAGAGTACGTTTAACCCACACTTAAGGGAAGTAATTTGGCTCCATCATTCAAAGGGGAAAGAGATGTCAAAGAATTTATAGGCATATGTTAAAACCATGACAGGCAGCTACTAGACCATTGAGCTGAACAAAAGGGAGGGTGGATTTCTCACAATAAAAGAATGCTACAGAAAAAAAAAATGGAGAAGCACAAAGGTCTAATTAATTACTAGGCTTGGAACCAGTGTATTTAAGAGCTATGGCAAGACCGAGTGGCTTGCTGTCCCCTGAGGAACATACTCTGCGACTCTCCAGAAGGAAAGTAAAATCGGCAGTAGGGCAACTATAGCAGAAGCAAGGTGGGTGTACAGGAACCCAAAGCAAAGCACACAAAAGATTTAATTTTGACGCTGACTAAGGAGAGGCCTTGGTTTAAGAAGGGGAGGGTTTATAAAACCTACAGTGGTTTGAAGCCTGTAATGCAGATGGATAAAGGAAGAGAGATAAAGAGATGGAATTTGTGTTCTCATAAAGGTATTATGAAGAAATCTATGAGAAGAGGTACAATTGAAATGGCAAATCAAGCACTGGAAGAGATAATTGAATTTGCTGACGAGTGGCCTGCAGGTGTGTGTGCACTCAGCAGACTGGCCAGGAATCCAATAAATGCTTGATGAGAGCCATTTAGTCAAGAGCAGGCGGTGGCCATGGTCAATTAGAAATGAGAAGAAAAGGATGGTGATGGTCTTTATATTTACTGCCAAGTAGAACAGCATCAGGAGGAGGCTAGAAAAGTATTACTGCAGTCACAGGCCATCCGTGTTCTGGCTTTACTGCCTCCCACGCTGTGGCAGGTGAATCAGCTCAAGGACAAAGAGCAAGGGAGGGTGGGGGTAGAGAGAAAACCAACACATCATTATCTGCATGCCGGCTCATCTGGGTGGTCTGTGTAGTTTTAAATAGCATTAACTAAACTTTTTAAAGAATCTTGTGTCTAGCCCAGAGCAGGAAAGTAACCATGAGACCAGGTTAATGACAGAACAAAAGCTTTGGGTAGTCTATCACCAAGAGATGGCACAGACCTGGTGCTTGTGTTACTGGTGTCAAACACTGGTTAATTTTTTCTTTTTTTTTTGCAGAAACTGAATGTGGCCTTGGGAATTCTTATGTGTTTTAGTCAGCTTTTTCACCACTGTGACAGAAAGTTCCAACCAGAACAATTGTAGAGGAGGAAACGTTTATGTGAGGGCTCAGGATTTCAGAAGTTTCAATTGATAGACAGCAGGCTCCATTCCTTGGGGCTGGAAGTGAGGCAGGACATCATGGTGGAAGAGTGTGGTGGAGGGAAGCAGCTCACATGATGATCAGCAAGCAGAGACTCCACGCTCCAGATACAAATATATACCCCAGAGCCACGCCCCCAATGCCCTCCTCCTCCAGCCACGCCCACCTCCTCCAGCCACGCCCACCTCCTCCAGCCACGCCCACTTCCTCCAGCCAAGCCCACCTGCCTCCAGTCACCACTCAGTTAATCCCATTAAGGATTAATTCACTGATTGGTTAAGGCTCTCACAACCCAATCATTTCTCCTCTAAACCTTCTTGTAGTGTCTCACACGTGAGCTTTTGGGGGACACCTCACACCCAAAGTATAACCATTATGGAAATGAAAACCGTGCTCCAAAGAGTTGCTACCGATCTATCAGAGTTGTACAGGGTGCGCCTTTTATGCCGGCCCTGGACTCAAATCTTTCCAAGAGGTGAGCAACTCTTAGGAGAGGAAGAAAGCAGTGGATTTGCCCAATTCACTATGGCCAATCTAGAGAACAAAGTCACCTCCAGTTTGTTGATCCTAAGAGACACACATTGCTCCCTTGAGACGAAGAGCCCCTGCCAATCATCCTTGATTTCATGTATTCAACACTCGACTTCTCCTTTTACAAAGAAAGGACTCTTAGTAAAAGACAGACTCGGAAGCAAAGAGGGGGCGTTTGAGGAAGACCAATTCTCAGCTCAGGCACTGTTGCCATTTAGAGCTGGATTATTCTTGGTGATGGAGGCCACCCTGGGCATTGTGTGATCTTTACCAGCATCCTACCATCTAAATGCCAGTAGTGCTCCCCCACAAAACGCAGACTCTCCTCTAGATGAAAAGGCATAAGATGGATAAATAAGAGACGTTTTAGATGATAAAAATCAGAGGATAGAAATCCAACATGAATGCTACTTTCAATCTCAAAACTGTTATTTATTTATTTTTAGTACCAAAGATTGAACCCAGGGGGGCTTACCCACTGAGCCACATCCCCAGCCCTTTTTTAAATTTTATGTAGAGACAGGGTCTCACTGAGTTGCTTAGGCCTCGCTAAATTGCTGAGGATGACTTTGAACTTGCAATCCTCCTCCGTCAGCCTCCCGTGCCTCTGGGATTATAGGCATGCGTCCCTGGGCCAGGAACATTTTGATTTAATTATACAAACATGGAATATATCTTATCCTAGTTAGGATTCCATTCTTGTGGTTGTACACGATAGTGGGCTTCACTGTGTGGTTTTCATATACATATAGGGAAAATTATGTCAGATTTATTCTGCTGTCTTTCTTTTTCCTATCCCCACACCCTTCCCTCCATTCCCCATTATCTAATCTACTGAATTTCTATTCATCCTCTCCCCACATTATTGTGGATTAGCTTCCACATATCAGAGAGAATATTGAATCTCTGGTTTTGGAGGGACTGATTTATTTCATTTGGCACAATGGTCTCAGATCCATCTATTTGCTGGCAAATGTCATAAAGTCATCCATTCTTCTTTATTGCTGAGTAATATTCCATTGTGTATATATACCACATTTTCTTTATCCATGCATCTGTTGAAGGGCACCTTGGTTGGTTCCATAGCTTAGCTATTGTGAATTGAGCTGCTATAAACATTGATGAAGCTGCATCATTGTAGTACACTGATTTAAAATCCTTTGGAAGAGAAAACCTTTCTAGAGAAAATATCCTAGAACAGTAAAGCAGGTATTCTAGAAAAAAAAAAGTGGCTTTAAATGCAAAACCAAGAGACTCTGGCAAGAGAAGAGAACAAAATGTAAAAATAATAAGTTAACTCATATATATATACTTAATTCTCAAATAACCCCATGAAGTGGGTACACTTGTTGGATAACATCATCATTTAGCAGATGAGAAAACATAGGTACCCAGAGGCTAAGCTAACATGCTCAGGGGCAACCTACTGATGGTATACAGAGCTGACACAGGGATCTGGAGGTTCTGGTGTCCGAGTGCACAACACTAACCATTATGCTAATAGAAGAAGACAGAGGAGTAGCTTCACCAAAGCCCCGGAGGTGGAAGACAACATGCTGTTGGAATGCTGGAAGACGTCCAGGAGGCATCATGCAGAGAGAACAGAGGAAAGGGTCATGAGTGAGGGTACAGCAGCCAGGTCCAGGAAGGACTCATCCAAAGACCATGACTTGGCAAGCTGAGAGTCATCCTCCATCAGTCACAGCTCCTACACTGGACATTGACATCAGCACTCCTGTGACCATGGGAGGGATCCGCATGGCCATGTCCAGCTGATCCATTGACAATATTTAGAAAGGTGTTTATGATAGCTGTCCCACCTCCAGTCACCATTCACAGGGAGAACAGAAACGCTGAGCCTAGGTGTTTGGGATCCTAGTTTGTTTATTTATTTATTTATTTTGGGAAGAAAAGGCAACAGAGCATTAGTTTTTGTTTTTGTTTTTGTTTTTGTTTTTAAAATCCTGGAAGAGATGGTTTGTCCAGCTGTGGATGCTGTAGAAAGGATTCTGAATGTTAATTAGATGTCAACAGTAATTATGGTGATTATGGCTTTTGAATAGCTATTGGGAATAGCTCGATCCACATCTAGAATGTGATGTGAATGACATTTTAATAGTTTTTAAAAGAAAAAAGAAAGCAGCTTGTTACTAAGGAAATTACAGTGAATAGAATTATAGTAAAATAGACTTCTTAACAAAGAACTGCAACAATGATGATATTCTCACAAGAAGCATATTATATGTATTGAGGAAAACCATGAGAAAAGTTTTAGTAGATTAGACAAAGGGTCATGAAAGGAAGGGAGCGGGGATAGGAATAGGAAAGACAGTGCAATACATTTAACATAATTTTCCTATGAATATATATGAAAATAAGTGAACCCCACCATTGTGTCCACCCACAAGAATGGGGTCCTAATTAGAGTGAGATATATTCCATGCTTGTATGATTTCATCAAAATAGATTCTACCATTATGTATAACTAAGAAAATCCAATTTAAAAAAGGTTTTTGAAACAGATAGGATCCCTTATTTAAAAGGAAATCTATTATCCTAAGGTTTACCTCAAGGTTTCACTGGAATGTGTTAGGCTACAAGATTTTTTCTTAGAAAAACTGCAGTCTCTCCTGAGATCTGGGAGAGACTGCAGTTTTTATAACTCTATCATTTTACAGATATTTTAATTACATTCTTTTTTATCTACAACAAGGACCTCAGTACTGCACTAACTTGTCTGAACAGCCTTTTCATAAGACATTTTAATTGAATTCATTTATTTTTCAAATACAAGTCACAATTTGAAGTATCAAGATTTAAGTCAGATATTCATCATATTTTTTATATTGAAGGAACTCTCTTCTTTTTATTAAAAAATATTCTCATTTGGTTTTTAAAAGAATGTGCTTCAATTATTTAACACAATTCATACAAATCTCAGGGGTAAGATAAGAGTAACCTAGACTTTCAAATTGGAATTTTAAAGTCTACAGAAAGGAAAGACACTGTACCAATTCTTTGTCAGCCATGCAGATGAACATATATTTAGTTATTCATTCAACAGGTATTTGTTGAGCATCTGCTATATGTCATCCATCATGAGAACTGAGTGGGCACAGTAATCGACACCATTGTCTGGTGACATTCCAAAGGAACAGGACATATTTCCATCAGTATCAATGGCTCCCCACCTCAGCTACTCCAATATAGGTTATCTATGCCCCTCCCCTTTCCCAGTTGAAAAAAAAAAAGGGGGGCTGGCATACAATGAGCAAGATGGACTCCATCTCCGCCCTTAGTCATGCATGGAAAGGTCTTCAGAATTCAATAGGAAATGGTAGGCTATGTATTGAATGGGTCTCACTGAAGAAAGAGATGAAGCTATTACATACAGAAAGCATGCAACACAGGTTATGGAAACCTTTGCAGAAGAAATGTTCCCCAGACAGCCAGAAAGGCTATATAAGATGCAGAGGCAAAACAAGAACAGATACCAAACAATGAGGAGCAGTACTTCTTGAAGGAAGGGGAAGTGGTTCATGGTGACTGAGTCATAAAGGATGGAGGAGGCCATGTTTAGTGTGGAGATGTAGATATGAATAAGATCTAGGCATTGCAGGCCTGTGGACTGTGGTAAAGAAAGGATTTTATCTTCAGAGCAATGAAAAGCAGATAAAGGACGTTGAACAAGAAAGTGAGATGATCAGATCAATCCTTGAGAAAGACCCATGTAGACTGTGGTTTGGGGAGAACAAGGCTGGGAGCTGGGACACCATAGAGAACATCATTGCAAGATTCTGTGTCAGAGATGGGGTGGCCTGTGCTAGGGGAGAAAAGAGCTCAAATAGATTAGAAAAGAACATTAAGTAATAGAATCCACAAAACTTGGTTCCCTGTGGTTCAAGAGCTGCTTTACTGGAGAACATTTCGATTTGTACTGACTCTAATAACAACAGAAATATAGTAATAGCATTCAGAAGAATAGCACAGATTGGATGTTTATGATGAATACTGGATCTACACTTCTCAATTTATTTTAAGGTTCAAAATTCTTTAATATCCTTAATCATGAAAAGGTTGAGCACATTTCTTCTAATCTTTGACATGGTCATAACTGTGGTACAGAGTGCATCTCAAATCTTCACAATGACACCATGAATTAGACATCCTTATGTTATTCTTCCTGCCTTAAGGAGAGAAAACAGAGGTCCAGAGAAGTGGAACTTTTTGCCCAGGCTCATCTCATGTTACTAGAATGTGGCAGAGTTGGGACCCGAGTACTGGGGGATCTGGCTCCAGAATCCATGTTCTCTCACTGGCAATGAATTTTAGAAAATAATAATGAGATTAGCGTAATAGCCAAGTGTTAAAACATTGGATTAAGAATGTACCTTTTATTATTATTATTATTATTATTATTATTACAATAATAATATTAATATTAACAATAATTAATATTATTATTCCCTATGTAGTTGACAGGACCAAATAGACCAATATCCCTGTAATTTTAATGCAAAGTGTTCCTTTGCCTATAGAAAAATTGGGCGAGAAAGAGAAAAAAATAACAGTACACACATGGGCTAGGTTGCCAATATGTTCTCTTTACCCTGCTGGGTGCTTTACTTTTACTCCTTACTAGGTGCAGGGTACTGTAATATTATTAGTCTTCCAAGAACCCTTGGTAGTAGACAATGTAGCACCATTTTGAATTCAGAACCTGAAATTGAGAGAGGGCTGGTTGTATCTGCAAGGTCATCTAATTAGGACAGGCCAGAGCCCAGCCTGATTCCGAGGGGAACCTGTCTCTGTATTTCTTTCCAGAGCATGCCCCTTTCTCTTCCCCAAAGGAAGACAGACAGAATTATGCAAGGAAGGTACACCTTCAGGCAGAAAGAAGTAAGAATTTGAAAAGTGAGAAAGACAAAGGAAAACTTTACTGAGTGTAGAATTTGGAGCTGGGCAATCTTACAAACATGTCTCATTAGAATAACAGAAGGGGTCTCTTCTCTCTACGTCCTTGCTGAGTTCCTGGACAGCAGGAATGTGTTCTATTAACTTTAGTGGGCCACAATGAACTCGACGACAATTAGAAATCAGGATCAGAACATAAGTTCCAGTCTAGATATTTTTACTGCCGATAGAAGTGATTTGGTGCCCTTTGGATTGTCACAGATGGGTCCACGTTGAATAGTTGGGACTCAGAGGTGTACTAGTTTGCCTCTGAACTCTCCCAGAATACATGACACCTGCCTAGTCCCAGGGCCTTATAATCGGAAGACTGAAAATACCTACCAAGAAACAAAGCCCAGGCCATTTAAACGATCTATTTACTTACTCAGGGTCACACATATACCTGGTAGTGATGCTTCTATAAGGTTATTTCCATTGCATCTTGATTTTCCACAGAGAAATCTCATGAACAGTTTAGGATGGAGGTGGTTTGAACCATTGCACCACAGAGCAAGAGCAGTTCCAGAGTAGCAACGCTGTGTCCGCTGACTGTTCATTCCTGTGATGAACATGGTGCCTGCGTTACAGCAAACTCTCAACAAGCATTTGAATGAATGAATGAGGAGTGGCAAAGACGTCAGGAGTTAGGAGCAGTTTTCTTCTGTGTAATAAGGGTCCATGTATGTAGTCTATGGACGCTGAGCTCAAACTCTCTCAGTTCAAATCATCTCGGCTACATGTTCGACATTTAGCTCTCATGACTTCAATTTTCTCCTTTATATAATGCAGATATACTATGATAAAATATTCAGTTTCAAGTGCATAATAGGGCCTGTAGTAAGTGCTCAGTAAGTCTTAGCTCTTTATCAGCATTAGCAGCCTACAAGTAAACTGCCTTATTTTATAACCTGAATTCCTCAAGTAGAAAAAGGAAACACACTATAAAGAAATGCTTCCTTTGAGAGGTGGATTCAGAGGGGCAATCTAGGCTGATTGGTAGCAAGACAAAGGTGGGGTGAGTAGGAGGGGTTTTCAGAATTTAGACTGTAATCTGGAGTAAGGGTCTATTTTTCTCCCAAATACACATGCCAGGCTCTCCTTCTCACGCCACCCTGTAGATACCAGTGTCCTGTCTTTCAGAAGATTAGAGTATCTGTGGTCATTTGAAGAGAGTAAGAATGCCCACTTAGGGATTGGTAAAAATACTGAAAGACATACAAAGGGCAGTTTTTATAGGCTGTTTTTAGTACCAGGGATTGAACCCAGGAGCACTTAACCACTGAGCCACATCTCCAGCCCTTTTTATTTTTTATTTAGAAACAGGGTGTCTCTGAGTTGCTTAGGGCCTTGCTAAATTGCGGAGGCTGGCTTTGAACTCACGATCCTCCTGCCTCAGCCTCTAGAACTGCTGGGATTGCAGGTGTGCACCACCGCATCTGGCTTAAGGGCAGTTTTCTATTGAATGAGACACTAGTGTGGCTTTTTAGTATGGTGACATGTAGTGTCCACCAAATGGCATTCGAAATCTACCAGCTTTGACATGGGCAGTTCCTTGGTCACTGTATTGATCAGAGTTCTCCAGAGAAACAGAACCAATGATCAATAGGATGGATGGATGGGTGAACAGGAAGATGATAGATACATAGACAGACAGATAAATAGATAGATAGATGATAGACATTAGATAGATGTTCAGATTGATAGATAGATGTTAGATAATAGATGATAGATGTTAGATAATAGATGATAGATGTTAGATAGATAAGGAACTTATTGTGGTGATCAACTCATGCAATTATGGATCCTAAAGAGGCCTACAATATGGGATCTGCAACCAGAGAGCCAGAAAAGTCAATAGAGTAACCCTCATGTCCAAGGTTAAAGGCCTTAGAACCTAGGGGAGCAGCTGGAATCCCAAAGCCAGAGGACTTCACATATCTAAGGAATTATGGAAAGTTCATAAGGAACATTACAATGCGAACAGCGTGAAGTTCAGGAGAACTTCACCTCATGGTCAACACTACATCTTCATGGACCCATGACAGCAGAGCCCAGGGATCAATGCCAGCCATGAATCAGCCAGAAGAGCCGACATCCTGACTTGAAAGTGAGTCAGAGTGAAGGGACAAAACTACAGCCCGATATGACGTAAGCATCCATCTCTCTGCTTTTGCTCCCATCTTCGATGATGACTCTTCTTCCTTTGAGTCAGTCGGAGGCACCAGAACCCATCAAGGAGAACCGGAAATGTAAAGAGAACAAAAGAAATCAATGTTTAGAGGCTGAGGTTGTAGCTCCGTGGTAGAGCATTTGGGTTTGATCCTCAGTACTATATAAAAAAGTAAGTAAATAAAACAAATAAAATAAAGATATGCTGTCCACCTACAACTACAAAAAGATTTTAAAAAAAGAAATCAATGTTTAGTTTTTCTGAATTCCAAAATATGTCTTGCAGCCCACATTCGAAATATGAGCTTTGAAAGCCACAGCTTTTGATACGTGGGTTTTGTTGGGCAAAGAAAGAGCTTTGGGAAAGAGTGTGGAAGGCTTTGAGGAACGGATGAGGGACAAAGAGAAAGTAAGCTGAACATGCATCCGTCCCTAGGGAGACAAGGGTCACCTGGCTTGGTGAGGTAGAGAAGAGGCTTGATGGGGTAGGTGGGCTTGAGATCCCAGAGGAGGTTGGTGGGAGCAGCTAGGAGACGGTTCATTCAGAGGAAGGGGGGCACAGTCAGCTGATGGTTAATTTTAGGTGTCAACTGGACTGGATTAAGGGATACCCAGAGAGCCCATAAAGCATTATTTCTGGGTAAGGCTTTATTAATATGCAAACATTAATAATGCAATAATTTCTGGATATTTTTTGGTACTGGTAGTTGGACCCAGGGGTGCTTAACCACTGAGCCACATCCCCAGCCCTTTTTTTAAGATTTTATTTAGAGACAGGGTCTCACTCAGTTGCTTAGGGTCCCGCTAAATTGCTGAGGCTGGCTTTGAACTCATGATCCTCCTGCCTCAGTCCCCCAAGCTGCTGGGATAAAGGCATGCGCCACATATATTTTTGAGGATATTTCCAGAATGGAGAAGAGAGGTGAATTTGTGGCTCTCCCCTTCTTTCCCACTCTTCCTTTCTTGTGGAGCGGAGACAATCATCTTCTCCTGTCTTAGACATAAGAATTCTAAGTTCTTAGGCTTGTGGCATATGTAACTTGCTTTGATAAATAAATATGAGTGGAAGTGACACAGGTCCCATCCAAAGTAGATGTTTTAAGAGCCCATGCATGATTGATCCACAATGTTCTCTTTCCTTGTGCCCTCATGATGTTCTATATAGCAGAAACTCCATTCACCAACGTTCTAGAATAAAGTGATGTGGAAGATGATTTCACCCATCTCTTAGTGGACATATAGCAACACTCAAGAAAGACAACTTTGTTGTTTCAAGTCATGGAGTTTTGAACACTGACAGGTTAATCTTGTTCACTCTGATTAATATAGAAGCCACTCATTCATGCAATTACTCATCCAAAAAATTATTGACCACTGTGTGCCGGATGTGAACTAGGTACTGCAAGAGTAAGTCATGATATTTGTCTAGCCTCTGATGACTTATCTACCCATCATGCACTTAAATGATGGTTTTGCATTACAAGCTCAGATAATTGGATTCTAGAGTTTGTGGTCTGAAATACTGCTTTTCATTGTTTCAAATAGATTTCTAGTATGGTTTGCAATGGGTTCT
Organism: Xerus rutilus; assembly: GCA_028644305.1. Taxonomy (NCBI): domain Eukaryota; kingdom Metazoa; phylum Chordata; class Mammalia; order Rodentia; family Sciuridae; genus Xerus; species Xerus rutilus. The sequence continues at coordinate 48,242,021 of CM053413.1, forward strand.
AAAAGTCTTTTAGGGTCTGGGTCTGGTCTATGTCAGACAGCATAGCAGGCTGAAGTCCTTCTGAACTGTCAGTTTAGGTGAAATAGGCTAAGCAAATTGCTTGAGGCGTAGTATCAAAGAGAGGTTGAGCAGGCTGCCTACATTTGGGCCATGATTTACGGAATGAATGTGGATCATGTTTTCTGGCCACCTAGTATCTTTTAAACACCGTTTCGTGTGTAGGAGTTTTCCATGATGATGGATTCCCAAAGTGGGAGCCTGAAGACTCACTTCCAAACTCCTTTGCAGCTGGCACATAATGCATGTAACCGTGCTCCACCAACAAATTCACATACTGCCCAGGTTTCAATTCAGAAATAAGTAATCAAGCTGGGCGCGGTGGTGCATGCCTATAATCCCAGCACTTTGGGAGGCTGAGAAAGGAGAATTGCGAGTTCAAAGCCAGCCTCAGCAACGGTGAGGCGCTAAGCAACTCAGTGAGACCCTGTCTCTACATAAAACACAAAATAGGGCTGGGGGTGTTGCTCAGTGGTCGAGTGCCCCTGAGTTCAATCCCCGGTACCAAAAAGAAAAGAAAAGCAATAAATAATCAGAGTAATAAGGCTTAATGTGAAATTCGGTTCACTGTTGAGGGGCAGCAGAACCCCAGCTTTGGGAAGGCCAGTGATGGCAGGGGTGAGTACCTAGTCTAGGAGGCTCTGGTATTGACATGAGATCATTTGGTGGTACCAAAGGAGCAAGCAGCAGGCTTCTTCTCATTAAGGTAACGTAGGAACATGATCTGGGACATTATTCCTGGAAATTTGGCCTTAGGCCTACCTCTCTAAACCTCTCAATATCCGTAAGCTCCTTGTATCTTTAATGAAGTTGTTTGCTGCTTCATCAGCCACAGTCAGCTTCTGCTTCTTCAAGTAAGAACCCTAAGTGATGCTGTGTGGTAGCTGAGTCAGAAAAGATTCAAGCCAGATTCTTGGAAAAGAGAACAGGAAATGGCTAATCTAAAGGTGGGTGGAGAACAGAGAGTCTGAGACTGAAAAGGGTAGGAGGTGAGCTTCAGATGGACCTTGAACAAATTGGTGTGGGCAGCATCCTTCTGTTAGCCCATGTCCTCCTGGAGCTGTTCATTCAGTCACTGAACAAATATTTACAGAGCAGATACACCATACTGGGCCCCATGCTGGGCAATAGGGGAGATCATGGTAGAGAAACCAGGCATGAGCTCAGCCTTGTGCAGCAAAGTTTTATATAATGGGAAGGTTGACCATAGTCAAGATATCACAGTAAGGGGTCAATATATAATTGCAAACTGAAAATAAAAAATTATTCTTCTAAGTGCATTGCATAATCAAGGAAGCCTTCCAGAGGAAGTGGTTTTGGAGTTGAAGTTTAAGGGACAAGGAAAAAAAAGGGGGGGGGCCTAGAAAAGAGAGAGAAGAACATTCTGGAACATGGCATGCTTGAAAACACTAGCAATGGAGTGAACCTGGTGCATTTGAAAAACCGTAAAGCTGATGAGCTTGAAGTGAAGGAGAAAGTTAAGACTGGAGTGAGATGAGGCTGCAGAAGTCCTGCAAAGTCAAGGAAGAGCCTGCAGAGTCTCGAAGGTCTGTTAAGGCTTTTCATCTCCTTCCTAAAATCTGTAAGTGGCTGCTGAGGAGTTTTAAAGCATGTGATCCCACTGTTAGTTTTACATTCTGAAAGGCCATGCTGAAGATGGTGCAGACAATGGATGGAGCAGGCAAGTGGAATGTACACAAGGATGTGAGTTAGGAGGCTACTGTATAGTTCAGGCAAGGGCCAGTTGCTACATCAGGCTGGAAGGTTGGCAGGAGAGATGGAGAGGGTAGAGTGATTGAAGAGGTATTTGGGAAGAAAATCAGTGGAATTTCATAACAAGTTAGAGATGGAATGTGGGTGACTCCAGCTTTTCTGATTTGGACAACTTAGGCAATAACCACTAGAACTGCATCCCACAGGGCAGCCAGAGAGTGAGGATAATGCCTTCAGTCTTGCACTTGCTGAGATGGTCTTTGAAACATGTTTAGGAAAAGACAGTTAAGTAGACAGTTGGATATGAAAGTTTGAAATGCCAGATGTTTTAGTCAGCTTTTTCACTGCTGTGACTAAAAGACCCAACAAGAAAAATTGTAGAAGAGGGAAAGTTTATTTGGGGACGTATGGTTTCAGAAGTCTCAGTCCATAGACAGCAGGCTCCATTCCTTGGGGCTCAAGGTGAGGCAGGACATCATGGTGGAGGGATGCAGCTCACATGATGATCAGGAAGCAGAGACAGACTCCGCTGTCCAGATACAAAATATATACCCCAGAGCCACGCCCACAATGCCTGCCTCCTCCAGCCACGCCCGCCTCCTCCAGCCACACCCACCTCCTCCAGCCACACCCACCTCCTCCAGCCACACTCACCTGCCTCTAGTTACCACTCAGTTAATCCCTATCAGGTGACCAATTCACTGATTAGGTTACGACTCTCACAACCCCCAAGGTTCTCCTCTGAACCTTGCATTGTCTCACGCATGAGCTTTTGGGGGACACCTGACATCCAAACCATAATACCAGGGTACAGTATATACTGATGATATGTCTCTATTGATCTTAAGAAGCAGAATCTGCTGAAGCTAGAACTGACTGATCCAGACAGATAAACCCAAGTTTAGAACATGCATCCATTTATGCAAATGCAGGTTTACCAAACATGTACTTTGCTCTGAGCACTGGGGATACAGAGTCAAGAGGAGCTTATAGTATAATGGAGAAAAGTCACGGTCAATATACAAACAACAAAATGTAAATAATAGAGGGCTGTACTGGACTTTTTCTACTATTAATTTTATTTTATTATTAGTAGGGCTTTATAGTTATACATAGTAGATGGGTTCATCCCAATAAACTCCTGCATGGATGGAAATTGAGTTTAGTACATGATCCTCCTCGTTTCCCTCTCTTTTTCTCCTCCCATCCCCCACCCATTTTCCTTCTACTCTACTAGAGTTCCTTTTGCTCATCTATTAATTTATATTTGATTGGTTCTTTATGTTACCCTCCCGCTTTCCTTTATTTTACCATAGTTTCTGCATCTGAGAGAAAACATTCAACTTTGAATTTCTGAGTTTGGCTAATTTCACTTAGCATGATAGTCTCCATTTCCATCCATTTACCAGCAAAAGCCACAATATCATTCCTTTTGATGGCTGAGAAGAACTCCACTGTGTATATATATGCCAAAATTTCTTAATCCACTCATCTATTGGCAGGCACCTGGGTTGATTCCATCATTGAGCTATTGCGAGTTATGCTGCTATGAACATTGAGGTGGCTGTGTTGCTCTAGTATGCAGATCCCAGGAGTCGGATAGCTGGGTCATATGGTGGTTCCATCCTTAGTTTTTTTGAGGAATCTCTGAACTGCTTTCCAGAGTGGTCATACTAGTCTAAAGTCCCACCAACGTGTATTGCTTTTTTTTCCCCCCAAAGGCACCTTTTTAAGGATTTTTGGATTGAGATATGGGGTGAACTGTGTTCTAAAAGGGGAGATGGTCATGCAAAGACTGAGCATCATGGACAAAGACACTTAAGGAGCCACCAGAGTTAAGTATAACTGAAGCAAGGGGGTTGGAGGGTGGGCATAACGGAAGCTGAGGCTAGCGATTTGGTGAGAAGGCTGGTTTCTGCAATCCTATGAGCACTTTGAACTTCAACCTGAAGGCTGCTGGAGATCACTGAAGCATATCATGCAAACGCAGGATGGGGCCTAATTTGTGCTTTGGATAGAAAATTGTGCTGAAGTCACAGTAAATTCTTTAATAAGAGATTTGAGAAGTGTCATTCAAAATCCGAATTTACTCTCTGCATCTTATTCACAAGCGGATTTTGTATTTATTAGTCCTGTAGGGCTCTAGGTATTCATATCATCGTCTTATCTCATGTGAAGCACAGTAATTGGAAAATCTGACAATTAATGGACTCCTGTACTTTATTCTTTTCATGATTAAATAAGATAATGATCACAAAATGGCATTTGCTGGCTCCCCTGTTGGAAACCACAAAATAACCTTCTTCATTAGTAACCAATTTCCTACCACAAAGCAAACATGGAACAAGGTACTCTGTGTCTTCAATATCTCTTTAGTTGATATATATATTATATTTATATATAATTTTCTATTATATTTTAGGTATCTAAAGTATAATTTTCTATTATATTTCATGACTCACCATACTTTGAATATAGGTGACCTGATGAACCATAACAATCTCCTACCCTTTTGTCACAGTTTGTCAAAAGCTCACGGGGCCAATGGGAACGTTGAGGTAACAGTTTGGTTTTGTTTGGTGCTCATTTAAATAATGAGTAAATAATTGAGAACAAATCCTAAAGAGTCACTGAAAGTTTAGGTAATGGCTTATTTTGGGCTACACAAAAAGCAAGATAGGAAATTAAGTTTTGCTAGTTAGACTAAAGCTATATTATTTCCCTTCATTAACATGGGTGATGAGGAGAAAAACATCATCAAAAGACCCTTGGAACAAAGAGACACTCAGATGTCACTGCAATAGAAAATAGTTATTCTGAGCTAGAACTTTATTTTTTTTTAATTTTATTTTTTTTTCATTTGTTCTTTATCATTATACGTGACAGTGGAATGTATTTGGACATATTAGACATACATGGAGTATAACTTCCCATTCTTGTGGCTGGACATGATGTGGAGTTTCACTGGTCGCGTGTTCATATAATAACATAGGGAAGTTCTGTCCCAGTCATTCAATCTTTCCTATTCCCATTTTTCTCCCTTCCCTTCATTCCTCTTAGTCAAATCCAATGAACTTCTATTCTCCCCTCCCCTTATTGTGTTAGCATCTGCATATTAGAGAGAACATTCAGCCTTTGGTTTTTTGAGATTGGCTTATTTCACTTAGCATGATAATCTCCAGTTCCACCCATTTACTGGCAAATGCCATACTTCATTCTTCATTATAGCTGAGCAATATTCCATTGTGTATATGTACCACATTTTTTTTATCCATTCATCTGTCGAAGGTCCCTTAGGTGGGTTCCATAGCTTAGCTATTGTGAATTGAGCTGCTATAGACATTGATGTGGCTGTGTCACTGTAGTATACTAATTTTAAGTCCTTTGAGTATATGCTGAGGAGTGGGGTAGCTGGGTCAAATGGTGGTTTCATTCCAAGTTTCCTGAGGAATCTCCATATTGCTTTCTAGAGTAGTTGCACCAATTTACAGTCCCACCAACAATGTACCTTTTTCCCTACATCCTTGCCAACATTTATTGTTACTTTTACTCTTGATAATACCATTCTAACTAGAGCAAGACAGAATCTCAGTGTAGTTATAATTTGCATTTCTGTAATTGCTAAAGATGTCGAACATTTTTTTCATATTTGTTGACCAATTGTATTTCTTCTCCTGTGAAGTGCCTGTTCAGTTCCTTTGCCCATTTGTTGATTGGGTTATTTGTATTTTAGGAGTTAAGTTTTTTGAGTTCTTTAGATATCCTGGAAATTAATGTTCTGTCTGAGGTGCAGGTAGTAAAGATTTTCTCGCCTTTTTGTAGGCTCTCTCTTCCCACTTAGCAACACTATGGCTACTTTTGGCTTATTGAGTTCCAATTATTCCAGCTATTATCCTGTGTTGGTACCTAGAAGTGGATGGACAATAGCTGCTGGTGGTGATTGCTACTTGGGCAAGGAGGCCTGGGAAGGAAGACACCCCTCCGTCTATTTTCCACACTGCCCAGGTTCTAGTTTCCACTGCCCTGAAAAAATAACAGAGGAGTAGCACGGTAACAAAGGAAATGATCTTTTAAAAGCTAGAAGCTGCAGTATCACCTAATAATAGAGTCTTTCTCCATTTATTTTCTTAGTAACAATCAGAGGTGAGAAAAATTCCCCAAAGATTATAAATTTCATATGTATCTGAAATAAAAAACAAAGACCTTTAGTGGTTTCAGGCAGTGACTTGGGTATATTGATTGACAACCTCTGTTTGGAAGCCAATATTGTGAATAAAATCATGCTTCTTATGTGGGAAGAAAAGCAAAGAAAGCCCACAGTGGTTTAATAACAGCTTTCTGCTGGCTAGATATCTGAAAACTTAAAGTGCAGTCGGCAGTAATTAGTTTTGTGTTTCTTTTTTTTTGTTCTTAAAAACATAAAACATTAAATATCTTTTTTCTTAACCCACACACAATAGAGACCCAACTGATAGGTTCCTTACTCTTTAGAGTTTCAGGCTATGAGTGTATCTCCCCAGCCCTGGGCCCCAACTGTTGAATTTGAAGAGTGTGAAAGGGCCAGATGCCTTCTTCAAGAGCACAATGACACCTCCTTGAGGTGTCAACCAGGGGAAGGTCAATCAGGCTGCAACCAACCTATCCCTGTTTTTTTATTACTGCAATTCAGAAATATTGTGAATATTCAGGTTGATCACAAAAGCTTTCAGAACCAATCTTCACTCAAGAAAAGACAGGAACATGTCTATCCGCTAAATATTTTGAATCCATCAAGATCAAATGCACCCATTACTATATTTCCTGAAGCCAAAAGAAAATTTACTTAGGGGTGGTAAATGTGTGAATCTGGTTGCCAACTTTCTGAATAAACTGTGACTTTTTCAGCTTAGATAGATTCTAATTACAAGCAATATCCTTTGCACGTACGTTGGTGTTAATTAGCCACTTAGGTTTATGCTGAAGTCTTCCTCAAGTGGACATGTGTATCTTGAAACATAACCACTTCCTAACTTACACAGCAGCCTGTCCTTTTCTTTAATCTCTAAATGGTGCAAAAGTTCCTAAATTCAATATTGTGCTGTGGCAGGCTTTTGTTAGCTTACAATAGCCAATTGTTAAATTTTCAAGGATTTTTCTAAGCCAGTTGTTAATCAAGTTCATTGTTAGAAATTAAACTATATAAACTTACCACGGAATAAGTTCTATTAAAAATCACAAATACTTGAAACTCACTACTAATTATTAAAAATCACAAATACTTGAAACTCACTACTAATTATTGGACTACTATTCATTATTTATGCCCTTGAGGATATTTATGTGCATTGTATCTGTACGGTGACAGCACTATAACTTGTTGCTATAACAGGCTCCTTTGTAATTGTCCTTTGCTCCCCCTCCCTATTGTCCTTTCACTCCTTCCTAAATCCTTTATTTTTTCTTTTCTTTTTTAGTACCAGGATTAAACATGGGGGCCCTCCACCACTGAGCCACATCCCCAGCCCTATTTTGTGTTTTACGTAGAGACAGGGTCTCACTGAGTTGCTTAGCGCCTCGCCATTGCTGAGGCTGGCTTTGAACTCATGATCCTCCTGCTTTAGCCTCCTGAGCTGCTAGGATTACAGGTGTGCTCCACCCACTCAGCTAAATCCTTTCTTCTGAAGAGCATCCTTTCCTTAGAATTCACTTAAGGAGCTGCAAGATATTCAAATCTATTGTCATGTTCCTGCCTGAGAAGAAAAAGAGGAGGTGCCCCCGTGGATGATGAAGGCCCCTTTCAGAATGCAGCCTTTCTGCTCCTTATACCTCTTTTTACTTCCCTATAAAACTTTTTGAACTCCTGCGCCTCCCATCTCCAAGATAGAGTTTTGAGAAGCCAGCCCTTCTATCTTCTTCAGGACTAACTTTGAATAAACTGATTCCTTCCCACCAACTCTTCTCTCCCAAATTGTGGTCACTTTGAGTGACTAGTAGCCTGGATGTTTGATTCTGGTAACATACCACACCTCTCTTCCCAACACTGCAGGTAGATAGCTTAAAATTTATCACAGTGGGAATATTTACACCATGGCGAGTAGGCAATCGTATTTTTGAATGAATTTTGATGTATTGTTTTGATTATCGGGACCAGAGATTGGCAAACTATAGTTCCAAAGCCAAATCCTGTCTCAGGGATCTAAGAACGTTTTTAACATTGTTAAAGGTTTGTTTTTAAAAAGAAGAAGAAAAACCTAACAGACAAATGATAGACCATATCTAGTAAACTTTTTTTTTTCTGTAAAGAACTAATAGTAAATGTGCTGTAGTTTTGAGATGGTTTATCTCCTCTGAAACCCATATTAAAATTTGGTCCCCAGTGGAACAGCTCTGAAAGATGGTGGGAACTTCAGAAAGTGGTCAAGCTGTGAGGAGGAATTACTTAATGCAGTTCCTGCAGGATTGGATTAGTTTCCATAAGAATGAATTGTTAAAAAAAACAGGGTGCCCTTCTTTCGTCTCTGCTTGCCCTTTCACTTTTCTGCCATGTTTTAATGGAGCATGAGGCCCTCACCAGATGCAGCTACCTGATTTTGGACTTCAAGCATCCAGATTTGTGAACCAAATAAACTTCTTTCCTTGATAAATGATCCTGTGTCAGCTATTCTGTTATAGCAACAGATAACAAACAAGACAAAATGCCCTAGACTTTGTGGGTCATAGAGTTGTGATCACAGCTATACAATTCAGCTATTGTAGCCTAAAAGCAGCTGTAGACAACATGTAAACAAATAGACATGGCTGTGTTCCACTAAGAATTTACTCAGACAAACAGCTGGTGGACCTTATTTGGCCCACAGGACACAGATTTCCAAATAATGGCATAAGGTAGAAGCAGAAATAACTAAGTCTTGCTCTATCAGTCTTTCTAATCAATAAGTAATAATTGTAATAATAATCTAAATAGGCAAGCGATGTCATTAAGGAATAAAAAACATCAATGACTTTTCACTGCAGTGATTAGCAACACAGCTTTTTTGCTGTTCCATTAAAAGGAAAATTCCATCGCCAAAGGGCTCTTTGGCCAACCATGTGCTGGCAGTTGTGAACTGAAACTTTGTGGTTTTCAAACCCATTAACATTGCCTGATGCATGAAGCCGCACAGGTTAACTCTCAAAAAGCGATGGCAGGGGCCTGGGGCTGTAGCTCAGCGGTAGAGCTTACCTCGCATGCGTGAGGCCCTGGGTTTGATCCTCAGCACCACATACAAAAGCAATAAAATAAACACAATGTGTCCATCTACAACTAGAAAAAATTAATAAAAAAAAAAATGATGTCAGGTTACAGGCAAGACTCCTCTCCTCACTCAATTCTCTGATCTTGTAAGTGATCAAAAGTCAAACGGTTGGGTGAATGGGCACTTAAGTTTACGGAGAGTCTCTTCTGTTCAATGACCACGCAGTGCATTTCAGGTCACGTGGCTGCCTGTAGTTAGAGCGTGGCATTATGTTGTATTTCATTCAATTTATATGAGTGTGTTTATGAGCAGCCCATAAATGGACCCATATGCAGACTACGTTTCAAAAATGCCTAACACAAAAATCTAATCACTATGCTTGATCTTCCTACTTACTAATCGGGAAAGTCTGGTCCCAGCTGACTTCCTATTTTAGGCCTATGCACCACTAAGAATGTTTAGTTTAATAGAGCTATAATAGTTGGGGGGGGTCTTTTTTTTTTAATCTGTCTTTTTAGAGTGCAACATTTCTCCCCATTTCTACAGTTCTTACACATGCATTCCAAAAGGAGCAGTAACTCTGTAACATGTCAGGTGTCCAGTGAACTTATGCATCTGAGGTCTTCCGGGAAGAGGCACAGCCTGTTCCCTGAGGGCTCTGCCAACTGATCAGGCGGTGTAACTAATGGTGCTCCTGCTGGGTATGGATTCAGACCACCCGAGTTCCAGGCTTGACCTTGCCTCTGGGTCTCTGTGGGAACCTGGGCTGGTTGCTTCCTGGACTCAGCTTCAAAAATGCTATCACCATGAAAACTGAAGTGGGATAAATATTAATGTCCCTTCAAGCTCACACTCTGTGATAGCAGATGCTTAAAACTAGAAAATATGTTCCACACATAGTGGGACTGCCCTTCCTTCTTTGATGGGCAACAAATGTGGTCTGAAAAAGAGCAGCTATCCTGCTAACTGACAGTAACAGAGCTTTCTCAGAAGCTGAAAACTAGCAATCTTTGTGCCTTACAGGTCTCAGTGCTGTTTAGTGTGGTCTACATAATGGTAAACATTTATTTTAATTTTTGACAATTTTTAAAGGCATATAAAAATTTGGAGTATCAAGCCAGGCACGGTGGTGCATGCCGGTAATCCCAGTGGCTCGGTGGGACTGAGGCAGGGGGATCGCGAGTTCAAAACCAGCCTCAGCAACTTAGCAAGGCCCTTAGCAACTCAGTGAGACCCTGTGTCTATATAAAATATAAAAAAGGGCTGAGGATGTGGCTCAGTGGTTAAGCCCTCATGGGTTCAATCCCTGGTACCAAAAGAAAAAAAAAAAGGACTGTCAGCTTTTCTTAAAACATTAGAGGATCTTTCTAACAACCTCAGTGTCCCCTATTTCCAATCAATATGATCTGGAGTTGGGTAGCAGCTGTCCCCAGCCAGTGATCAGGGAAGCTGTAAAAATTCCAGCTCTTAAATACAAACTATAGAAGGTGATTTTCCACGAAATGTAGGTGAGACTCTCATGGGAGAGATCACAGTGAGCTCTTTTTTCTTAACATAGAACAGAAAAATTATCATTTTAGACATAGGCTCACACACAATACTAGAAGTAGATTTCTTTGTTGTAAATAGTCCTTTCAGTGAGATTCCAATTTCTTCACATTACAACTTTCAAAGAGAAATAGCTATGATGATTTACATAAAATTTTATACCATATCTATGGAGGAATAAATCTAACAAGGGAAGTTCAAGATCTTATAGGGAAAAAATGTAAAATGTTGTTAAACTATCAAAGAGAAGACAAGGAAAATTGTAAGATATAATATGCTCATGGATGAGAAGACTCAATTGGTGAAGACGTAAATTTTCCCCCAATTAATCAATACATGTAATACAATTGTAATAAAAAAATGCAGCAATATTTTTCAGATGTTCTGATAAATTTATTTAAAGGAATAAGATCTAGAAATAGATCTAATAATTTTAGTTAAAGGAATAAGATCTAGAAAAAGCCAAGGTAATTCTGAAATAGAAGACAGAGGAGGAGAAAATGCTATGAAATGTATTGAGGCTAAAGGCCAGGATATTATAATTAAAACAGCTTGGTTTGAGTTTGGCAGTAATCAATACACAAATGCACCAGACTACAGAGTTTAAGACTAGACTTGTACATATATTATTGGAATTACTGTCTGACAAAGTCAGTAGAGAAAGGATGAACTATTTGATATTAAAAATTAAGAAAACTGCCTTGCTAGGAAACAGAATTATATTTCTACCTGTCTCCATACAAAAATAGCCTTCAAAAAAATTGACGATCCAAATGTAACAACAACAACAAAAAGACCCTTAAATTTTTTAAACTATGATTTTAAAAATTATGAAAGCCTGGGGCAGTGATACATATCTGTAGTCCTAGCAGCTCAGGAGTCTGAGAAAGAGGATTGCAAGTTCAAAGCCAGCCTCAGCAACTTAGTGAGGCCCTAAGTGACTTAGCGAGACCCTGTATCAGAAAAAAATTTAAAAATTAAATAGTTGGATATGTGGTCCAGTGGTTAAGTGACCCTGAGTTCAATTCCCAGTACAAAAAAAAAAAACCACCAACAAAAAAAACAAAACTATGACTTCTGGTCTAGGAGGGTATCAAATAATAAGAGCAAATTATTTTTAAAATGATAAATTAGGCTTTCTAAAAACTTTAATTTTTATAGGACAAAAGATATATTTTTATTATTATTATTATTTTTTTTGGTACTGGAGATTGAACTCAGGGGCACTCAACCACTGAGCCACATCCTCAGCCCTATTTTGTGTTTTATGTAGAGACAGGGTCTCACTGAGTTGCTAAGGGCCTTGCTAAGTTGCTGAGGCTGGCTTTGAACTCACGATCCTCCTGTCTCAGCCTCCCAAAGTGCTGGGATTACAGGCTTGCTCTACCACGCCTGGCTTCTACAAAAGATATCTTAAAGAGAGTAGTCAACTGGGAAAATATACTTCAAACATACATAACAATAGACAAAGGCTTTGTATTCATAATATATAAAGAATTCCTTATAGGAGAAAAAGATACAAATAGCTCAATAGAAAAATGGGCAAAAAATACTGATAGGAGAAGCATCCAAGAAGGCAATAAAATTTGACAACATAATTAACACTACTAGTAATCAGAAACATTCAAATTAATATAAGAGAAATAAAATCACATCCACACAAAGATTTGCCATTTAAATTATAATAGCCCAAAGACTAGAAACCCAGTGTCCATAAAAGTGAATGGGTACACAAGATATATAGTATATTCATGCTTTGAATAAAATGAAACAAAGAACTGATGTACAATAAGATGGAATAATCCCGAAAATCAACATGTTAAGTAAAAAAATGCAGACCAAAAAATACATTGTGTCTGGTGCATTTATTTTTAAAAAAATCTAGGGTTGGGGTTGTGGCTCAGCGGTAGAGCGCTTGCCTAGCATGTGTGAGGCTCTGGGTTCGATTCTCAGCACCACATATAAATAAATAAGTAAAATAAAGATCCATCAACAACTAATAAAAATATTTAAAAAAATCTAGAAAAAGCAAATTAATCTATGGTTAAGAAATCAAACAGTAGAGCTTCTGCCTGGTACATTTCTTTCCTTTTCTTTTCCTTACAAATAATAGCAAAAAATAAGAGTTTTTTTTTTTTTTATTGACGTAATGGTTGCCATCAGATACAACTTATATAGCCATGTATGGGAAACTGGTCATAGTATTACATACTATATAATATATTCATTGTATATTCATTGTATGAATATATGATGAAATGCAGTAGTTACGCTGAATTAATTAGGTACGCCTACTAAAAGGAATATGAATAAATCTCTAAATCAGAATTGAATTTATGGCTAAATCTTTAGATAGTTTTATATTACTTAAAGGTTGAAATATACAGCAACATTGTATGTGAGTGGATTCAGACACACAAAGTGATAGTAGATGACAGGAAGATGAAACACAAACCCCAGCTTCAGGATAGGTTTTATATCTATGAAGAGAGGAATGAGATCATGAAAGGGACAGAGAGGTTTCAACTCTCTTCTTTCTCTATTTTTTTTAAGTACCAGAGATTGAACATCCCCAGCTTCCCCCCCACCTTTTTTTTGGTACTGGGGTTGAACTCAGGGGTAATTGACCACTGAGCCACATCTCCAGCCCTATTTTGTGTTTTATGTAGAGACAGGGTCTCACTGAGTTGCTTAGCGCCCCACCATTGCTGAGGCTGGTTTTGAACTCACGATCCTCCTGTCTCAGCCTCCCAAAGTGCTGGGATTACAGGCGTACACCACCTCGCCCAGTTGTCAGCCCTTTTTATTTTTTATTTAGAGACAGGGTCTCCTGAAGTTGCTCAGGGCCTTGCTAAGTTGCTGAGGCTGGCTTTGAACTTACGATCCTTCTGTCTCAGCCTCCTCAGCTGCTGTGATTACTTGTTTTCTATTTGCTGCATGGCATATTACAGAATGCTTAAAAATGTAAAACATGCATGCTTTTTATCTTCCAGGTTTCATGGGGTGGGATTCCTGGGTGCCCTTCTCAGTCTGAAACCATAGTGGCACTCTCATCTGAGGTTTGGGGTTATTGTTTTGCAAGCACTCTGGCCATAAGCAGAATTCAGTTGTTCCTTCCAGCTGCAAGATGGAGGCCCTAAGCTCCTGCAGGCTCCTGCCATTCAGTACCAGGTGGTGCTCTCTACTCAGGGGAACTTGGTTCTTCCAGGATACCAGGGATCATCTGCTTTTTCAAATCTTTGTGACTTCCACCATGACCTTTAGAACCTCTTGCAAAGAGCTCATATGATCAGATCAGGCTTATCTGAGTGAAACTCCCTTTCGCTCCAAGTCAGCTGGTTAAGTTTGTTAATTACATTTGCAAACCCCTCACCTTTGTTACATAATGTGGCCTAATTATTGGAGCTCTATGCCATTATTTCCAGAGGTCCATTCTCCTTCAAGGTGAAGGGATGACACAGACTGTGCATACCAAGGGGCCAGAAACTTGAGAATTGTCTTAGAATTCTGCTTAGTATACTCAGTGTCAGAAGTTGAGAGAAAGATATCAATAATATCTTGTTCTATTGCAGTTCTTAATTTTTATCTATTTGCAGTCATTTCCCCCTTTTGAAGTGGGATCTTTTTTCCTTATACAATGGAAATGCAATGTTCCAGATGTAAGGAGGCATCACAGAAACCCAGAGTGCTGGAGCAAACGTATATAAAGAAGGTGCATTTGTCTTAGCCAGGAAGAAAAAAGTGAATATGGCCATTTTTTAAGACCCAGGAGTTTCAGTGCTAGAGGAGCTCAACCGTCTCCACTAAGAATAAATGCAAAGATGCTCACTCTACATTGTTGTAATAACAAAAATTGAAAACAAATGTTCAACGTTAGACAAGTAGATAAACATAGTATATTCATAGATGACCAGTATACAGGAGTTAAAATGAATTATATATATAAACATTAAGTAAACACTAAATATATGTAACATTAATCTTAATGTTTAATCTTTAAACATCAGATTTTTGAAATCTATGTTAATCGTATACAAACATGGAAGAGAAAATACAAGTTCATAAATTTGGAAGAAAAGGGAATGAAACTAGAGATGAATATAAAAGACACCAAAGTTCAAGCTGGGTGCCGTGGCCCACACCCACTACTTCCAGCTACTCTGGAAGCTGAGGCAGGAGGATGGCAAGTTGAAGGTCAGCCTGGGCAACATAGCAGGACCCTCTCTTAGAGTAAAAAATAAAATAATAAACGGACTGGGAATGTAGCTCAGCTGTGAAGTGTCCCATGGTTCTATGAAAAAAAAAAAAAAAGAAGGCATGAGAGAAACAAAATTCATCACTTTTTTATTTAAAAATTTCAAAAGTAAATCTAGAAAACACAATGTTAATTCTGGGTAGTGAGTGTTGAGTGGATTTTATTTGGTTTCATTTTAAAGTTATTCCCCATAAACTCTGTTGAACCATAAGAAGAACGTCACAAAAATCCAAATTGAGGAACATTCTATAAAATACTTCAGACGGTCAACATGGAAAATCTGAGAAATTGTCAAGAGTCTAAAGTAACCTAAGGAATATGACAGATAAATGCAATGTGGTATCCTGGGGTCTTATTCTGGAACAGAAAAAGGACAATTGGTCAAAAACTAAACATATTAGCCATGCACAGTGGCACACAGCTGTAACCTCAGGGGCTCAGGAAGATCCTGGTTCAACGCCATCCTCAGCAACTTGGTGAGGCCCTAAGACACACAGTGAGACTCTGTCTCTAAATGAAATATTAAAAAAGGGCTGGAATGTGGCTCAGTGGTTAAATGACACTGGGTCCAATCTTTGGTACAAAAAAAAAAAAACAACACAAAAAACAAACAAACAAAAAACCCACTATGGAAATTAGAATAAGACATGAACTTTAGTTAGCAATCAGTCCAGATTGGTTCTTTAATGGTGATGAACATGCCACAGTGTATCAACCACTGGGGAAACTAGGTGTCGGGTAAATAAACTCTTGAAATACCCCGAGACTTTTATGCAAATCTGAAACTATTCTTATTTTAGAGTCAATATAGTATTTTAAAAAAAATACCATCCCCTACAGCTCCGAGAAAACAAGTTGGCAGGTGTCACATAAAGAAATGTTTATTAATTTATTTTTCAACTGGCAAAACATTAAAATGATACCTATTACATATCATGCATGTTACGTTATATGGGTACCATGGAATATTTCGATACATGTGTAAATTGAATAATGTTCAAATCAGATTAAATGCATCCATCTCCTCCAGCGTTTTTCATTTTATTATGGTGAAAATGTTCTCAATTTTCTCTTCCAGCCTTTTGAAATATGCACTGTGTGACTGCTATTTATAGTCACGCTATTGTGCAATAGAGCACAGAGCACCCATCTACCTGTGACTTAGCACGCAGATCAACCATTCCCCATGCATCCCTCCCTCCTACTCCTCCCAGCCTCTGGGAATCTCTCTTTTACTCTCGATTTCCATGTCATCAACTTTTTTTGGATTTCCACCTATGAGTATGAAAACTCAGCATTGCCTTTCTGTGCCTGGCTTACCTCCCTTAATACACAATTGTTAGGCTTTCTGGTGTCCCCAGAAAGCTCATGTGTAAGACAATGCAAGAAGGTTTAGAGGAGAAATGGTTGGGTTATGAGACCCTTAACCTAATCAGTGAATTAATCCCTAATGGGATTAACTGAGTGGTGACTGAATGTGGGTAGGGTGTGGCCGGAGGAGGTGGGCACTGGGTGTGTCTTTGGGGTACATATTTTGTATGTGACACATGGAGTGTGCTTCCTGGTCATCATGGGAGCTGCTTCCCTCCACCACACTCTTCTGCCATAATGTTCTGCCTCCGAGGAATGGAGCCTGCTGCCTATGGACTGAGACTTCTGAAACTGCGAGCCCCCAAAGAAACTTTTCTTCCTCTAAAATTGTTCTTGTAGGGTCTTTTAGTCACAGCAGTGAAAAAGCTGACTGAAACAACAAACTCCAGTTCCATCCCTGTGGTTGCAGAGGGCAGGATTTTATTCTTGTAATGGCTGAATAGTATTCCATGGTGGATATGAACCACATTTCCTTTATACATGTGTCCAGTTGATGGACCCTTAGGTTGTTTCCATTTCTTGGCTGTTGTGAATAGTGCTACAGTGAACCCAGGAGTGGAGATGTCTATCAATATACTGACTTCAAGCTGGGCACGGCGGCTCACGCCTGTGATCCTAGCATTTAGGGAGGCTGAGACAGGAGAATCGTGAGTTCAAAGCCAGCCTCAGCAATGGCGAGGCCCTAAGCAACTCAGTGAGACCCTGTCTCTACATAAAACACAAAATAGGGCTGGGGATGTGGCTCAGTGGTCGAGTACCCCTGAGTTCAACCTCTGGTACCAAAAAAAATTATATATACGTATATACACTGACTTTATTTCTCTTATATATGTATCTAGGAGTGGGATTGCTGGATCTTATGCTACTTCTATTTTTAACTTTCTGAGGAAGCTCCACACAGTTTTCCATGATGGCTGCACTAATATACATTACCACCAACAGTATACAAGAGTTCCCTTTCTCCATCTCCTCTCCAGCACTTGTTATCTTTAGACTTTATGGTAATAACCATTCTTACCAGAATGAGGTGCTGTTTCATTGTGATTTGCATTTCTCTGATGGTTGGTGATGCTGAGCATTTTCTCAGACCTGTTGATCATGGGTTTGTCTTCTTTTGAGAAACATCTAGTTCAATTTCTTGCCCATCAGAAACATTGGTCTGGAGGCAGGCGAGTCAGCATTGAAATCCTGCATGAAATCCTTGACTCCCAGATTCCATTCCCTCTTTTACAAACTATGGACAATCCTGCCTTAGTCATGGAGACATAAAGAGAATGCGGCTGGGCCCAGTGGTGCATGCCTATAATCCCAAGTGGCTCAGGAGGCTGAGGCAGGAAGATCACAAGTTCAAAGCCAGCCTCAGCAACATGGCGAGGACCTAAGCAACTCAGTGAGACCCTGTCCCTAAATAAAAAATAAAAGAGCTGGGGATGTGGCTCAGTGGTCAAGTGTCCCTGAGTTCAATCCCTGGTACCCACCCAGTCGCCCACCCAAAAAAAGAGAATGCGTAAGTATTAAACACAAAGTGTGGGCTCAGTGTCCTTTCCTTATTCCAATTATATTATATATATTATTTGTTTTATCATCACCTCTTAAGTGTTTGTTTTGCACAGATAAGACAACCCTAGCATCCACAATTCCTGTTTACCAAAACAAGCAAACATTAACAACCATTTTAGAGAACAAGCTTGCATTGCCTGATTTTCATATACAAGTGACCCTGGATAGATTTGCAGTCACTCTTAACAAACACCAACATGTTCCTTGTCCCTTTACCATCATGGAGCCCTGTGGGGAAGAGGCACTACTCATAAGTTATACTGCACCTTGTGCTAAGCCAGAACTTTTGCTCCAAGTTTTCACAAGTCCAAACACAAATCCCATCAGGACACCAATTTTCTATCCAATGAGAGGGAAGAAGATAAAAGGAAAGTGCTGTGACCACAGCCAGCTTCCTCCCTCAACCTCATCAGGGAGGGCGCCAACTTCAGGAGAGAAGGCAAGACCCTGTGTGCACGGGACCACGAAGATCCTTCTCCCTAGGGCACATGTCCATTCCCTACTGCATAGATCCATCCTCTTGGAGACCAGGAAGAGGGCAGGGTCTTCTCCCACCCGTCTCCAGTGTATCCATAAAATGAAATATAGCACCTGAAAATCCTGTTTTCACTGGTAGGACACGGGATGGGGAAAATGCTCATGATATAATTATCAGGGGGAAAAGGTAGAAGTAAAACCTACTTATAGATAATATACATTTTAGGAAAATAATAGGCAAATATTCACTTGCCCAGAGAGAGTTCTGGAAGAATAAACTCTCCACCAAAGAGTAATCATCTCGATGGCAGAATTCAGTCCATTATATTCCTTAGACTTTTCTATGTTTTTCAGACAATAATAGACCTTACTTAAAGGAGAATGAGAGGAGATGAGGTGGGTGTAGGTTAGTTTGTTATTATGGGTCTATGGGCCATGAATCACTAGAAGTAAACAATGATATGAAAAGCCTGTGGTCCCAGCAGAGGGCTCCTTACGTAGGTGTGTGCCTCAAGGTGATCCTCTGCCAATAACAGTATTAGAGGTACAATTTCTGAGCTCTCACTGTGAACCCAGAACATTTCCAAGCTCCTGGCAGAAAATATTTTATTTGTGAAATATTGAAATTCAGGTTCAGATTTGTGCTTTATACTTTATTACCTGTGTGACCTTGGGCAAGTTACTTTACCTCTCTGAGCCTTAGTAGCCTCATTTGTAAACTGGAGATAAAAATAATATGTATCATGGTGTTATTACAGCTACAAATGAAACCATGGTAAAAGACCCCTTACAAATTCTTGGCATATAGTAAGTATTCAACTAATGTTTGCTATGATTATCGCCATTCCATGGATGAAGATGTTAAGCCTTAGAAAAGCTGAATCATTTTCCAAGGTTACATGTCTGGAAATACAGAAGCACTCAAACCCTGTCTTCTCAAATATCAAGGTTTTAGTGATTATTAAAAAGATGACTTGTTGCAAAGCCACATGAGATTAAGAATATACTCAATTGACTTGCCATGGGATTTTTCTTTCTACCTCAGTAAATAATATAAGTTGCTTTGGGTTCAAATGCAACTTCAAAATTAATTTATTTTTTCAAATAACTCTAAAACTGTACCAAGCCTCCTATTTCTACCAAAATGAATATGCTTCTAGGGTATATCCATCTCTTCCCCTGCATTTCTTTAGGAAGTCACCTGATGAAAGAGTGTCCTCTCCAAGTTCCAACTTGGAAGACAAAAGAATCTCATGCCATTTGTTAGAAAGGATGAGTTATATAAAGCAGTAAGTTCTTTATTATAAAGGAAAATGTATTACAAAGCCCCAAGGAGACAATAAAATTTAAAGGAATCCATTACCTTGATTTTATTTACTGCTTTTTTTATTTTTATTTTTTCTGAAAGCTAACACGGGGCTATGTATTGATGTACAGACAAAGCATTCCCTGGTATATTTCAACTTGTCTGAAAGTCAGTTACTTTGGTCTCAGTTCACAGGACATGTTCTCAGCGAAGAACAAAAGATATGTTCACATTAATCATTTCCCCAGCATCTAAAGTATGTATCGACTAGAAGAGAGAAGTAAGTCCTTAGAAACAGGGCCTCTGCGGGTGCCTGTCCTCTGATGAACTCAGGCGAGCTCTCCCGATTGTAAGTCAAGCTAAAGGCCTGGGTTCCCAGCCCAGCTCAGACACCGATGGACCTCCCAAGGAGGAGGTCTTGGTCAGTCTCCCTGGAAGAAATCTCAGAACCTACAGATGACCAAGCTCAGTTCTCCATTTCCTGGATATGTGGCTGGAGAATCTGTATGTGGAATAAGCCCACGGACTCAGTCTTGGCTCTCTGAGTTCTTGTCATGCACTGGTATTTGGTAACTACCAGAGGAATGAGCTACCATTTCCAAGGTCCAGTACCAGCCCCCTTTTCTAGAGCAATGACTCTTTGAATGCCTTACTCCTTGAGAAATGAAAGCTGAACAAATCCATAGTGACCTCTAAGTGCTAGTGTTTTGTTCTCATCTATTATGGTCTTCTTATTTAAATTGAACCTCAGTCCGAAATTAATTGGTGGTACCTATAGACCACACAGCGCCCTCTTGTGATGTAATCCAGCAGGATGCTTTCTTATCTTTTCTTTTGTCCTCATCTTTGAACTAAAAAAATTCACACCTGAGAATTAAATGAATCGCTGCAGTATTTACATTTTATTTTCCATATATTAATCAATTACACTGCATTCTTTTTAAATTTTATTTTATTTGTTCTTTTTAGTTATACATGACAGTAGAATGTATTTTAACATATTATAGATCCATGGAGTCTAACTTCCCATTCTTTTTTTTTTTTGGTACCGGGGATTGAACTCAGGGACATTCAACCACTGAGCCACATCCTCAGCCCTATTTTGTGTTTTATGTAGAGACAGGGTCTCACTGAGTTGCTTAGCACCTCGCCATTGCTGAGGCTGGCTTTGAACTCGCGATTCTCCTGTCTCAGCCTCCCTAAGTGCTGGGATTACAGGCATGCGCCACCACGCCCAGCATAACTTCCCATTCTTGTGGTTGTACATGATGTGGAGTTTCACTGGTCTTGTATTCATGTGTGAACATAGGAAAGTTCTGTCCCATTCATTCCACTGTCTTTCCTATTCCCATCCCCCTCACCCTTTATTTCCCCTTTGTCTAATCCAGTGAACTTATAATCTTCCCTCCCTCTTTGTTGTGTGTTAGCATCTGCATATCAGAGAGAACATTCAGCCTTTGGTTTTTGAGGATTGGCTTATTTCACTTAGCACAATAGTCTCCAGTTCCATCCATTTACCAGCAAATGCCATAATTTCATTCTTGTTTCCATTGTGTGTATATACCACGTTTTCTTTATCTATTCATCTGTTGAAAGGCACGTAGGTTGGTTCCATAGCGTAGCTATTATGAATTGAGCTACAAACATTGATGTGGCTGTATGACTATAGTGTGTTGATTTTAAGTCCTTTGGATATATGCCAAGGAGTGGGATAGCTGGGTCAAATGGTGTTTGCATTCCAAGTTTTCTGAGGAATCTCCATACTGCTTTCCAGACTGGTTGCACCAATTTGCAATCCCGCCAGCAATAACTACACTGCATTCTGACACTGGATTATCATAAATCAGATTGACCATTTGAAAAAAACTCAACATATCATTATTCCTATTTCATAGATGAAGAACCTGAGGTGCTTGGAGGATATGTTGGTCAAAGCCACTGATTTCACTATCAGAAAACTCAGGATTTGAAAGAGTTGTTAGAAGACTGATTTCTAACAACTTTTCACATTTCAATGCATCGTTGCCTGTATTTAGTAACTGTAGACAACTTAAATAGATGGCAGCTGAAGAGGAACATTTACATAAATTATTATATATCAACTGTATGGCACATTAGATACCTTCTAGAAGCATGATTTACAGCATGATTATGACTAGGTCAACTATGCACATGCATATTGTATCAACAACTGCTGCGTAACAAACCACAGAAAACACAAGGCTTAAAACAGCACGCATTTGCAGGGTGCAGTGGTGCACGCCTGTAATCATAGAGGCTCGGGAGGCTGAGGCAGGAGGATCACGAGTTCAAAGCCAGCCTCAGCAACTTAGCGAGGCCCTAAGCAACTAGTGAAACCCTGTCTCTAAATAAAATATAAAAAGGGCTGGGGATGTGGCTCAGTGGTTAAGTGTCCCTGGGTTCAATCCCTGGTACCAAAACAAAACAAACAACTAGACTTTTAATATATCTCTTTGGTCTATGGGTGAATAAGTGATTCTGCTATATTATGGTTTAGATGCT
Source organism: Xerus rutilus (assembly GCA_028644305.1). NCBI lineage: Eukaryota > Metazoa > Chordata > Mammalia > Rodentia > Sciuridae > Xerus > Xerus rutilus. The sequence continues at coordinate 48,264,045 of CM053413.1, forward strand.
AAGTGTCCCCCAAAAGCTTATGTGCGAGACAATGCAAGAAAGTTTAGAGGTGAAATGATTCAGTTATGAGAGCCTTAGCATGGTCAGTGCATTAATCCCCTGATAAGGGTTAACTGGGTGGTAACTATGGCAGGTGGGTGTGGCTGGAAGAAGCAGGACATTGGGGCCATGCATTTGGGGTATATATTTGTATCTGGAGCGTGGAGTCTCTCTGCTTGCTGATCATCATGTGAGCTGCTTCCCTCCACCACACTCTTCCGCCATGATGTTCAGCCTCACCTTGAGCCCTGAGCAATGGAGCCAGCCTTCTATGGACTGAGACCTCTGAAACCGTGAGTCCCCAAATAAATTTTCCTCCCCTTAATTGCTCTGGTTGGTTCATTTAGTCATAGCAGCAAACTAGCTGACTAAAACACATATGCACAAGAACTGGAAAGCATATTAAAAACGCAAAGAATTGATATGTTGGCAAGATACGGCTATGGGTATAAAATGAACTTCCTTACTGAGTAAGTGGAAAAAATTGTATCAATAATTTGCATGTCATAAACCAATACGGCTTTCTCTTCTGTTGTGCTTGCAGATGGAGAACAATGAAAAGAATTTCAAACTGCCAAAGCCACGGAGGTCTCTAAAATATATTCAGTGGCTTTGGATCTCAAGTGGAGCTCAACTGTGAGATGCCCAATTATTCTTTACAGTTCTGCACGCTCTGCACATTAGGGCAGGCACCTTCTCTGGGCTGTAGCACTTCCGCAGTCTCAGGAAACCTGAAGGAACAATCCTTTCTCAATAGCCACGATTTCTGATCGCTGAAGCTCTGCCTATTTAAGAATCAAGATGTTAGTTGTTTTAAAAGACTGTAACTGTTTGGAACAGAAATCAGTCTTGAAAAGTATCTGTTGTTCACGTACTTGTGTTTTAAAATAGAATTGATAGAAAGCATTTTCCCAGATTTTGACAGTATTGTTCTTTGCTATAATGCGGTGACATCCTTGAAGCCTGTGGAGCAAAGCAGGGTTTCTTTGCCCTTACATAAAATATTCTGAGGATGCTATGCTTTCAAGTGCTCATTTATATCCTTCTCATTGTTTTCTGTGCTCTCACTTTTTCCCACGAGACTCTAAGTATGCCCGCCTCTGACAGGCTGCTTCATTTAACACTGCTTCTTCTAATAGTGTATCAAATTAGACAAACCCACCTTATTAGGATTATTTGTAAAGGCAGAGTGATTGTGCTCTGAGTAAGGGCCAGGAGTCATCTCACCTGAGCAAGACTCATTCCAAGACTCATTCCATCCACACATGGAAGGTTTGGTGGTGTGTTTTTTGGCTGGCTCTTCCCTGGTTCTGTACCCAGGGACCGACAAGAGCCAGATTGTTAAGGAGATAGAAGAAAGGGCCAGATGGATAAATAAAATACACTTGAGCTACTGTGCTCAGGACAGTAAGTAGTTCATAACCTTACACTGTCAAGGATCCATTTTTCAGATAAATTATGGACTTCTGCAAAGCTTTGACTTATTTTGCCATCTTATTTTGGAGCATGGGGTGAGTTGGTCCATTCATCCATTCATTCTAGGCTTTCATTCATTCACCCCTACATGGAAGAGGTGCGCGCACACACACATACGTATATAAAGGTGCGATCTGGGCTAACAGAGAGTATGTGCACTTTGCTGTGTAAGAGATTGGGATTCAAATCTTGATTTCAGCACTTATTAGGTAGATTTTTGCTTAACCTCAGTTTTCCTTTCTGGAAAATGGGGGCCAATATATGGCTTGCAGTGTTGCTGAGATCGTTAAATGGAATGACTTTGGTATCCACACACAATACCTGGAAAAGTTAAGAGCTCCACAAATGTCAACTTCTTTCCCTTTTCCCTTCAGAGAGTGTGAAAAGTGAGCTGGGTTTTGACGGATGCGTAGGGAGTCGATAAACCAAATACCAAATCTCCAACAGGGAACCTGGCTTTTACAGCCAAGCCAGATATAGGGATTTACTTCTGGAATTGGAAGATGATTTGTGAAATGGTTGCTCCGTGCTCCACAGAGTGAAAATCGTCTATTACTTTATCTTTCTTTGACAATGTTAGTACCTTGACCTAGCAGATTTCTGGATTCACTTGTGCCACCTCACCAATAAAACATGGTTGAGCCCTCGTTCCATCAAGCAGTGATGTGGCATTTATCAGGATATGAGGAACAGAGAGAAAGACCCTAAAAATCAATAAGATGAGCAAGAGAAATGTAGTCCTTCCACGACCGTTTCCCCAGGGTCTGGAGTTAAATCAGGTAGAACTAATAAGAAGCATGAAATCCTTTTATTTAGCCTAGATCTATCCATCCAGTCAATGTACATTGAAGGAACAGGTCCCACTTGCCCACTCTTGCGGTCAGGGGGTGGGGGAGGGGCAAGCCCTGGCACAGAGTGACATCAGGGCTATCAACGTGGGAGGAACTGCCAAGGGAAGCTGGCAGCAATTGAGCTGGCATTTTGAAAGTGCAGTTAGAGTTGACCAAGAAAAGGAGCGAAAGAAACAGTGTGTGGAGAGAAGAAGGTAAGCAAAGGGTGGAGACTCTCATGCACTTAGCTGGAAGGAGAAGCCTGATCGGATAGACGAGGCACCTAGCCCATTAAAAAGAACACAAGCAGAAAGAAAAAAAAAATCTCAGGACAGTGAGATGCTACACAATTTTTTTCTTGGAGCCCTCATTTTAAAAAAAATCATGCTTCTATCCTTTCCCTTCCTGCTTGTGACTTGGGTCTTTCCAAGGACCTACCACCATTACAACAGCTGCTGCCAAGGCTGAGCCCAGCTCTGCAGCCTTCCCAGATCAGCACAGGCCTTCCACTTCTTCCTGCAGGGAAAGGCCTCTCTGACCAAGGGTTACAAACTCTCAAATGGAAAAGGCAGGAAATGCAGGGAATTTATTCTCTGCAGGAGCCAGTGAAAGAAGGGACATAGAGGACAAATGACCTGCTTCCTTGCCCCAGCCTATAATACCCCAGGTGTGCTCACCTGTCTCCCAGAGCATCCTAGTGAGGTCAGGCCTGGTGGCCTAACACAGTTACCTGTCCATCGATGCCTCCTTCATCAACTTGTCTTTTCTTGCTCCTTTTCCTGGAATTGATTTTCAAATAAACTGCTTGAATGTAAATGCTCATCTCAGGAGGAACTTTCCAGAACACAGCTTTGCTTAAGCATCTGGGTGGTACCCAGGGCAGCAGGTTGATGCACTCACAGGGCAAAGGTTAAGGAGGGCCGAGGCAAGAAAGCAGAATCCAAGCTGATTCTAGGAAAGGAGTCAGTCTTTATGTTGGTCTTTGAATTTTGAAATTTTGTTTGGCTATATCTTAAGGAAGATGAAATGAGTTAATTCCTATGAAGTACTTAGAAAAGAACTTGGAATATAAATATAGTAGTCTCCCCTTATCTGTAGGGAATATGTTGAAAGACCCCCAGTGAATGCTGGAAACTGTGGATAGTAGCAAAATCTCCATATGGTATGTTGTTTCTTATAAAACCTGCCATATTGCCACGTAATACCACAGTTAATCTATCTTTCCATGTCACATGCTCTGGTGCTTCCTTTGTGTCACCGCTCTTGTATTTGGGGACAATTATTAAGTAAATAAGGATCATGCTGTGATACTCAGGAGTCATTTGGTAACTGAGATGACTGTTAACCAACTGGTAGCATATACTATGTGGATACACTGGACAAAGGGATGATTCACATCCCAGGCAGGAATTTGTGGGACCAGTGTAAGATTTCATTTCAATTCTCAGAATTAAAGCTTACAAATTGTTTCTGAAATGTTCTCTTTAATATTTTTGTATCATGGTTGACTACGAATAAACTGAAACTTCCAGAGAGTGAAACCACAGCTAAGGAGGGTTATGTATCAACCATTCATATAAATTCTTCCTTTGATACCTATGTGTGAGAGTATGCTCCCCAAAAGAGGATGGCTTTAGACAGGAGAGAGGTATGAGAAGGACACCTGATCATTGATGATGCTTCCACCCCATGGTGGCACCAATTTCATCAGCTACCTTCTCTCTCCTTAGATGGGATTTCTCTTGCTACTTAAAGACTTTATTGGATATGGAACTCATTGATGATAACTGAATGGAGTCCCTGGTTTCATGCTCTGAGCAGAAGCTTCTGGACAAACGCCCTTTAGGAAGAGGGAGTTGGGAGAGTCGGTCAATCCCAGATTTCTAGACTTGCCTCCTGCTACCCTGCTTCTGAGTCAGGGGATCTGGGTTTGAAACTGTCACTCATATTGCTTATAAGCCACCCAGCAGATGTGCAGCCAGGTTTGAGACCACGTTGCTGTGTGGTTTGGGTCCCCACCATCCACATCACAGAGTTTTGTGATATCATAACAGAAAGGGTGGATTTTCTTTCTTTCTTTCTTTCTTTTTTTTTTTTCCAGAGCAAAATCTAAGACTGACTCTCCTTTTACTGCAACTAATGTCAGAACAAGTGGCATCACAAACCTTTACAGGGAGTTTCTGTTTTCACACTTTCAAAGAAAGGAGAGGAAAATGTTACTCTCAGTGTTGAGATAAGTGACATTCTGGAAATATCTGGATGTCCTGTTCTTCAGACTGACTCTTTTAATTTGTATCCTTTAAAGACTTGGGGATGGTTTAACAAGGAACTAACATTTTAAGGAAGACATTGGTAAAACATTCTATTTTAAAAATAGATGCACAGCTGAAGGAGAAAACGGGTTTTTCTCTGTGCATGCACATGGCATTTTGAACTGTTCTAAATAGGCCTGCAGTGATAAATAATCAGCTATTGGAGGAAAAATAGTTTCATCTTATGTCTATGAAGAGAGATGCTGTGCACAGAAATTAACAGTAACTCTATATGGCTTTGCAAATTTCAGTTCTCAAAGTACTTTCACATGAGCCGTCTGTCTCATGGCATCCAGATGCCCTTTGAGATAGCTGGGGCTATGCCATCTCTCCTTTGTAACCCTGAATCCAAGGATTTGGAGAAATGGAAATTAAGAATACAGGAAGCATCCCTCAGATAGGAGGGATTTTTTTATTGGCTATTAAATTATAGAAAATATTTTTGGCCGATGTAGTACTTCATACTCAATTCAAAAGAAACTCTGGATCACCATTTGACCCAGTTATCCCACTCCTTGGCATATACCCAAAGGACTTAAAATCAGCGCACTATAGAGATGCAGCCACATCAATGTTTGTAGCAGCTCAATTCACAATAGCTAAGTTATGGAACCAAACTAGATGCCCTTCAATAGATGAATAGATAGAGAAAATGTGGTATATATACACAATGGAATAATACTTAGCCCTGAAGAAGAATGAAAAGATGGCATTTGCTGGTAAATGGGTGGAACTGGAGGATATCATGCTTAAGTGAAATAAGCCATTCCCAAAAAGTCAAAGGCCAAATGTTTTCTCTGATATGTGGATGCCAACCCACAACAAGAGGGGGAGAGGAAGAACAGACGTTCATTGGATTACACAAAGGGGAATGAAGGGAAGGGAGGGAGATTGGAATAGGAAAGACAGTGGAATGGATGGGACAGAACTTTCCTATGTTCGTATATGAACACACGACCAGTGAAACTCCACATCATGTCCAACCACAAGAATGGGAAATCATACTCCACATATGTAGAATGTGTTAAAATACACTCTATTGTCACGTATATCTAATAAAAACAACAACAAGAACCTCCAGCATAAGACATACTCAGCCAAAGGGAGGAGTTTTTACAAAGATTTCCTAAGCTCTCCAGTTAAAATATTGCCCCAGGTGCAGTCTGGTTGATTCCATTCCCTTGCTGCTCAGCATCATAATCATACGCAGGTTTAAGAGTGGGGCCAGGAAGTGGTTGGAAGGGGAATCTCCGGGAGATGCTCGCAGATGGAGTCACAACTGGGGAGAACACAACTAGGCTCAGGACCTCCATGAAAACACTCAAATGCTATACATTCCACAAGCTGCAAACCATGTGGAGAGAAAGAGATTCTCACCCTCTTTCCTCCCTGCCTCTTGTTAAAAGCTGCAATTTGGTCTGGATTCTGGAGGTGTGTTTATGTAACAGAGGATTGTAACTCAATATGTTGGGAAGGAAAGCAAATTCAGAAGGCCATTTTGCACGTGTTTGATTCTCCCATCCATCTTGCCTGAGGCAGAAGCAAGAAAGGGAAATGCAGTTCACTTGCATGGCCACAGGCCTCAGCAGACTTCTCTGCATGTGATGTCACCATCCCCATTGCAAAGACGGTGAGAAAGGCCAAGGGACATGCATGAACCTAGAAGACACTGTGTTAAGTGAAATAAGCCGGGCACAGAAAGGCAAATGCTTCATGATGTCACTCGTGTGGGATCTAAAAAAGTTGATCTTATAGAAGTGGAGAGTGGGGTGGTGGTTACCAGAGGCTGGGGATGGTAGCAAGGAGAAGGGATTGAGGAGGGGTTGGTTGAAGGGTACATGATTACTGTTAACAGGGAGGAAGACGTTCAAGAGATCTATTGGACAACATGGTGACTCTAGTTTAATCTAGTTAAATATGCAAAGAGCAGATGCAACAGCATTCACCACCAAAATAACTTTCCTGTGTATATATATGAATGCACCATAGTGAATCTCTACATCACATTACAACTACAAGACAAGGATCCTAAACAGAATAAGATGTACTCCATATTTGTATAAATATGTTGAAATAGACTCTATTGTCATGTATAACTAAAAAGAACACAAAAAAATGTTTTTGTTGTTGAACTCAGGAGCACTCGACCACTGAGCCACATCCCCAGCCCTATTTTGTGTTTTATGTAGAGACAGGGTCTCACTGAGTTTCTTAGGGCCTTGCCATTGCTGAGGCTGGCTTTGAACTCGCGATTCTCCTGTCTCAGCCCCTCAAAGTGCTGGGATTACAGGCATGCGCCACTGCGCCCAGTTTAAGATTTTTTTAAAAAGTATCAGCTAACCCATAAATGCTTACATTCTCATCTATTAACAAAAAAAGCCTAAGCAAGTCCCACTGGTACACACAGTTGGCAATACCACCTTTCCTTCCTGGAAAATTTATCAGTGAAAATTCACGTAACTCGATCTAATTTACTCTTCATTTCTCAGTATACTGGGCGAGATTATTGAAAATGGTCTCCATGTTTTCCTTCTCTTGTTCTTATTACAGTGCTAACAAGACTCATGTAAAAACCAGACCTCAGGGATTCTTTCTGATATAAAGTCTTAATCCTTAATCATAGCAACAACTATTCATCTTCTGCTTCCACATCAGGCTTTGAGAAATACATGTCAGAAACAGCCCAATTCCTAAGCCCTCCATTTGCTGATAGCATGCTCTGTATTATAAAAACAATAGGAAGAAAATAGATACAGATTTTCTATTTCTGATTAGACCTATGAATGTGAATATAAGAAAAGTCATTCATTTTCTGGAATAATTGAGCAGAGACTTATTTGGTACCTACTGTGTATGGACTGCTACTGTGTCCTATGGAAGACAGGCAAATGAACCTACTGTCCAGAGGTTTATTTTGGTACCGCTTTTAACTTCCTACACAAGAACATCAGATGTAATCACCAGAAACTATGTACCTGAAGCACATTATCACTTTTGATTTCTATTCAGTATATACTCCAAAAAAATGGGCAATGTCTGACTGCCCAACTCTTTTTATTTTTATTTTTGGTACTGGTACTGGGGACTGAACCCAGGGGAGCTTAACCACTGAGCCACATCTCCAGCCCTTTTATATATTTGATTTTGAGACAGGGTCTCACTAAGTTGCTTAGGGCCTCACTAAGTTGCTGAGGCTGGCTTTGAACTTGCGATCCTCCTACCTCAGCCTCCTGAGCCACTGGGATAACTGTGCTACCATGCCAAGCCAACTGCCCAACTTTTATAAGCTCTTCTTGCTCACATCAGCAAGATTCAGCAATGTGGACTTCATTATACAACCAGGTTCAAACCTTCATTCTCATAATACTCCCTATGTAGACTTGGGCTATTTACCAAATTGTACTAAACCTTAGCTTCCTGGTTTATAAAATGAAGACAGCAATAGATTCTGGGCCACAGGGTTGAGTAATAATCAAATAAAAGAATGCATGAATAGTGCTTCAGCTCATACCCAGAAATAAAGATTGGTATCATTATTGATATCAGAAAGGCTCATGGCAGTTAATCACAATTGTGGAATTTCTTCATTAGATGTAGTCTTTCATTTGAGATGTAAAACTTTCATTCAAAAGCAGTCCTGCTGCTGGACACAGTGGCGCGCGACTGTAATCCCAGCGGCTCTGGAGGCTGAGACAGGAGGATCACGAGTTCAAAGCCAGCCTCAGCGACTTAGTGAGGCCCTAAGCAACTCAGTGAGACCCTATTTCTAAATAAAATATAAAAAAGGGCTGGGGACATGACTCAATAGTTAAGCGCCCCTGGGTTCAATCCCTGGTTCCTCTCCCCCGCAAAAAATCATGTTTTGCAAGCCTGAGATGTAAAGGGACAATTGGGGAACGGGGTAATTGAAGCACGGATGGGGTACAGCTCTCTGATCTCTTTTCCTACCCCAGTGCACCACCTTCCTATCTCCCACAGATTCCGTGGAGCAGCTTCATGAATTCCTACCATTCAGCTTAAAAATTCTGATGTTAAATTTTATGCTTATAATTATATAAAAAGCCAAGATAATCGGGTCGTTTGTGCCATCTAGTACATGTAGGAATTTCACTAACATACTTTCATATGCCGCCCACTGTAATTAAAAACACATCCTAGTTATGCAGATGCTAGCACATCTGCATCTGCAAATATGGGGGAGTGGAGAATGGAAGTCCTTTAATTAGGCAAAGGGGGATGAAGGGAAGGGAGGGGACGGGAATGGGAAAGACCGTGGAATGACTGGGACAGAACTTTCCTGTGTTCACATATGAATACACGACCAGGGAAACTCCACATCATGCACAACCGCAAGAATGGGATGTTAGACTCCATGTATGTATGATATGTCAAGATACACTCTACCATCATATACATCTAAAAAGAACAAATAAAAGAGAGAAAAAAAAATCACAGTAATGGGCTGGGGTTGTAGCTTAGTGGTAGAGCACTTGCCTTGCATGCCTGAGGCACTGGGTTCAATCTTCGGCACCACATAAAATAAATAAATAAATAAATAAATAAATAAATAAAGATGTAAAAAAAAAAACCCACAGTAATGTGAATATCCACATCATTCATTCAATCATTTAATAAATATACATTGAGAATTATTTACATCTCAGGCCCTAGAGGTTTCTTGATTGTGCAGATAATACAAAAGTTACTCCTTAATTCTAAGTTGCTTTTGAAAAGTACTATTTTTATCTTTTTCATCACTGTATCCACAGAATTCAGCATGAAGCTGACATACCCCATAAATACTTGTAGAGCTGAAATTCTCAGGTTAATAGATGATTGCTCTTCCACTTTAGAACGTTAACACAGTTCTCATAGATTGAAGGTTGTTCTTCTCTACTGAGGAATGAGGCTCACGTAGGTTTTGTCTGTAATAAGTAAAATATATACTCCCATCTCTTCTGGGCCAAAGCCTCTTTGGGCCACTTAAGGACTTTCTAATAAAACATAGCCCCTCCATTGACTTAAAGTACTTAATTAAGCAGGAACAGAAGCGTAAGTTTAATCAGTACTAAAAAGATCTGTAATGACTGTTAGCTCCAGAGCCTGTGGGTGGACACCCAATTGTCCATGAACGGCCCCACCCAGTGTCAGAAAGAAGCAGCTAACCACACACCTGTTCTGCAAGCTGCGCAGATTGGCAAATGCACTACGAATACTCAGAAAGGCCAATTCTCAAAGCCATTTCCAGCAAATATTTACTTGCCTTAAACCTCATGCCTCAATGATGTTTCTAGGGGCCCTGATATGCAAGTGGGGAAAATCTGTTAAATATTTCCAAACGGGTCATGAGCTTCCCTTTCCTTTCCTCTCCCAAAATATGTCAAGCTCATCCCTCTGCAGGAGAAAGGAAAGAGCAATGTTATCATCTGTATGGAACAAAAAGAAGCTGGCAAAGGGGATCACGTGATCACGACTGCTCTGTGCAAAATGTGTGCTGTGCACTTAGCACTTTGGATGCACTCGTTTGCAAGGATTGCATTTTATAGGCGAGGCCATGTGACAAGACCATAGAAGTGCTAAGGGACAGAGCTGGAAATCAAAGCCACTTGTTTTCATTACTGAAGCTCTAGGTGGGAAATAGCTGGCTCAATGAAACTGAGTGATGGAGAGTTTTTAAAGGAGATGAATTTTAAAAGGGATGGGAAAGGTCTGAGGAAAGCAGGAAAGGACAGTGCCAGTGCAGTACCCTGAGAGTAATAAGCCGCAGGAACTGTTACCACCCTGGGTCTGAAAGATCAGAGACCAAGAAGGGAGGGATGGGAGAAAAGGGGATAGATGGATAGAGATGGCTGCTTCACATGTGGCCTTTGCTAGAGGAGCCAACTTAGAGACCCCTCGGGAGGAAGCACGGGAATAAATGACCGACCTCAGTCCCCTCTCAGCCTCTACTCTCCTGACAGCACCTGCCAATGAGATGCCTCAGAGAAAGGGGTGTCCCCACTGAGGGCCATTCAGGTCAGTCTTCTGGGCACATAATGGATGGGAAAGTGGCTCTAGAGGGACAAACAGGAGCTGTCCATCACGTCGTGTGCCTAAAGGGGAACATGCTTTACCAGGCATACTCTGCCCCAGATGCAAATACTCATTGCTTGAATGTGCTCTGTAGGCAATCTGTCTGGGCTGAGGATCCAGAGCGGACTAGCTTATTATCCTGCTCTCCACCAGCTTAGACTCACGGCGTCTTGAATGCTTTTGACCTGCCATTTGAAATACCATTTGTCCCCTATTAGGTCCCAGGCTTGGCTCCATTTCCACCCAAACAGTCCAAGCATGCTGCCTTCAGTCTTTTCTTCCTTTTAGATATACATGACAGTAGATTGTATTTGGACATATTATATATACACAGAGTATAACTTATTCTATTTAGGATCTCACTCTTGCGATTGTACATGATGCAGAGTTACCCTGGTCATGTATACATAAACAAGGCTAGGAAAGTTACGACAATTAATTCTACTGTCTTTCCTATTCTTCTCCCTCCCTGCTCCCCTCTCCATCCTCCTTTGTTTGGGGTTAGCATCCACAAATCAGAGAGAACATTTGACCTTTGGTTTTTTGGGGGATTGGCTTGTTTCACTTAGCATGGTAGTCTCCAGTTCCATCCATTTACCTGCAAATGCCATCATTTCATTCTTCTTTATGTCTAAGTAGTATTCCACTGTGTATAGATAACACATTTTCTTTATCCATTCATCTGTTGAAGGGCACCTAAATTGATTCCATAGTTTAGCTATTGTGAGTTGAGCTGCTATAAACATTGACGTGGCTGTGTTACTGTAATATGCTGATTTTTAAGTCTTTTGGATATAAACCCAGGAGATTGGGTCAATTCCCTCAGATGTCCCACTATATTTCTTAGCTTCTCTTATTTCCACAACCTTCTGTTAACCAGCCTGGAACCCGACTGAGGAGAGCTAATGATCTAATACATGACTGAGTGATGTTGATGTTATTTTATCACATTAGGCATTGAAAGGGGAAAAAGGGAGAACATTGGAGAAAAACACTTTCTCCTACCAAAGACATAAAAGATAAGAAACCCAGTGCTATATACCTTGCTCAGATCTGAATAAACTGCATTTTTATCCATGGTAGGAGTTGAGTCCAGTGGGAGGAAGGCAGACACCATTAGAGATTTCAAGGTTGCCCTGTAAGTGGATTGAATGTAAGTGCTTTCATTGCTGCAGCTTGAAAGAGTTGAAATTGTTCTTGGAGCAAAATGTAAGAACCTTAACTAACTCCCTTGGTCATTTATTAGTATGGCCAGAGCAGTCTTATCTTTGATTACCTCCCTTCCCCCACTGCAATAGAGAAAGCCTTGTGGCTCTGGAATTTTCCACTCGGTGTTTGCAAAGTGTTTAGAAAGCTAGAACTCCCCTGAAGCAGATGGTCCTGCAGAAGACCCTTTGGAGAGACCAGATGTCTAGAAATAGAAATTCTAAGGGTAAGGCACTGTTGCATTCACCAGGAGGTAGGTCCACCAGAGGGGAGACAAGCTTTTCCTATTCAGAGGGGACAATATTTCTTTTGAAGTGGTCTGAAAGCCACGCTCAACTGAAAGAAAGCTCAGAGTTGGAGATCTGACCATATTGGAAATTAGCATTGCTAATGAGTTTTTCAGAGAATCACAGATTATTTTAATCCACTTAACCTTTCTATAAATATTCAGTGTAGAAGACAGTGGACTTCTATTTTTAACAGTCTAATAATGGGTAAATGTTATTTTTAAGGCAGCAGCAATAAATGCTCATATCATTTTTTCAAACCAGAACCATCAAATAACAGCATGTTGCTTTATTTTTTTTCAGTTCTCATTCCATGTGAGAGTGGTAGCCAACTGTCTGGATTGTCTGATAAATGCGGAAGTGAAGACAGTCTTAAGTGGCTGGCTGACAGAACTATTTGTTCTAGAATGACAGGTGTATGGGGAAGTACCCAAGTATCAGGCACTCTTTGTGAGCCCAGAGGAACATCTCTAGGAATCCAAGCCTTCTACAGGGGATCTGTGTGGTCCACAAGGAGCTCATCGCCACCTTTAACATGGCCTCCACTTGGGAGGACACTAAAATCTGCAACCCTTCCAGAATGTTCCCTGAACAAGATGGCAAACACAGTCTGCATCCACTAATGCAAATGAATCCATTGCCCATTTTCAAGGTTGAGCGCCTCCAAAGAACTTAGGTTTCTTTATTGCTGTCTGTAGCCACACTCATTCTCATGTTGATTCATTGATTTATCATTCATTTATTTACCCATCAAACACCTGTTGGACATCTACTATGTGCCAGGTGCTTTTCTCAAGACTGAGGAGATGCTCTCCTAGATGTGTCCTGCATTTCTAGAAAGGAGATAATAATTAAATGAGAAAATATATAAACAAGAGTATAATGGGGCCAGGCGCAGTGGCGTACACCTGTGATCCCAGCAGCTTGGGAGGCTAAGGCAGGAGGATCGCAAGTTCAAAGCCAGCCTCAGCAACTTAGGGAGGCCCTAAACAACTTAGTGAGATCCTATCTCTAAATAAAAAAATAAAAAGGATGTGGCTCAGTGGTTCAATCCCCAGTATCACCAAAAAATAAAATAAAAATGCATAATAGGCAGTGGAAAGTACAAAAAAGAAGAAAAAAACACCATAACACACACATGCACAACAACAACTGTTGCTACTACAGGGGGAAAATTGCTCTCCTATCTCTAGTCACCACTGAGATTAGGTGGTCAGCAAAAAAAGACCCCTCAAAAGCAGAAAGTACAGCTAAGGATTGAATGAGAGGAGAGAGATCTGAGGAGAGAACATTCCAGGCTAAAGGAACAGCAAGAGCAAAGGCAGGGGAGGCCAGTATGGCTGCAGGGAAAGGGAAGAGGTGGGAATTAGATAAAATCAAGAAGGTACTTGGATGGCTGGGGACATAGCTCAGTTGGTAGAGTGCTTGCCTCGCATGCACCAAGGCCCTGGGTTCAATGCCCAGCACCACCAAAAAAGAAAAAAATAAGTTACATGGGGCCCCATAACAATCACAAAGGCTTTGAAGGTGCCTTGATGAGCTTGGATTTTCCTTTAAGCCTATGGTATGAATGAAGTGTTTTTCTTAGTCCAGTGACATGATCTGATTGACAAGGGATGGATATGGGTTCTATATGGAGAGTCTTTCATGGAGGTGAGAGAGAAAGCAGTGAGACCTCCTGGGATCCACTGTGGGAAGAGGTGATGGTGAGTGGTGGCAGGGGACACTTAGAGCATGTGACAGCCTCATCTGAAACAAAATAGGAGGCCTAATGGGCTAAGCCAACCAGAATATCAGACTCGTAGCCTCAGAACCTCATCTAGGTTAGGTTGACCCCAAAGCCCTTCAGAGATGATTCAGTGAAATCCTTCCATTAAAACCTGAGCAAAACCGAAACAAACAAATGCAAGGACACCTCCAGGGTCATGGAGCAGATCACTAACATCCCCAACATGGAGTGACTCATTTCCTTTTGTCTTGGCTCTTAAATAACATGCCAAGTTCACATGGAACCCAGCGGGGCCTGGGACTGGACCTCGCTGGCCTGGTGGACACTGTCTGCACCAGGAGTTCCCAGCCTGGTGTGAATCCACACAGTGGGGACAGCTAAGGAGTTCTCACAGGGTTCCTGTATCCATATGTGGATTAGTCATATCCTGCACACTAAATAAATAAAATGACAGAAGCCATCACGAGGCCTCTAAAGCAGACTGGTTATCAGCTAGATAGCATCCTACTAGGTTTAAATCTTAGCTTTGTTAAATATTAACCATGTACTTCCAGATAAACCACTTCAGTCTTTGGGTCTTGGTTTCCTCATCTATCAACTAGAATGAAAATAGTAACTTTTTAATTTTGTGAGACCAAATAAGCTGATCCAGCAAAAAAAAAAAAAAAAGACAATTTTTTTTTCTTTTGCTTGAAATGGGGATCTTCAGATTCCAAGCTGGTGAGAATTCCTACCCAGCCTGAAGAACTTCAAGAATGGTTCTCTCCTAAACTCTGCTCCAGCAGGGCTCCTTATCCAACACCTAGCAGGAGCTGTGGCCTTGGTATAAAGACATCATTATGTGGGTCAGGATTATTCCACCAATCCTTGCTCAGTGTTTATTTAAATGCCCGTGGCTTTTTCTTTTTACCCTACTTCACCTCTATTCATTTGCTTAATTTACTCCCTTGAGTCTCTCATTGGAATGTGACATTCTGGTAAGCAGCTGAGTAGGGATGGGGAGATGTTCCTCTCAATTACAAAGGGGCCACAGAGTATATCCAGAGTTCGACATGTTGTGAGAACTCTGCAGGGTTATGCACAAAGAGGCTGCAGGAGGAGGAAGAGAAAAGAAGCTGGGGGTCCCAGAGCCCTGTCTGTACAGGCGTAGTGTGGGTTCAGAGCACTCTCTTGAGCGTGTTTCATTTCTTCCCCACAGCACCCCACCAACAGCACTATGAGGTGCGTGTACCCATTTTACAGAGGACAAACTGAGGCAAAGAGGCCCAAAGGGACTTTTCACATCATACAGCCAGTGAATGGAAACAGGACTCGACTCCAAGTTGCCTGGCTTCTTGTCAAGATTTTATTGGTCAGCTGGTGTGGTCCCCTAATGCCCTCCCCCACCCAGTCATTACTGTGTGCATAGGAAGGACAGGGGAAAAAAGGAGGAATCAGAAAGAGAGATGGTGGTGATTCCTACCATGAGGTGGTGACAGTGGATGTGTGTGTGTGTGCAACAGGGAGAAAGAAAGATCCAAACAAGACTGGGGACAGATTCTGCACTAATGACCATCTATTCAAAATATGGTCAGCTCATGTGCATTTCAGCTGGACCACCGCCACGTTCACTGAATAGCACAGATAACCTGGGTTCACCAAATACCACACCTGTCCCGAGTGGGGCCGTGAATTGGGGGAGAAGGGCATGAGGATCTCCCCTCCCCGTGTGGCCATGTAAGTCACCTGTAGAAATCACCCTCAGAGTACCTGTGGGAGTACAGCATGCAACCTGTGGGTCAGCCTTTCTGTGGATTTGGTGCCAATCCCCCCAAAACACGTTTCCTTGGGGGTGCCGTAATTGCAGCCCCTGGAAATAGTCAAGCTCAACTCCTTTCTGCAAAGGAAAAAATAATAAAAATAAAAAAGATCCAAGTCACATTTAAACCAGTGAAACCTTTCTAATGTTGAGATTTTGCGGAAGGTTTTAAGTACCACTCGTGTGAATAACCGAACCCAAGTTGTGATCGGTCCCCTTCCACAGTCACCAGTGTCTAAAAATCCTGTCTTCCATATCATCATCTTAATGATTATTTATGGACAGCGTATGAATTTCCCAAACGGGGATCATGCATAATACCCATGCATTTCCATAAAAACGAGGGCAATTCTTTTCGAACCAACATACCCACATTAACCTAATCTATGCAAATCTATTCATAAGGATTTTTTCTATTTTTTTATAAAACCATGGCTTCCCCTCTGCACCCTCAACGTGCAAAATCCTGCCTCCTTTGCATCTTCCAGTTTGTTTTTAAGCGCTGTGGTTGAGGGAGGAGGGGGCTCTGGGTGTAACAGGGGAGACGGTGCCTCTCCTGATGCAGAGCGCTGGCTCGCGCAGGGCTGTCCTGCACTTGCAGTGGTGAGCCAGGCGCCAAGTGTGGGAGCTCACCATGGTGGTAACCACCTCCCCCCCAGAGCAGGCAGCCTTTCACCAGAGGGAAGTATCAGGTTCCTGCACTCGGCTCTGGGCTGTCCCTGTCTACTAAAATGACCGTTTTGCCATTTCTCTGCCAATAAAGCAGGCGCTGCCCCCTGATTGGTATAGCCTCTCACTTTCCCTCCGCATTGATTTTCTTGTTCTCTTCCTTCGCAAAAAAATAAAAAAAAAAAAAAAGGAGGGACAAGTGGCTGCCGCTGTGGACAGAGAAGCTTTATTTTTAGTATGAGACAACCTCTATTTTCTTTCAGGAGAGGGAAGTTGGATTATCAATTCTTTTGTAAATGTGTATGGTGATATTTGCTCCGGTAAGTTTCTCTCTCTTTTCTCTCTCTCTCTCTTGATTTATAGTTGGCAGTGTGTGTGTGTGTGTGTGTGTGTGTGTGTGTGTGTGTGTGTCTGGGTACATTTGGGCTGTACACTTTTCTTTCCAAATATGATTTTTTGGAAATCTTTTGTGATACTCTTTTTTTTAAAAATTTAACTTTGCTTTCTTTGATTCTTATGTTTAAACCAAAGTGGCTGTGTTATGTGACAGTAGAATGCTTTTATTAGCTGTTGAAGTATATGCCAGGTTGCTTCCAACATAGTAAGGAAACTATTTAAGCAAACTTAGAGTTGGCTTTATAAAAATGTAATGTCATTCTACCTGAACCTTCCTTTGGAGTGTTTAATGTCCTGGGTGCCTTGGTTATGCTAGCCATTTTAATTAAAGTTTCTTCATCAGTACCACAGTGAGACTGTCTTAAACTCCATAAATAGCTACCAAATATTGTGTGCTGGGCTGAAAGATGTGTGCTAATGTCCTAAGGTCTTATGCAAGGTAGAATGAATGAGGTGAATTTTCCCTAAGATCCAGGAACACACACCTTTAAAAAGAGACCCCCATTTTTGTGCAAAAAGCATTCAGATCATTAAATTCCATTTCTCACATTCCTCGAAAAGCTGGATCCCATGGGGCTGTTGCATCTCTTTGGTGTTTCTTTGCACTGTGTATTAGTACCAGCGTTTGTCAAATGCCCATCCCTGGCTATGGTGTTTCCATATCTAAAACTAATCAGGAGAAAAGTTGCTATTATCAAATTCAAACTAGTGTACAATGACTGGTCACTTTTGCTAGCAATGGTTTCTAAATGCATTACCTGGTTAACTGCTGTGTTTTTTGTTTGTTCAAAGTGTAAAAGATGGCTCAATTTTTTGCTGTTAATTCCAAAGTCTGAGAGAAAGTCTATTAATGCAATTATCCTAGACAGAGATGATAAGATGATTAACTACGCTAATGGAAACCAGCGGATGCTTGTATCTTCTCTTTTGGTTACACAATCAACAAATCTGCATAGCCCTTTCCATGGTGAAATGAGCTAGAGAATATATTCATAATGAAAGTTAAAAGCACCATTGAGTGTGAACCAAGGGAAGATCTGACAGTGTTTTCAGAGACTGTGAAAGTCAAGTTGGGAATTTCACATGTGCCTCGGTCTCTTAGGCATGCACTCTTTTTCTGAATAGCAATTTGTCTGATTTGAAATCATCTCAGGGCAGCTCATGGAAATAGAGATGTGTCTCCAGGAATGTACTGACCCTCTGTTCTTCTGCCTTTCGGGTATTTTCAAACTCACACACCCTTCCCACGCTGGAATGAAGCTACTCATCCTAACAAACAGACTAAATTTGGATTCATCCAGCTCAACCTCAAAAATGCAAAATCCCCCAAACCCACTTGAAATTTTATATTACCTGTCCCTGATCTTAATAAGCATGATTATAATAACACTCTTGGATGTCCTTAAGTCTTAACTGCCACCGAGTGTGGCTTTGCAGATAGTTTGTTGAAAAACCAAACACAGCTTTTATCCTTGAGTTATTGCTGGTCACTGCTAAGTGAGTTCATCAGCATGAATATCCCTGGCCCCTTCTCAATGCACACACACCCAGCTTCCTCTGTCCCTTAAGAGTGTCAGTGATTTTCTCCTTTCACAGCCGGTTATAACAGGTTGTATATAAAGTTATCAGCTGCTAATGGAGATATCATCATCTCAGGCTATTCATTAATCTGGTCATGAAGTCTGAAGGCTTATCAACTTGCAAATACCTACCTTTTCCTCCAGGTTGCCAGCTTCCAGAAGAATAAGGGCTCCGAGCATGCCAGGACTCATTGACAGGGAAGACAACTGGATATCTGATTCTTAAAGAGCTCAGGATTTTAGTATGAGTTAGAGCAAATATGCATGATCCTTTAAAGTATCACTTCTAGAAAGTCCAGAATGTTATACCCAGAAAATCTGTTGTTATCACTTGTGAGGAATAAAATTCCATGCCATGTTGGGAAAATAATGAAGGGGTTGTTTTCAAAATTTTCACATTGAGATCATTGATGCTTTTTAGCAATATGAAAGATGCTGTAGCTGTTTCCACTTAAGAAGCACCTGTTATATACCTGTCACTGTGCTAAGCATTGCATATTGCAAAAGACCAACTCTTTTGATCTTCTCAACCACTCTGTGAGGCAGATAACACTAATTCCCCATTTTACAGATGGAAACAGGGCGAGTCTGTTGAGCATCACTGGCAGTGCAGATGAGACTTGAAACTAAGTGGCAGTTTGATTCCAGAGTCAGGCTCTGCATTTGTCCCCTTGGTCAGAGTTTCACTTTATCAGTACAACCTACAACAGACTCAGCCTGGAATGATTTGCAGGGACGTATAATAATACACCATATTTGCATTAGTACTTTTTTCCTCTTCTGACACCACGTAATCTCATTTCTTCTCACACTGTGCCTTTGTGACTCCAAGCTAATTATGTGTTTAAATCTGAAGAATGTGTTCTTTATTTCCACTCCATTTGTGTGGTTACCACAATGTGGATGTAGCGCAAGTGAGCCAGCTAGGGAGAAATAATACGCAGAAGAAGCTAAATTAAGGTAGCTTTTTTGTATTGACCAAAATAAACCCATCCCTTGAACTTGCAATGTTTTGAACAGAAAGTCAAAATAAAGAAGCCACAC
This sequence comes from Xerus rutilus, assembly GCA_028644305.1. Lineage (NCBI taxonomy): Eukaryota > Metazoa > Chordata > Mammalia > Rodentia > Sciuridae > Xerus > Xerus rutilus. Next base: position 48,283,483 of record CM053413.1, read on the forward strand.
AACAGCTGAGAAATATCAATATCTCTAGGTATCTGGTTTATCATAGATGCGAAGGACAAAAGGCAATTCCAACCGAGTTGGTGTGCTTGTGGAGAACTTTCTGGAATTCTCACCTCCCTCTGATTTACCTCCACTGTGGTTTTTCTTTCTATGGCTAAAAGGCTGAGTTGGTGCTTCATACAGCATACCGCAGAGTGTCTATACCACCTGGGTTTAAAAATGACCAGAGCTGCCGATGAAGGATCTGAGAAGCTTGATAAAGTAGCAATTCCAAGCTCTCAAATGCATTCCTTTGCACCTGAGTACAGAGGTCCCCATCTGAAATCCATTTGAGCCAATAAAATTCAGATGAATCCTGTAGGGGGAAAATGCCACTCATCAAGAATCAATATGTTTGAAATTTCTCCTCAGGCTGCAGCTTTAGGACTGGGTGAGTCTGGGAAATGCTGCATTTTTTTTTTTCCTTCCAATGAGAAAGCCATAAATGATAAAAAAATGTTCCTGGAAGACAAAATCCAGCTCAGGACATCTGTGTTGTATTTTGCCAAAAACCAGAAAGATCTTAAAAATAAACAAACAACCAAACAAAAACCACCCACTGCAAACTGGGAGCCCCTAAGAGTCAAGTTCTGGAGTAGTTAACACGATATTGATTCTTGGTGTGAATCTGTGTGTCTAATAAGTGACAGGTTTTGAGGTAGCACAGGTGTAGACACCTAGTTGAATGAAGAGTTCAGAGTGTAGTACACAAGAAAATGTTTCCAAATTGATAGTCATTTTTTTTTGCCAGAGGCTAGCTTGATAACTCATTGATTTTGCATTACTTCTCTTTCTTGCTCTTGAAAAAAAAATATCAGAATTGGTGATTTAATCAGAAAGTGTGGCATTAGAGCCAAGTCTGATAAGGAAATTTAAATCAATTTTTTTTCTTTTTTATAGTAGTGCTGGGGATTGAACCCAGGGCCTTGTGCATGAAAAGCAAGCACTCCGCCAGCTGAGCTAGAGCCCCAGCCCTCAGTTTGGTTTTTGCAAGACCATTTCCCTGGGTTTTAAAAATATTGAGAATCATCAAATGAGAACTTTTGCCTTCATGAAATATGTTGTGTTTAGCCATAGTATTCATCAAATATAGGCTATCTCTTAAAATCAACCTTAGAGACAGTTTTATAAAGTGTATTCTTGTTTTTGGTTTTGAGATAGAATATACTACCTTTTTCAGAGAGATAACCAAATCTCAAATAAATAGCAGTAGAGTGTACCCCATTTGACTTATGTTTACTTTTTCTTTCTTTCTTCTTCCTCTTTTTTGTTTTTGGTTATAGATGTGTGTACTGAAACGTCAAACATTAGTGCTTAAAAATAATCTGATAAGTATGGAGAAACTGTCTGGCGTTAAGACATAATGAGTGTTGGGCTAGTCTTGAATTTATCATGGGACGTGCTAGACAGATGTGCAAATAGAACTGTTAGTCTCATCACATACACACATAAGAACATAAAACCAGTGAGTTTTTTGAACCATCATGTGAAGTATCAACTCTTGTACAAAGAGTTTATTGGTCATTTAAATGTTTAAAGAAAAAGGAGTGAGTTGAAATTGCAGACACCTCTGTCTCTCCACTCTGCAGACTGATGGAACTGCATAATTAATGTATGGTACAGTGATCATTTTTTAACACAGATTCTAGCCAACGGTACTAATGGAAAATTGTTCGGGGGCAACTCCTAACACATTCCATTATAGTTTCTGGAAAGCTTACTCTAAGCACAACCCCTTCACAGTGGAGCTTTAGTTGGTCCATGCAAGTGGATAATCATGTCATCACAGTCCTTTGGGAGAATGGTGTGTTAGACATAAAAAGTTTCTTTTCATAGTCCCCATATGACTTGTGTGGCCCTGCTTATAGAATCCAAAAATCCTCCTAAATTGCCTTGCAGTGTTACAGTGTAGACTTTCTGACAAAGATATGACTGATAATTGAGTCTTAGTTTTATTTCCAGTAAAGGGTATCCAGTATGATTTATTATTGCAAGGACTTTTTAGGTTCCCATGTTGACATCGACTTCTCAATGATGAACTCAGAGTCTAATATATCAGATATATATATTAGATTCTGAATGCATTGAACTTCTAATAGATCAAGGTTTCTCAATCGTGGCACTATTAATTTTTTTTTTTTTTTTTGGTACTGAGGATCAAACCCAGCTCACCACTAAGCTACATTCCCAGGGTTTTTTTGTTTGTTTTGTTTTGTTGTTTTTTGTTTTTCCTTTTTTTAGACAGGGTCTCACTGAGTAGCTTAGGGCTTTGCTACATTTCTGAGGCTGGCCCCAACTTATGATCCTCCTGTCTCAGCCTCTGATTCCCTGCGATTATAGTGCAGCATGATCAGCCACTCTTAACATTTTTAATTATTTTCAAAACCTATAGCATTCAGATTATCTTCATACAAATTTCCCAAATTTAAAAAAAA
>CM053413.1:48286456-48321769 GCA_028644305.1 Xerus rutilus
CATTGGGTCTTGCAGTCAGTAGAGGAGATGGGCAGGCCCTTGGACCACAGTCCATCATGTGCTGATAATGTGTGACTTTAACTGTCTCCTCTCTCCACGTGATTCCACAAGTTTCTCATTAGCCTCTGCTGCAGGAAACTCAAAGCCTTCTCATTTCTCATGTTTTATTTACCAAAGCATCTCCTGACACATTTGATCAGAAAATCCAGTTGGTACATATTTTTCTCCAAGACCATCGTCTGCTGGCAGTCTTCTTCCAGGCTCCATTCCCGTCAGCTCACCTCTTCACTCTGACTGGTATTTATAAACTCATCCTCTCAGGCATTTAGAAACCCCATTCTTTACAATCCCCCCTCCAGCCTGGTTCCTTGGTAGAATACTTTCCCTTTTGCTATGGCTTCTATATTCAAAGAAAGTGTTTCTCACACTCTTCACTGAGATCAAGACTGTTTTTTTATTCATTCATTCATTTTTTCATTCATCCATTCATTCATTCATTCATTCATTCACTATGCATTCAGCTGCTTTTTGTTGTTGTTGTTGTTCTGGTTTTTTTTTTTTTTTTTTTTGGTACTGAAGATTGAACCAAGAGGTGCTTAACCCCGGAGCCAAAGCCCCAGCCCTTTTTATTTTTGCATTTTGAGATAGGGTCTCGCTAAGTTACTGAGGCTGGCTTGGAACTCACAATCCTCCTGCCTCAGCCTCATGAGCCACTGAGATTACAGGAATGTGCCATTACACTCAGCTCAGCTGTATTTATTGAGAAGCAACCATGTGCCAGGCACCTTGTTAGGGTTTAGGAAATGGAGACCAACACAGTCCCAAGTCTTGTAAGATTGACAATCTAAAGAGGGTACTCATTCAATTTCGAAATCCCTAAAAGTGATTTAATAATCATTGTAGTAAGTGCTAAAAATAAAGCTAAGCCATCTTGGGTACTAATTATATTACAGGCATAGTTCCAAGTGTTTTATGCATATTAATTCATTTAATCCTCATAAAAGCTTTTTGAGGGAATTATAAGAGGAAAGGATTAGATCCCATAAAATCTGAATAGCATGAAATCCTTTAGTAAATCCAGTAATACTGGAATGCAGATAACTCAAGTGGACAAAATAGTCACCATTTATGCAGAATGACTGTCTACAGGCCCTATGCTCTAGATCCCACAGAGTCTGTACCTTCTTAACAGCATCATCAGGGATAACTGTTATTATTTTAAGATAAGGAAAATAAGATATAGAGATTCTGAGCCACTTGTCCAAAGTCACATGTGTCATAAGCAGTGACTCTGAACTGCAGGTTACAGATTGCAGATCCCAGTTCTGGACCCGTTCCATGAAAAGCTGATTCAAAACATTCCTCATTCAGTTCATGTACTTAGTAGAAAGGTAAAAAGAGGATCATTTTAATGTCTATTGGAGTAAGAATCACAGGGATTCCTTCCAGAAGTAAGATGGAATCTTGTAGGCACTGGAAGTGCTAATCCTCAACCTTTAAAGATTTTTTTTTCTTTGTTTGGTACCAGGGATTGAACCCAGGGGCACTTAACCACTGAGTCACATCCCCAGTCCTTTTTTACATATTTTATTTAGACACAGGGTCTCGCTGATAAGTTGCTGAGGCTGGCTTTGAACTCATCATGATCCTTTTGCCTCAACCTCCCGAGCTACTGAGATTACAGGCGTGCACAACCTTTATGCATCTTTAAGTTTAACACTCAGACTCAACTTCTCCAGCAGCTTCCTGTGCTGAGCATTGACTGAGGACCAGCAGCCCCGGGATCATTGAGAGCTTCTTTAGACATGCTGAATCTCAGGTTTCAGCTGAGACGGATTCAGTATCAGAATCTGTATTTAGATGATGTCCAAGTGATTGATGTTCATGGTTAAGTTTGAGTAGCTCAGATCTAGAACAAGTTGTAGCCCAGTTGTGATGCTGACTGGCCAGTTGTTGGACAGGTGCAGATTTTTTTTTCTTTTCTTTTTCTGTGTGTCTTCAGTGGAGAAGAACTCAGCCTTCCTCACAGATGGAGCCAAGAGCCTTCCTACAGAAGAGTCTGAAAGTGCTGGGAAGAAGATTCTGTAGAACTCAGGGTCTCTTATTTACCTCTGGAATCAGTGTGGCCCCTGGACCACCTATATCAAATCACCTGGGGAGTTTATTAAAAATAATGTTTAAATTAAAATCAGACTTCTCAGATAGCAATAAATGCCAGAATATGATATAATAAGGTTTTTTTCAAACACCAAGAATAATGGTGATCGGATGAGAAATATTCTTCCTAAGGTCTTTATGCAGAACAAGGATGCAGTAAACACACTGTCAACCTAAATAACAATGGGAAAGAAATTCTTTTTTAAAAAATATTTTCATTCATGCATTATAATTATACATAATAATGGGCCTCACTGTGATACATTCACCCATGCACAGCACATAATTTGTGCTATTTCATTAAAAAACCCATAACCATTTTTAATAGACATTAATTTTTATAACCATTTTAGACTTATGAGAAATCAAGACGATACTACAGAGCTCCCACATACCACTTCGCCCATTTTTCCCTGTTATTGACATCTTATATTTCACACTCCTGTGGTACATTGGACGCATCTACTTATTTATTTGTTTATTTACCTATTTATCTATTTATTTATTTATATTGGTTCTTTTAGTTATACATGACCATAGAATCCATTTTGACATAATTATACAAGCATGGAATATATCTTGTTCTCATTCAGACCCCAGTATCTCTCCTTCCCTTCTTGGCCCCCAACCCTCTGCTCTCTTTATTGATCTTCCTACGATTTACCCCATAGTTAGCTAGTTACCCATAGTTAGTTATCCATAGTTTTTTATTTTTTTTAATTAGTTTCTTGTGGATGTTCACGATGTTTAGATTCACTGGGATGTATTCATATATGTACATGGAAAAGTTATGTCAGATTCATTCTACTGTCTTAGAAAGAAATTCTTCAAAGAGTAATGATATATATATATATATATATCATTTTTTTTTTTGGTTTTTTGGGGGGAATACTAGAGATAAAACCCAGGGGTGCTTAAGCACTGAACCACATCCCCAACCCCTTTTTTATGTTCTATTTAGAGACACAGTCTCTCTAAGTTGTTTGCAGCCTAAGTTGCTGAGGCTGGCTTTGAACTCTCGATCCTCCTCCTCAGCCACTGGGATGACAGTATGTGACACCTCACCCAGAAAGAGTAATGATATTTTGAGGGAAGTAACAGATCATCATAATGGGAATATGTGTTTCGTTAGTAAGCTATGAACGTATTCAAAGAGATTGAGTCACAGGAACGTTTTGAAAGGTAAAATGAGGATTATAGAAGATATTTTGAAACAATTGTCCTTGGCCACAGGGATTAATTGCTAGGTGATGTTAGTCTGAGGTTGAACAATTGCTGGGCAGACATCCTTGCAGAAATATTTTTGTGTAAGTTTGTGGTTCTGGTGGAGTTTTCGTAACAGATAATTCTTGTTATCAGGCATATATGCGTGAGATCCTCCTTCACAACCTCCTGATTTTTTTTTTATTTACTTACTTATATATTTATCAGTTAGGACTTGACTAAGTTGCCACCATTTTGATTCTGACACATTTTATGATCAGACAAACATTAAATCAGATTTCATTTTTGCATTGAATTGACTTTCATTTTGGAAGAACTATCACTGTGGAATGTGCACTTTGGATCCAAACAAACTTGGGGATCAAATTTGTATTCCCATTCCCTACTAGCTAAGTGACTTTTGAATGGTGTATATATTTCTTCTTGAATAATTTACATTTTTGAACCTCAGTTGTCTCATCTGTGAAATAAGGACAGAATTCTCACCCCTGGCAGGAGGGAGAAGCTGTTCTGAGGGCTCAGTAGTGTATTTAAGTATGTGGCACATGGTATTCCCAATAAATCACAGCTATTAGTTATTAAACAGAATGAAACAGTACCTTATGCCACAAAGTCACAACACTCAAATTACATTATCATGACAATCATGAAATTACAGATTAGTTGGTATGGACAGAAACCTATTTTGATTACTTTTGAAGTAAGATGTAATTTAATTTAGCACATACATTTTATAACTTTTTCATTCAACAAATATTTATTGATATTCTACTAAGTGCCAGGAACTTCACTAACTGCTAGGAATGCAGTAGTGTCAAAAGTGACTCAGGGGTACTTAATTACTGAGCTACATCCCTAGACCTTTATACTTTTTACTTAGAGACAGGGTCTCACTGAGTTGCTTAGCACCTCGCTAAGTTGCTGAGGCTGGCTTTGAACTCACGATCCTCCTGCCTCAGCCTCCTGAGCAGCTGGGATTACAAGTGTGCATCAGGTAGGATGATAAACAAATTTGTTTGACTTTTTCACAGTAGTAGGAATGGAACCCCACACCTTTCATATGCTGGGCAAGTGCTCTACCACTGAGCCACAGCCCTAGCCTAAGGAAGATGTTTGGTAGAGGTAAGAGGTACAGAGAAATAAAAATCAGGTAGAGGAGATAGGCCACTTTTCAAATCTGTATTTTAATATTTTGATTTAAATAGCAAGTTTACCAGGGGAAAACTACAAAGAAATGAGTTTTCGTCCTTGTGAGTTTTAGGATTTTCTCTGTAGGTTTTGCTTAAAATGAAAAGTTACCATTTTTGGAAATTTGAATCAAATCAAAGCTTGTTGAAAAACTGGTCCTGCCAGGTGCAGTGATGCTCACCTGTAATCCCAGCACCTTGGGAGGCTGAGGCAGGAGGATGGTGAGTTCAAAGCCAGCCTCAGCAACGGCGAGGCACTAAGCAACTCAGGAGACCCTGTCTCTACATAAAACACAAAATAGGGCTGGGGATGTGGTTCAGTGGACGAGTGCCCCTGAGTTCAATTCCTGATACTTCCTGGTAGACACACACACACACACACACACACACACACACACCAAAAAAACAAAACAAAACAAAAAAACAACTGATCCTATCTCTGCCTTCTCCTCAAAGAATGTGTGAGTCCTCCTAGCTCAGAGCATTTCATGCTTGATATAGTCATGCATCAATCATTGTGATGATAACAATAACCCCATGAAGCAAACAAATTAATTGTATATTGAGTTTTCCATCAAATGAAGAAATCTATGGCTCAAAAAGGCCACTTGGAGTTGACCCGAGTTTTGTCCCTGGTGAGCAGCACCGCTCTCCAAAATCAACATGGACTTTAGACCTCTAATTATTTGACAATCCCTAAAATTAACCTCCCAGAAAAAAAAAAAAAAAAAAAGATGTTTCCAGGGTACTGAAGGTCTCTACGTGATATTTTTGTTCCACATCTTGGGGACTTGTTGAAGTCGCTTCATGTTGAAGCTATAATCATTGTTTAAGATGGTAACATTCTGAAAGCATTTTTCTTCCACTTCAATGGTGATGTTGCAGGAAATGAAAGCAGAATAAGAGACATAAAAGTAAATGGTAATTATGAGGCACAGATCATTAGTTTCAAACTGATAGATGATAGATAGATGATAGATAGATATGGATATAGATATAGATATATTTTAAAAACCTTGTTAGGCTACTGTAGAATTCTCTGAAATCAACTTTACTTATGTTTTAGAAGGGAATTTTAAAGCATTTACTCCAAATATGCTCTCTTTTAATAACTTTCTGCCTGAAATTTTGGAACAGTTTTACTTGAGCTGGCTCAAAATTGAAATCAGATCCTCGTGAATTCTACCAGCTTAGTGTCCAATATGTAACTCAGAAATGTAATAGCCCTCTCTTTCCCTCAGTAGTTCACAAACAATACCTTGATCTAATAACTGAAATATTAGTGCCAACCTATTAAAAGAGGAAAAAAATAGCATATCTGATGATAACGCCACCACTTACCACACTATTCCAGGGCATTTGGTCACCAGTCAAGCTGTGCTCACCCCATACTCTAGAATGGCCTCACTAATTTTCCAGTCTTATTCGATTGAGGTTAAAATTTACATTACATGGTTCAAACCCCACTTGGAATTATTTATATATTGAAATAACGACATTTTATACTGTCATAATTGGTCATGTCTTTGTTCCTTTTACACACGGCTGTGTTGTTCCCCACCTGCAGGATCGCATTAGGAATATGAAATTCATAAAACAGTAGGAAACATGCTGGGATGTCTAGCGAGCCTTGGGAGCAGTACAAAGACTCAAAGAGGTAACGCAGGTGGAAGTCTAACCCATGTGTCCCCAACCCTCTGCCAAGGCAGATGTTTATCCAGTAATTTGTCAATTGACATATCATTTAAGATTGTCAGTTAAAAAGAAATGAGTTCTTACATAATACAGCGTGATTGAAGGCTACTTTCCACTGTAATCATCACTTTTAAGGTGGTAAGATTCTGAAAGCATCTTTCCTTAGTCTCATTCTACCAGGTTATCAAAACTAAGTTGAGCTGTATATTTTTCCTGGGTTAACCATGGTGGCTGCCACGGGCAGATTAGTTAGAGCCAAAAGGAAGGACATGGAGGAGTAGAAGAATCTGGACTTAGAAAATAATAACATTTTATAATTGAAAAGCATGAGAGAAGCTCTTTAACAAATCCTACTCTTTGCATTTGTTGAATTAACTATTGTTTCCTAGTCCTTTGTTTAAAAAAAAACTTGCTTATTTTTTATTTAAAAAAAAAACTTTCTGATGTCCCTATCATGCTAAATAATCATGGAAATTTGGTACTATCCATCCCTACTAAAGCCAGGCATAGTGGCACATACCTGTAATCCCAGCAGCTCCGGAGCCTCAGGCAGGAGGATCACAAGTTCAAAGCCAGCCTCAGTAACTTAACAAGGCCCTAAGCAACTTAGTGAGACCCTGCCCCTAAATAAAATACAAAAAAGAGCTGGGGATGTGACTCAGTGGTTAAGAGTCCCTGGATTCAATCTCTAATGCAAAACAAAAACAAAAACAAAACAAAAAGTTTCCTACTGAATCCACCAGTTAAGTTATATATTCATTCATACAATAAGTTTTATTAAAAGTAGAGGAAAACATTTCTCTCTTATTTGTTCTTTACATATAGTTCTGTATGGTGTGTGTATCTTGAAATGTTCCCAATTTCAAATGTCAGCTATTTTATTCTGTTCCTATTAAATTATTTATCCTGAAATAGACTTTGAATATCAAAAGCTTCTGCCACCCTGTCACTCCCCACGTGGTGCTTGGCATGGAGTAGGCTCTCAGTAGATGTTTGTTGAATGAATAATTGACAACCAGTCAGGATTCACACTTTTAGCAGGAGCATTGGTTTTGCTTCGTACTTTGCAGCCTCCTCAGGTCAGGCAGCCACATAAAGAGTAACTTTTTGAATGAAATTGGTCAGAATACAGGAATGGGATTGGAGTTAAGAATTATAGCTTCCATTCTTGTGAGCCCTTACTGTGGGCCAGGCAAGGAAGAGAACATGTTAAATACATTTAACCACTGAATTCTCACAGCAGCCTTGGAGGTGGGGTATAACCTGCTCATTTGAGAAAAGAAAATTGAAGGATCAATGAGTTTAAGAATTTGTTCAGGGCTGTGGTTGTGGCTCAGTGGTACGGTGCTTGCCTGGCACCTGTGAGGCACTGGGTTCAATACTCAGCATTACATAAAAATAAATAAATACAATGAAAGGTATTGTGTCCATCAACAACTAAAAAATAATTTTAAAAATGAAAATAAAATTTTTTTTTTCAGGGTCATAGAACCAGGAAGGGATGGTAGAAGCTACCCTCCAGGTCAATCTGAATCCTGGGCTCTGGTCTCTGCACAAATGAGAAAGCAGCAGATCTGATTCATGATTATAGTTCCTTTCCTGAGGTCTCGCTGCTTATTTGACCCACCTGAGAAACCTACTCTGGACCCTCACCAGTTCTTTGTGTTTTTGTGGTATTTCCCCTATCTTGAAGTCTTTTGTCCTCAAATCCATCTTAGAATGGTTGGAACACTCCATGTCAAATGAAAACCAAACCCAAATAGCATCAACAAAAGCTGCCTTTTCTGTCCGAGCTGGTGGAGCCACAGAGGTTCCAGTCTTTGTTAAGGGGCTCCCCTAAGAAGTGACTGCTGGTAGCCTCTTCCTGAGAATGGCTTGTCAAACTTAGGGGCTGAGCCCTGATGTTCTTTCTCTCCCACAAGAAAATCCAGCTCCCTGGTAGATTCCTCAATACTTTCCCTTTAAGGAAACTCCAACTTCCCAAACACAGTTTCCAATATCACCCAGTTATGATTTTCATGCTAGTAATTCTGCTCGATTTAGATTTCTATACATCTTTTCAATGTTGCTTTTTTTTATTCTTTGGAAAAACTTTAATCTTTACAAAATTGATTCTCTTTTTCATTTTTAAAGTCTTAACAGGTCATTGCTTTTCCCCCTAAAATTTTTTGGGACATCCATCACTTTACCCCTAAAACTTTCTGGGACATCCATGTCTCTGTGATAGTTGTAGCACTGAGCAGGTTCATTTTAATGAGCTCTTGGGTGATGTTTCTTGCATCTGCTAAAATAAATTAGGTCAAAATAAGATCGAGAGATCTTCAAGTGCTTCAACATCTAACAAACTGACTTTATTACACAGAAAACAGGAAGAAATGGAAAAAAAAAACAAAGATTAAAAAAGTAATTGAACTCCTGTACTTAGTGAAGGATAAGTCTCAGTGGAGTGAATTCCAATTTGTATTACCTATGAAAGAGGGAAAAGATTGCATAAGAAATTACACAGACCCACAGAGCTCAAATCATACCACAGACACACTGAATATTCAGCAAGCTTTGGTCTAGAAAGAGAGAAGGCTTTACTGCCTCTCTGAATTTCTAACTTACGAGTGTAAGTCTACATAATCAACTTTACTCTTGACTGATGCTTTGGGTATGACAAAATAAAGTCCACTCATAAAATCCACTGAGATTAATCCCTCCTTGAAATTATGTGGTTCAGTCTGATGGCACTGCCCTCTACTTCTTTCTTGATACTCTGTCTTGGACTTTATGTATCAGTTAGCTTGTGCTGCATAACAAAGCATCTCCAAATTTAATGGCTAGAAACCACACTATTCATGTAACTCACGATTCTTTGGGCTAGCAATTTAGCCTGAACTTAGCTGGGTCTACTGTTCTGCTGGTTGTGACTGGACTTACTCATATATCTTTGGTCATTTTCCAATGAATAAAGTGGCTTTCTTTCCATGAGTTAGCTATTTGTCAAATAAGAAAATGGCAGTGACTGAGTCACTTATTTCTCATCATTCAATGGGCTAGCTTGGTGTGTCCTCATAGCAATCTCCAGGTTCAGTTTCAGTAGCCAGGCTGCAGGGTCTCTTAAGGCTTAGGCTGGGAACTTGCAAAATGTCACATTTGTCATGTTCTGTGGATCAAAGAAAGTCACACAGCTGTCTCAGATTGAAGGTCGAGGAAATGGACTCCACCTCCTGGTAGAACAGCTGCAAAGCACTGTGGTTATTTTTTATGATATTTTTACTACTGAACCATCATCTCTGCAAATCTGTTGTCTTATCTCACTTCCAGAATCCACTCATTTGGTTGTATCAGCCTTGAGTTTAGACTTCTTCCAATCAAGCCTGACTATTGCCTCTTTCCATATAAGTTATTTCTATCAGTAAATCTGTCACTTTTCCATGCTGTGAAATGAAAGCCTTGTATTCCTCTCACATTCACCTCTCTCCACCTCTTTTGTAGCCCAAACCATCAATTTCAAAAAGAATCCTCTTGTTTCTCCTCTCCTACTTAGATTCCTCCTTGATCTCCATGTCCCTAGTTATTTCAAACCATCCAGCTTACGCTCTCCCCATTAACCTTACCATCTCTTCTCTCTCCTGCCTCAGAAATTTCCATGGCTTCCCAAGCCCCATTGCACCAAGCTGAATATTTTCTGCCAAACCACATTTTCTGAGTTGGTCCCGACTTACCTGTCTAGATTTACTTCCACTGTCTCCCACTCCAGACTTTCACACATCAGTGGAAATGAGGCATTTTTTTTTTCTTTTTTTGGTACTGGGGGATTGAACCTAGGGGTGCTTAACCACTGAGCAATATCCCCTTCCTTTTTTTTTTTTTTTCATTTTATTTAGAGACAGGGTCTCACTAAGTTGCTGAGGCTGGCTTTGAACTTGCAATCCTCCTGCCTCAGCCTCTCTAGTCGCTGGAAATACAGGCGTGCACTACCACACCTGGCTGAAATGAGGCACTTTTAAATCCCTAAACATTTTACAATTTCTTTGACTCCTTTATTTTTACTGTTTTCTCCATCTCTTTTGACTTTTAAACTCTGACCCACCTCCAGGAGTCAGAACAAGTTCTTCCTCTGCAAAGCCAAAGGATGGTAATCATGATGACTTCTCCACTCCCAGTCCCATGATGTCCTATGATGACCGATATATTTTGCCATGGGAATTACATCTATCCTAAAAAATATTTCCATTTTCACATGGACTAGTGTCTCCTCCAGAAAATTTCAACCTCCATGAGAGCCAAGAAGTTCATCATGTCTTCTTTTGGATTCTCTAGGTCTCTTTCGACTGGGCAAGGGCAAAAGAGATATTCGATAAAAAGCTATTACATTAAATTAAATCTCATTTCATTAAATTCATTAATTCATTACATTTCATTAAACTAAGTTAAATTAAATTTCATCTAATCTACCACTTTGTTCTCATCATTTTCAGAAGCAAGATTTTTGTGGTTTATCCACAAAGCCTAATGTTGATGGGGCACCAGAAGGGAAATATAGTCCTTAAATTCTGCACTGATCCAGTAATTTCTATTCAGATTCTCTGGTCTCTTAATTCTGCCAAATGTTTTTCATGATGCAAGTTACAAGAAAATTCTGCATGCCCTCCTCCAATAAAGCCATGCTTGACATCTCTCTTACCCACCACCATCCAATTCAGCACTAAATCTCACTGATTTCTTTCCTCCAAAATATCCCTCAATCTGTCCATCTCCATCTTTACTTCTCTCTCTCCTTTCAGTCTCCCATAAAAATTCTCACTGTTCTGCTGGGTGCTCTGGGAGAAAGTCTATTATAATACCAGTGGCTTGGGAGGCTGAGACAGGAGGATCATGAATTCAAGGCCAGCCTCAGCAAAAGTGAGGCACTAAGCAACTCAATGAGACCCTGTCTCTAAAAACACAAAGTAGGGCTGGAGATGTGGCTCAGTGGCTGAGTGCCCCTGAGTTCAATCCCTGGTACCACAAAAAAGAAAAAGAAAAAATCTCAGTGTTCTTCATTCTTCTCCCATCCTCATCTTCCTCCAAGCCACGCTTCATATAGGAATGTGAAGGATCATTTTTAAATTCAAGTTCACTCACCCAGCTTCCCTAAACAATATGTTCCAGTAAATTCCCTTTGCTCTTCAGTTCAGTGTCAATAAGACCCTGTAGCATCTAGCTCTGTCTCTTCAGCTCATCTCTCCCTATAATGTTGTTTTAGTCATCTTTTTGCACTTGTGACGAAAGGACCAGACCAGAACAACTGTAGAGGAGGAAAAGCTTATTTTGGGGCTCATGGTTTCAGAAGTCTCAGTCTATGGATGACCCGCTCCATTCCAGGGCTGGAGGTGAGGCAGGACATCATAGTGGAAGAGTGTGATGGAGGAAAGCAGCTCACATGATGATCAGCAAGCAGAGAGACTCCGCTCTCCAGATACAAATATATACCCCAGAGCCACGCCCCCAATGCCTACCTCCTCCAGCCACACCCACCTCCTCCAGCCACGCCCACCGCCTCCAGCCACACCCACCTCCTCCAGTCACACCCATCTCCACCAGCCACGCTCACCTCCTCCAGTGACCACTCGGTTAATCCCATCAGGGGATTAATTCACTGATTGGGTTAAGGCTCTCACAACCCAATCATTTCTCCTTGAAACCTTCTTGCAGGGTCTAACGTGAGCTTTGGGGGACACCTCCCATCCAAACCATAACAAATGTCCATTATGTCACTGATCCCTCCAGCTCCATCTCTCAAGCACACCAGGCACCATCATCCCACGCAGCCCTTGCACATGCCATTGTCTCTACCAGAACACCCACCCTGGCTGCCCTTCATCTACTTTTAGACATCTTTCAGTAGAACTCAAATTATTTTCAGGACTATATTTAATCAATGTCTGTCACCTCCATTGAACTGTAAGCTTCCTGAAGCCAGAGAGCCTCTCTGCTTTTACTTTTTCAAAGCAGTAACTGAGCACAGCAGTGTCTGGTTCATATTAAACATTCATAAGTAGGTGAAATAATGAGTGATCAAATGAATGAATGAATGAATGACTATCTATGTGACAGCCTTGTGCTCATGCACAGATATACATGAGACATGGATTATGTCCTCAAGCACTTATATTCTCATTGGGAGAGGCAGATATGCAAATTCTTTCATGTAGAGGGTACAGGAGAAGTTTAAAGACAGAGAGACCAATTTTGCTTGTGGTGGAGGGAAGGAAGGAATGTATATTAATTTTTTTTTCTTTTTTCTTTTTCTTTTTTCTTTTGTACCAGATAGAACTCAGGGCGCTTAACTACTGAGCTATATCCCCAGCTCTTTTTTATATTTTATTTAGAGACAGGGTCTCATTGAATTGCTTAGGGCCTCGCTAAGTTGCTGAGGCTGGCTTTGAACTCGCAATCCTCCTGCCTGGGCCTCCTGAGCCACTGGGATTACAGGTGTGCACTACCATACCTAGCATGTATTAGTTTCTTATTGTTGCTGTAACAAATTATCAAAAACATAGCATCTTGAAACAACACATCTTTGCACTTTTAGTCTAAGCACAAAGATGGGGAGGTGCTTCTGGTGTGGGGAAAAGAGTGCCTACAATTGTTTGGGGGAAAGAGTCTTAAGTCATCAGTTGTTCACCCCAAGACAAGGAGAGACGAGTCTAGAGAAGTGTGCAAGGATCTGAATGAAGATGGAAGGCCTTGCATGCCATGCTGAGGAAAGCAATGGAAGGCCACTAAACAGGAACAAGTAGGACAAGAGAGGCATCACACACAGACTTGCATGTTGGAAAGACAGTCCTTGCAGCAGTGTGAAGTTTGGACATCGTGAGGCAAGGCTGGAGGCAGGTACAGATGATGGGCAAGCACACAAGCACTCTGGGCAAGTGTGGACAGTGGCCCAGGCCAAGCACTTAGCAGGTGAGTGGAGGATCTGTGCAGTCATGCTAAATGTCCAAGTGCAGCACCAGCGACGTTGCTCGTGTGGTGTGCGAGGTAATAGAATGAGGACTGCACGATGAATCTCGGTCGTTATTTCGTTTTTGTTTTTACTTTGGTGATGGAACAGAAAGAGGTACCGTGGGTGGAAATTGGAAATATTTCAAGTGAGATGCACCCTGAACTTCTAGGAGATGCCCCCAAGGGAATCCAGCCTTTACACAATCATTAAATGCCATACCAGGACCGAAATTTTCATAGTACTTCGTAAATGGGTCTGTGGTTCATTTCCCATTGAACTGGAGGCATTAAGAAACAAGCACATCATAATAATTATTAAACAGATCTGCTTCCTCTGAGATGAGCTCTCCATCACTTAGCTCCTTCTGCTTCTCTGTAGTATGTGTCTATCAGTACTTCCCAGGGAACAAAAACACATCAACAGATAAAAGTCAAATGCTGCAGCTTCTCCCTATTGCCTGAGCAAGTCTGACACCTTCTTACATCTTTGTTCTAGCCCATTGCTGGACTTGTGTCAAAACACCTCTTCTAATCCTCTCCCCGTACACCACTGATGTTGTTAGGTATTTGGATCCCATCCCAGCATCTGCCTGATTCGGTGGTGAGACTAGGTGAGATCAAAAGGAGCCGAGGTGCCTCAACATTCTCTGGCAGACTAACCCTAAGGCAGACTCTGCTCGTCTCTGAATGCTTGAAGGTCTGGTTGAAGGTCAAGAGAAAGAAGATGTTATGGTTTCAGTATGTGGTGCCCCCGAAAGCAGGGTGGTGAGGTTTAGCTATGAGATGTCTCTGCAAAAGCTCATGTGTAAGACAATGCAAGAGTTTAGAGGTGAAATGATTGGGTTATGAGAGCCTTAACCTAATCAATATATTAATCCTCTGGTATGGATAAACTGGCTGGTAACAGTAGGCAGGTGGAATGTGGTTAGAAGAGGTGGGTCACTGAGTGTGTGCCTTGGGGGTACACAGTTTATGCCTGGTGCTTCCTGATTCCCACATCCTGGGCTGTTTTCCCACCTTTCTACCATAATGTTCTGCCTCACCGCATGCCCAGAGCAATAGTCGGCCATCTATGGACTGAGCCCTCTGAAACCGTGAGCACCAAATAAACTTTTCCTTCTCTAAAGTTGTTCTTGTGTCTTTGTTCACAGCAGTGAGAAAGCTGACCCAAACAGAAAGTGTCTCTGGATTTGGTTAAGAATTTGAGGCAGATAGCCCAGGGTTCAACTCTTAACTTTCTCACTGACTTGCTTTGTGATGTTAGAGAAATTACATGTAATGAGCCTCACTTCTCCAACAGTAGAATGAAAATAGTGTCTACATTGCTGATATGTTTAAATGTCATTTCAGATAAATGATCGAAAGTACTTTGCTTAGGGCCTGGCATAGTGAATGCTCTTGAGATTTTAGTTATGCTTTTGATTTTGATTTTTTTTTTTTAATACCAGGGATTGAACCCAGGGGAACTTAGCCACTGAGCCACATCCCCAGACCTTTTTATTTTTGATTTAGAGACAGGGTCTTGCTAAGATACTTAGGACCTTGCTAAGTTGCTGAGGCTGGCTTTGAACTTGCGATTCTCCTGCCTCAGCCTCCTGAGCCGCTGGGATTACAGGCATGCGCCACTGAGCCTGGCTTTGATTATGAGTATCTTCCTATTAATAATTACTGCACAATGAGTCCTAAATAAATAACAGAGTTTGTGTGGTGTATCCAGATTCCTTGTAAGGACCTACTTGGTCTTGCCTCAAATCTCATCTCTAAGTATTCTCCTTGCCCACTGTGGCAGCAGTAACTCCATATGGTCCACCTGGAATTCTTCCTTCATCTCCAAGTCTTGCCTAAGCTAGCTCCTTCTCAGTCTTGAGAGCCTGAGTCTTTTCTCCTCAAAGAAATCTCTCCTATTCACCTTATCTGAAGAAGACTACTACCACTATTCTCCATTAAACACCTCTTATGAGCTATGCAGTGCTGTGCCTTAAATTCCTTTATCATAATTTTATATTTGTTTAGTCATTCATTCCTTGTTTTTATTACTTACAGCAGACTTTAAGCTCAAAGAGAGCAGCAGCTATTTATATGCAACACACACACACATACCCCACCTACATAATGCCTGGCACTTAGGATACAGTAATTTAGAATACAGTCATTTTTATGTTAAGAAAGAAAGCCTGCATAACTCAGATGAAATGCATTGGGAAAAGATTACCCCAGAAAAAGCCAGCTATCAAAACTTTGAATTCAGAGGTATGGGTTTATACCCAATAACCTGTCATCTAAGCCACTGAATTATACTTTATTTCCAGAACTTGTAGTGCCAGCTTCCTGGTCACTGATAACACAGGTCATGAAAAGACACCCTTCCTAAAGTTTATACTGATAGAAAATGAGCTGATGTTAGCCGGGTATGGTGGCACATGCCTGTAATCCCAGGGACTTGGGATGCTGAGGCAGGATTGCAAATTCAAGGCCAAACTGGGTAACTTAGCAAGATCACACTGTCTCAAAATAAAAATAAAAAGGGCCCGGGATGCAGTTCAGTGGTAGACTATCCCTGGGTTCAATCTCCAATACCAAAAAAAAAAAAAAAATTGTTTGTTTTTCTCATGAGCTGACACTTATCTTTTTCAAATGATAATATCCTCTTACATCTATTAGGACTAGGAAGAAATAAAAATGTTAGACTGGAAAATTATTTGCATACTTCAGTGTGCATTCCATTAAAATATGCTTTCCCAACCAATCTCTGCTAAGGAAGTCAGAATACCATAAGGCTTTGAAGCTTTCCATCAGCCTCTTGGGTACCACTTTTGGTTTCCTGTCGGGGGAATCAAGCAGCAGACCCAGGCCATCAGGGAAATAAGTGGAGCTTGTGATCTACTCATTCCATTGCTGTCTGTTCTGTGGACACACAGATCAGCTGTCACAGAAAGTTCATGCCTGGGTTGCTGCTTACCACATCCCTCAGAGACCGAGTCGTTCCTTTGGAATTCAATCCAATGCCACACATAGTCCCTGGGGTCTCACATATGCCAGTAGTTTTCCCAGGAGGATTTTGCCACTTCTCCTGTGATGTAGGAAATAAGATTCAGACACTCGTTTTACCATGGAGCATTTTATCATTTACTTTTACAGTGAATTGATTTTCATGCATGTGAGCTCCGTTCTAAGGAGCAGACTGACTCAAAAAATCGGGAGGTCCTGGGTTTTCTTAATACATGGAATTTTGGTGCACATTGGAATGATGTAAAAGGAATTAGTGATGAATTCTAAAGGACATGATTTATGGTAAATATTGGAGAAAACTAAAAAATTTGGAATTAGAACTCTAAAAGTGGAAGCCGGGAGCAGCGCCCCACGCCTGTAGTCCCAGCTATTCAGGAGGCTGAGGCAGGAGGATCACAAGTTTAAAGCCAGCCTCAGAAACTTAGCGAGGCCCTAAGCAACTCGGTGAGACTCTCTCTCTAAATAAAATACAAAGTAGGGCTGGGGATGTGGCTCAGTGGTAAAGCGCCCCTGGGTTCAATCCCTGGTACAAATCATCATTATCCTCAGGAGCAGCAGCAGCAGCAGCGGCAGCATCAAAAAATGGGGATTAGACCTGGACAGTATTCTGGAAAGAGCAGTTGCCTAACATG
The DNA here is from genome assembly GCA_028644305.1 of Xerus rutilus. Taxonomy (NCBI): domain Eukaryota; kingdom Metazoa; phylum Chordata; class Mammalia; order Rodentia; family Sciuridae; genus Xerus; species Xerus rutilus. The sequence goes on from CM053413.1 coordinate 48,303,336, forward strand.
TAGTCATGAATGACAGTGATGTGTAGCTCTTAAGAGAAGGTGTCTTTAATGCATCACCAGCTGTGGCTCCTGGAAAGTTTTTCTAAATAAGCCTGTGGTCCCTGGATCTCTGGGTTGGTCTATTAGAAATCCCTGAGGAATCACCGAATCCACTAAGTCTATAGAATGATTTTTAAATATATGTGCAGAGGGGAAATTTTCTATGGGGTCAGCCCATAGATTGCAGTACTTTTCTAGAGGGTAAACTGAATTAAGGCATCCGCCCATAACTATTCTTTAGATCACCCCATCAGGGCTTTCCATGATGACTGCCACCAAATTTTCCCCCAAAGAAGTTCATTTATGCCAACATCCCAGATGAACTAACACCAGGAAACATTGTTGTTCCATTATTATTACTCATATTTATCTAATTTTATTGTCTCTGCCTCCTGTCTTTATATGAGTCTTATTTGAGTGCCTTTCTATCTAACATCCATTTCTACCTGTTTCTAGACTCTTCCTTGAACCTCATTAGCTGGACCCTTCTCTCCACTTTGATATAAATTTCTGAGTTTCCTCCTGTGTAGAATGAGGAAAGGGATGCATTTTTATTAGGTCAGCCTCAAAGTTACTTCTGTTGGGTTGATCCTCATTCAGTTTCATCAAAGAACTTCTTCAATATTTTAAAGCAATTTTTTTTTCTGCTTACTTCTGGTGCCCATCCAGCTGGAGGTTTGCTCTGAGTTTATTTGTCCTCATTGAGGAGACTAATTTACAGCATTTAAATTTAGGCATGCTGACAGTATGGGGGATAAAAAAACTGGAGATGCCCTTGATCTCAAAGCATTCTCGACCAGGCAAGGAAAAGAATGTAATATCATTGTGTCTTATGTGTAATTCTTGTTTCATTTTTCCTTTTTAAAATTTGTTCTTTCTAAATATACATGACAATAGAGCATATTTGGACATATTATACATACATGGAGTGTAACTTCCCATTCTTGTGGTTGGACATGATGTGGAGTTTCCCTGGTCGTGTGTTCATATGTGAACACAGGAAAGTTCTGTCCCATTCATTCCACTGTCTTTCCCATTCCCATCCCCCACCCTTCCCTTCATTCCCCTTTGTCTAATCCAGGGAACTTCTATTCTCCCCTACCCCTTGTTGTGTGTTAGTATCTGCATATCAGAGAGAACATTCAGCCTTTGGTTTTCCGGAATTGATTTATTTCACTTAGTATGATATTCTCCAGATCCAACCATTTACCAGCAAAAGTCACACCTGTACTCACCTGTACTCATTTGATTTCACTTCTTCATCTACTAAGAAAATTAAGATACTTCCTCATAGGACTCTCAATTTCCTTCCTTTCCAAGGCAACATAACTCCCTGGAGCTCCATTTAATTCCTCTTTCTTGTCTCTTGGAGGAAGAATTATCCTTCATGTTCATTAAATACATATTTTTTAATATTTATTTTTTAGTTGTAGGTGGACACAACATCTTTATTTTATTTTATTTTTAAAATTTTTTTAGTTGTAGATGGATGTAATATCTTTATTTTATCTTTATGTGGTGCTGAGGATCGAACCCAGTGCCTCACACATGCTAGGCGAGCACTCTACCACTGAGCCGCAACCCCAGCCCCTAAACACATAGTTTTGAGCCATGACTATTTGCAAGGCACTGTGCACTTGTGCTTCTGTTCTCACAATTGGCTCCATCTCGTCCATCGCCTTCTTGAAGAACCATGTCTTCATTTTTGCATCACTGTCCTTGGCTTACATGAACAAATAAGATGAGTCTGCTAGTACTAGTATTTGGAGGGGAGATCGGGTTCTCAGGGATTGAACCCAGGGGCCCTCGACCACTGAGCCACATCCCCAGCCCTGTTTTGTACTTTATTTAGAGACAGGGTCTCTCTGAGTTGCTCAGGGCCTTGCTAAGTTGCTGAGGCTGGCTTTGAATTCACGATCCTCCTGTCTCAGCCTCCAGAGCTGCTGGGATTACAGGCATGCGCCACCGTGCCTGGTGAGTCTGCTAGTATTTTAACCTTTCTAGATGTTTTCAAAAGTGGGATAAAGTTAGTTTGAGAATCAGAAGCTAATATTTTCCGAAAGGATCACTGCATCTTTTGGGTAGGAATCATCTCTTCTGCAGTACAGGAGTTGATTGAGGTAACATTTATGGCTTTGCTTATCATTATATGATTATATGAATTCTACTCATCATTTGTGTTCAGAAACCAAAACCAATATATTAAATCCTAAGTAATTTGATATAGTTTATTGCCTCTTGGATTTAATCAATAGACAGTATTGAAAGTGGTGGGAATTTTCCTTTCATTGCCGAGGAAATAACATCCTTTACATGGAACGTATAGCCCTTGAAACTATGATGATCTTTCATCTCATTAAAACATAATGAGAGAAATCTGCTTTCTCCTAATGAGGCAGAACTAAATGGGCCCTTAGATCAATCAATAAAAGATTATTAAGAAAGAAAATTTTTGTTAAAGAGAAAAGAATATATTTCCTTCTGTGCCTGCAGTATTATAAGAATAGAACAGGTTTAGACTTCCTTACTTTAAAAGTGTTCACATCATAGATTTTGATTAAGATTATTTTTTGAATATTCTTTTGAAAATATGAAAACTGCTTAAATACTTATTACATGAAAAAAATCTACTATTTAATTCTTTATATTGTATACACACATCCATAGATTGCTTTATAATAAGATCTCAGTTTTCAGACTTTTTTTTTTTTGGTACTGGGGATTGGACTCAAGGGCGCTCAACCACTGAGCCACATCCCCAGTTGTATTTTGTGTTTTATGTAGAGACAGGGTCTCACTGAGTTGCTTAGTGCCTTGCTGTTGCTAAGGCTGACTTTGAACTCACGATTCTCCTGTCTCAGCCTCCCTAAGTGCTGGGATTACAGGCGTGCGCCACGGCGTCCAGCACAAACGTTTTTAATGATGGAAAACTGCAAACATATAAAAGGAAACAGAGTAATAGAATGAGCCTCTACTGTCTCCTTGTCCAGCTCCAACAATTATCAACTCACAGACAAAGCTACTCCTTTTATCTTTTATACCTCCATCCTTGTGCTCTCCGGAGAGACACATCATTTCTTTCATAAATATCCAGGTATGCATCTCTCAAAAATATTTAAATAGCAAACATATCACAATGTCATGTCACATATTTAAAATTAGCAATAATCCAGTATCATCAGATACTTACACATTTCTAAATTTCTCACTCTCCTGATTTTTCTTATAGTCGTCTCGAATCTGGATTAAAAAAAATATGCACATCATGATTGATGTCACCTAGAAGCTCATCATCTGTAAATTCTTCTGCCTGTTGTTCTGTTTCTCTTTCTCTTTCTCGCTCTCGGTGTACACTTTTTATTTTGCTGTTGTACTTGATAAACAAGGTATTTTCCTCTAGAGAGTTTTTCGGGGCCTGGGTTTTACTGATCTCGTCCTGATGGTGTTATTTCACACATTCACTCTCCTATATATTTTTTGTAAATTGACCACGGTACCTAACAATTTGCTCAAGTTCATGGTTAGATTTTTCTTTTTGCTTTTCACCAAGAATGTCTCAAAATTGGTGTGGAACTCTTCCATTAAAGACATAGTATCCCATAGTTTCTCTTTTCATGATATCAGACATCATGGCTTAGATGGGTTAGCTCATTTAGGTTTGCGTCTTAGTGAGGGCTCCTAGAACAAAATACCACAGACTGGGTGTCTTTAACAACATAAATATATTTTAGTTCAAGGTCTAAAGTGCTGGAAGGGTACATTTCATTCTGAGTGGTTATTCTAGCCTGTGGCCGCTGCCAACACTGTGCTCTGTGAATTGACAGGGAAATCAAGAGACTGAGAGGAGTTCTCTGGCATCTCTTCTTCTGAGGACACAGATCCTGTTGAATCAGGGCCCCACCCTTGGGACTTAATTGACCCTTAATTACTTCCTCAGGGGCTCTATCTTCAAACACAGACTCACAAGGGGTTAAAGCTTCAACGTAGGAATTATCTGGGCCACACAAACATTCCCAAACAGGTTAGAGAACAGTGACATTCTAATTCTATGATTACTTTTTCATTCTAGGCTGTACAGTTTTAGAAAGAGAATATCTGCTCTACTCCCCGGTCTTCTGATAGTACTCTTTTTTTTTGTACTGGGGATCAAACCCACAAGTGTTTAATCCCTGAGCCACATCCTCAGCCCTTTTTAATATTTTATTTAGAGACAGGGTCTCACTGAGTTGCCGAGGTACCAAGGGCCTTGCTAAGTTGCTGAGGCTGGCTTTGAACTCGGGATCCTCCCGCCTCAGCCTCCCAAGCTGCTGGGATTACAGGTGTGTGCCACCATACCCAGCCTCTGATAGCACTCTTAAAGAAAAGACAAAGATAGGTACATGCCTCTATGAACTCGTGGGTTTTAACCAGCGTTCTCTGTGTGGCTTGGGACAAATCACTTACTCTCTCTAAGCCATGGCTTACCTAGCTTTGCTTTAGGGATAACATGGCACCTACCTCCCAAAGTTGTGAGATTTCAGTGAAATAGTATCTGCAAAGCACCTAGTGCCTTGCTGGATTCAACAACAGCTATATTGTTATTCTTTCAAATATTATAAATACAGACATAAATTACTACTTTAGAATATATCCTTCAACTGCTTCTCTGTGACTTCTGCTCTGAGATCTGGAATATTTTTCAGTGTGAAAGATATCATATGCTGCCTTTGAACTAGACTTACCTAAGATTTGCTTCTTTGCCAATTAAACAATCACTCCAGTATACTGTAATAAGTTCCCTATTAATTGAGGGTAATTTGAAGACTGTGCATCATATTTAAGAGGTCTGCACACAAACTGCCAGGTCAAGAATCAGAAGGATCAAAACAATTTCATGAATGTCTTCAAGTGTCTTCAAGTGAGAGTAACAGAAGCAGTTGACCATGAGGTGTTCAAAGGAAAGAGAATGTGGAAAGAGGTTCAAATCTCCAGCCATGATTATTTGCATGTTTCCATTTTTTTTCTGACAATTAATGGTTCCATGTCTGATTCTTGGTTGCTACCTCCTTAGATCATGTGCTGAAGTGTGCTGTGTGTTTCTACTCAGGACCTAAAGTTGATAAACCCTAGAATTTATTTAATATAGCCACAAAGCACACACAAAAGTCCTCCTCCTAAAATCAATTTCTACTCTCCTGTTAGTGGGACCCTTAATGCTTTCATTAAGGTAAAGCTGGACTTTAAAAAAGGAGGGGGATAGAAGAAATGTTTCTGTTCAATGACTCTTCCTATCTAGTGAAAATACATTAATTGAATGCAGCCAATTGATTATGGGTCAATATTTTTTTCCAAAAATAACCCTATGGTATTCTAAATTGCTTTATGGGTATAAATACAACTCCAGCTGATGAAATATTTAAATGTTAAAGAAGACATGTCAAATGCACTGAATTCAACCAGGACTGAATCCCAAATTGAATTTTACATTCTATTTGGAGAACATTAGATATGGTAATCTGAGGCATATTCTAAAAATAAGAGAGGGGTAAATTAAAGGTTGTGACTTCTCTTCAATTAAAAAAAATTCCACATTATTGTGAAAGTTTGGTTTCCAGTGAGGCATACATACCTCATACCAGTACTTTCACATGCACATTATAATAATTGCATAATTTCACATTATGAAACTGCAGAATAGTGACTCTGCTTCTCTTGCTCACATTTCTATCAAACAGAAGTATAAATTTAAGAGTATTATCATCAATCATTTTCTTTAATGTGCTATCATATGGCTAGGGAAGTTGTACTAGTCTGTTTTACATTGCTGTAAGAAAATACTCAAGGCTTGGAACTTTGTAGAGAAAAAAAAAGGTTTATGTATTTCATAGTTTTGGAAGCTGAAATTTCAAACCACGTGAAACCAATGAGAAACACTTCCCCATCAGCCCCAGCATGGAGCTGGATTGTGGATATGCCTACTTCATGATGGGAGTGCCCGTGCAAAGGAGAGGTCACATGGCAAGAGGGGACACCAGAGAGTAGAGAGTCAGTCTTAATCTCTTATAAAAACCCGCTTGCAAGAACTAATCAGGGTCCCACAGGAACTATGTTAATATCTCCCAATGTTGATATCCCCAATGACCAAATGACTTCCAACTAGGCTCCACCACTTAAAGGTTCCACCAGCTCCTACTATCCCCAAATTGAGGACCAAGCTTTGATCCCATGAGCCCATGAGGCACATGCTGAAACCACACCCAAATCACAGTTGTATACAGGAAAACTCAAGGAGCCTCTGCCACAAACATATCTAGGAAAAATGTCAAGTTCAAAATTACTACTATAGGCAAGAAATTAATTCACAAGACTGTCTAATCAGGTGTCAGAAGAACGTTGTCAACTCTAAGGAGAGAACGGTTGAATTTTCTTTTATTATTCCATGTAACAGATATCAGACAACTGCAGTTGATTCATTTGAAGATAATTCTCTTATTCAATCTGATGAAAGATAAACTGCACTTTTAATCAACTAAAGACTGGCACTAGATTTGAGCCACATGTATTGGCATAGTTTGAATATGTTTACCTTGATTCTAAAGAACGACTTTGCAAAATATTTTATTAACTAACAGATCAAAATGTTCTTTTACTTGTAGTCTCTATAAATATTTTTAAAGTTATGAAACATAATTCCAAGAAGACATGTTTTGTTTTTACTTTTTAATTTTTTTTTTATTTTAATTAAAGTTAGAAGTCACCCACAGCCTGAATTTCCTCTGCTCAAGTTACTTAGAGATTGTCTAAATTTGCAATTTTGGAAAATCGTCTTTTTGTTACAAAAGCCAGAGCTCACTGGAATAAATTAAAATCATACAAAGATAATTAAAAACTGAGATTCGGTCTCCACGTTTCATTCCTCAGGGGTAACAACCAATATTACTTCAGTGTTCTCTCTCTAGATCTTGGCAAAGTCAGTAAAAATGCATATGTGTATTTATACAAATATTTCCTGTATTTATACAAATATTTGTATTTATTCAAATATTCATTTTTTGTAACATTCCATGAGCTGAATACCCTCTTCATTTATTACTGTATTTTTCACAGGCCTGAAATTATTTTTACTAAAAAATATTATTTTTACTATTTCAGACATGGGTTTTATTTATTCTTTCTGCTGATAAACAGATTTGTGTCAGAATTCAAGCACAGATTGAAATTTCAATCCATGGGCAAAAGTTACATTTCGCTGGTTTTGTATGAGGCACACGATTGGCACTGTATAGGGAAAGAGCAGCTAGATGCTGAGGGGGCTTAAGCATAATGACTTACTTTTACAAACTGCCTTGGATGCTTGCTTTACTTCTGCTTTCTCCCTTCAGTTCCTGTGGCAGACTTTGGAGAATGACTGACTCAGCAATTATTCCCCACCCTCAGCTCCTTGCCTATAGAACTCTTCCCTATAGAACTCAGGAAAATAGAAGATTCACCTCCTAGTCTCAGGCAGCTAAAGTTACCCAGGGACACAGCAGCCATTTTGTGAACATGAGGCAAAAATATATAGCTGAAGATATGTTGGCTCAGACATCATTAATACCCCCAATTATGTAGCTCTGGACTTCCTCCTATGTGTGAAAAACTCCTATTTAAGCCACTGTAAGACTTTATGTTACCCTCATCCAAATACTTTAATTGATCCAGTCCCCAGGCTGCAGGTTTAAGAAAATGAAAATAGAATTTCTTTTGTCATGTAAGTAACTTGGAGTTCCCATTTCATGGGGCCTGGCCAGATGCCCCAGTTGATAATGCTAATTTCCAATGCTATAAGGCTATTTTTTTAAATTAGTGCATTATAGTTATACATAAAGGTAAATTTCTGTCTGGGAAAGTTAACACAAATCCCAAGGTAGAGATTCAGTTTTTGATAGCATGAAATAAATACAACATGGAAGATTATTGGAGTCAACTAAGAACAGTTACATATCACAGAGAACAAAAAATCACAGGTCTATGGGGAAAGCTATCAAACAGTGGTCTTCAATGTCTTCATATTAAATACAATTCTGCTGTCTTCCAGGGACAACCTGCCATTTTTATTTTCACATGAAGCTCCCATTTGAGAGGCTTTTCTGGGGCAGGGCAACAGTTACTGGGGATTGAACTCATAGGCACTCAACCACTGAGCCACATCCCTATTTTGTATTTTATTTAGAAACAGGATCTCACTGAGTTGCTTAGTGCCTTGCTTTTGCTGAGGCTGGCTTTGAACTCACGATCCTCTTGCCTCAGCCTCCTGAGTGGCTGGGATTACAGGCATGTGCCACCACACCCAGCCATTTGAATTTTTTAACAGGGTTGTGTACAGAAACCTTCTGGGTCAAAATATCATACACCCATACAGTAACAAACCACACACTGATGGCTGAGAAGATGCTTGGTCCAGTTCCTTAGACAAATCCAATTATCAGTAGGAAGAGAAAAACTAAAAGAAGAATTAGACAAAAATCAGTAGAAATGAAACATTTAGTTTTAAAGGTGTTTTTCAGCCAACTGAGACTTTCCTCTGTAGCAGGTGGAGCTTGAGAGAAGCCATGGTTAATCAAAAGATCTTTCTGCACTGGAAAATATCCTGACAGTTTCTATTTCTCACTTTTCAGGGTTACTATGGAGGTAATCAGCTGCTATAAACAGCTGTGTTTCCAGAACTGCTTTTTAGGCATGATAGGAACAAATGGCCTTTCAGTCCAAGACAAGTCCCCAAAGGAGGAGGGACAAGGGAGACCCTGCAGAGAGCATGCAGGGGGTGGGCTTGGGTCTCTAGAATCTGTAAGCTGTTGAAAGATGGAGCTGAGTGCCTGTAAGAAAACCAACACACCCAGCTGGGGACGGCTGGCAATTAGGAGGAGGGACTTCTCAAGAATAATGGGCACCATCTACTTACATCAGGACACCCTCTCCACCCCTGTTGTGAGTCTATGGTGCTGCCAAGTTAAAGGCGTGAATGGCTGAGACGAAGACATGGACTGCCACTGGCATTAATTGGGGTGATCAGGACTCCGTCCCACAGAGGTTTCATTTAGCTCTCCTGTTCACTTGGCTTCCTGAAGGTTGATGAGGCAGAGAAAGCCTTCATCAGAAAGCCCATAATTGATAGCTCCACATTATTCTTTGCATGGTGTTTTCTAACTGATAAAGGCACCCTCACATTCCCAGGATAGTTGGGAAGAAGGAATCTAGACTACAGAGAAAAATAGATCTGAGTTCAAACCATGATTATATCACTTACTAATAAGGCACGTGATTTTGGTCATGCTGTTTGGCCTCAGTCTCCTCATCTATAAAATGAGAGAATAGGTTTCTACTTCAATGAGATGTTGAGAGGATTAAACAGCCAGTGCAAATATGTACTTATTGCAAATAATTGCAAATAGTACACTGATATTATCATTATTATTATTAGGGTACCAGAATTGAACCCAGCACTTAACCACTGAGCAACATCCCCAGCCCTTTTTATTTTTTTTATTTTGAGACAGGGTCATATTAAGTTTCTTAGGGCCCCACTAAGTTTCTGAGGCTGGCTTTGAACTCATGATCCTCCTGCCTTATCCTCCAGAGCCACAGGGATTACAAGCATGTATCTCCATGCCCAGCCTGATTTTATTATTACAATCACCATCATCATTCATTTGATGAAATCTATAAGCCAGCTGCAATGTTCCAGCATAAGGCATACAAAGATGCCCAAGGCATGGTCCTGATGGCCAAAGGTTTGCAGATTGGCTGGGGAGTTAGATGCCCTCTTACCTTTCAGATTCTATTCCCACCCTCTTCCAGTTCACGCTTTATATTGCAATCTGTGGCTTGGCGCACTACAACTATTTGGTCATGTTTCTTCCCTGCCGAAATCCTAATCTGGAAAGACCTAGATTTCTTCACATTGACAAACAATTTCTGAATGGGTCAGAGAGCAAATCTGTCTGTCTTTGTGCAACTTGGGTCCTGGGTTGCAAGTATTCAACTCTACCGTCGTAGCAGGAAGGCAGCCATAGGCTATATGTAGAAATGCAGAGATGTGGCTGGAGACAGCTCCAGGGCTCTAGTTTCTGGACCCCACCTGGACCCCACCTGACGCATTTCATATGTTCGCCCCAGGTATACAAACCGCCCAACCTAAAGGTTGTCTTCTGTATGCCTTTGACTTGCTCCCCTCTGCCTGAAACACTCTTCTCACTTACCTGGATAAATCAAGCCTGTTTTCCTAGTTTCTACTTCGCTCTCCATTCCTCCAGACAGCTAGCGTAGTAGAGCAAAATGGAACTTTAGCAGCATAACAGCTGATAAGCTGTGGCTGTGCCCGCTGACACAGCAGCCCCGCTTACTGACATTTAACCCTAGAGGCCTGCAGTGGCTGGCAGGGACCTGTCACAGATAACTGCCGTGGCAGAAGCAGGAAACAAAGCAGCCGGGTCAGAACAGTCCCCATTTAGACTTAGTGCAGTGAAAGTCCTTAAGCCGTATGACCTAAGGCTGTTACAAGCTTGTCCCCACATAAGGAACGCAGAATACACCTCCAATAGAACTGCACCCACTCCCTTGCCTTGAGGTACCCAAAACTCACTTATGTATAAAAAAGTAAAAGCCCTGCAGCGCTCGGGGCTCAGACTTTGGGAATTATCTCTTTGGGCCATGGCGCCACTAATAAACTGTTGCTTCCAGATCTCAGTGTCCTGACCCCCATTTCCCACTACATTTCATCCTGTCTTTCTGGTGCAAGTATACTATTTTTTTCCAACATGCTCCACATACTGCCACCACAGTAAAGCACCGTTACAGTGCCTGTTCACAGATTAAAGAGTCCCTTGGAGATGGGGGAGGGATAAATCTTTATTTTATGGATTGATCTAATTTTAGAGAGAGCACTAATTCATGCCAAGCACTGCTCAAGTTGGTAGACATTAAGCAATTTTAAAAAAAAAATGTATTACCTTTTCTCTGGGAACTGGTAAAACAAAACACAAAAAGGAATAAATAATATCACAAATACATAATTTTTAAAGTCTGTTTATGTTAGAAAAGAAAAAAAAAATGGATTAATGAGGGAAGGGTGAGGTCGTCTAATTTAGGTGGTGCAGAGAGACCTCCTGTCTAAAACAGAAATGGAAGGGTGAGAAGGAGTTCTCCATGCAAAGCAGGTGAGGAAAGTTTCAGGGCAAGGAGACAGAAAACATGAAGGTCCAATGGCTGGAAGGAGCTCAGATCATTTGGAGGGATCTGGGGAGGCTCCAGCCAGCAGCAGAAGGGCATGAGTTAAGGCGGCCAGGGAAGGAGAGTTTCCTTTTTGAATCTCATCCTAGCTCTCATTGCAGGGTCTGGAAAATAATGTCTGCTCACTCAGCCACTGTGTTGAGCTGTCCTTTCCCAAAGTAGATCTGGAGACAAGAACTGTGGTTCAAGAAGTGGGGAGATGGTGCCGGAAGCCCAATGGTAGTGAGGACGGGGTAGGAGGGGAGGAAGGTCAGCCCTGGGGATTTCACGAGCAGGCTATTCCTGGACAGCTGGCCTCATTCTCGTCAGGCAGCCTCAAAGAAATGTGGTTTGAGGCAAATGAGGTTTGAAATGCAGAGAGGCAAGAACACTACTATTTTCACCCACGTCAACATTGGTTGGAAGTGGCCAGCGCACTAACTTCTGGGGATGTCTACCTTGCTCTTCTGCATTGTGTAGCCAAGTACGGTCTTAATGAAGGGGCTTGATGAAGGGGCTCAGGCACGGGAGGAGGTAGCCTCTATCATGTTGTGAGGGCTGTCTCCCTGAAGATGCAGGTTGCCCCTACAGGATACAGAAAAGCCATCAATAACCTCTGCTATGGTAACTAAGAGAATAAGTAGTTGAATGAATGAATGAATGATTGTATGAATGATGTATGAATGAATGAATGATGCCCACCTCCTCCAGCCACGCCCACCTCCTCCAGCCACACTCTACCCACCTTCAGTCACCACTGAGTTAATCTCATCAGGGACTCATTCACTGATTGGGTTAAGGCTCTCACAATCCAATCATTTCTCCTCTGAACCTTCTTGCATTGTCTCACACATGAGCTTTTGGGGGGCACCTCAGAACCAAACCATAATAGGCCTGTTATGTCCAAGGCATCCTTCCTGCATGGGGTTTTATTTCAGGTGCTGGAAATAATGCCCCTCTCTGACTTCATGCAGAAGGAGGAATCCTCCAAGAGTCATTAATCAGTCTTATTTTCTGTCCTCCTCCAAGCTCAATTGTTTTCAACTCTGACTTGCAAATCAACCAGAAAGATTAATAGCATCTTTCATTGATATTTCTCATTTGCTTCAGTTCCTTCCAAAGCGGGAGCTGCTTGCCCTTCTTCTCAGGGGAAAAACCTGTGGAGCCATTACCTGGGCAAAGACCATTCCCGCTCTGGTCACTAGTGGTTTATGGATGCCTATTATGCTAGAAAATGCTAGGCCATGCTTCTGTTCTCTCTCACCTGAATGTGTTTCTAATCAGGCTAACAAAGGAACTCTCTGTGGGCTAATTTTGTCCATTTTGAGAATAATTCTTTTGTTGTGAGGAACAGAGTCATAGATCACCCAAGACAGTGGTGAAATGAGAGATTTATTTTGGTCTCCTGACCTCGAGGGAGGTGACTGATTGGGCTAGTGGTTATGATGCTGATTATCTTTATCTTTGAATGGGCTAGAGAATGCAGGGGTTTTTTGTATGTTTTGTTTTTGGTTTTTGGTTTTTTTTTGTTTTTTTTTTTTTTTTTGCTTTGTGTGAATTTGAAGCTTGAGGAAAGCTGGGAGCACAAAGATTTGATAATTGCCTTGATTGGAAAAATGGACTTCTGTCCCCAGAGATATACTCTCAGTGTCTGTAATGCAGTTTCACTTGCATTACTAGAAAGGGGGTACAGATGTGCAGAGCCCAGATTTTGGAGAAAAGGACACACACACACACACACAGTGTCTTTATGTTCCTTGTCAAGTTGTCTGTAGCCATTTGTTTTAACCAGCTTTTTTGCTGCTGTGACTAAAAGACCCATCCAGAACAACTGTAGAGGAGGAAAAGTTTATTTGAGGGCTCATGGTTTCAGAGGTCTCAGTTGATAGACAGCAGGCTCCATTCCTCAGGGCTCGAGGTGAGGCTGAACATTATGGTGGAAGAGTGTGGTGGAGGGAAGCAGCTCACATGATGATCAGAGGAGAGAGACTCCACTCTCCAGATACAAATATAAACTCCAAAGCCACGCCCCCAATGCCCACCTCCTCCAGCCACACCCTACCCACCTTCCCCTTCATTTACCCCCAGTGAATCCCATCAGGGGATCAATTCACTAATTAGGTTAAGGCTCTCACAACCCAGTCATTTCTCCTCTAAACTTTTCTTGCAGTGTCTCACACATGAGCTTTTGGGAGACACCGCACATCCAAACCACGATACAATTACAAAGTCAGAGACTCCCATGGAGCTGTTTCTTTCTCCTTCCTCTCTCTCATCCACTTTGACCCCAACCTCATCCTCTCAAGCTTTTATCCCTCTTTTAGCTTTTCAAGGACCATTTTTATTCCCTCCTGGCTACATTTCAGAAAGTCATCCCATCTCTCCCACTTCCCAGGAAGGGATACTTTCTGTAAGGCAGATTGACATAAGTCGTGTGAAACCGAGCGTCTGCATGAGGCACAAACCTTCCCCTTTCGGAGGTCGGTCACAGCATCAGGCGTTGAGCTGAGGAAGGCTGTGTCTCTTTACACCACCCCCTGAATTCCTCCACCCCATCGAGAACGACAATAGCAATAACAGGAGGAAGAAATGAAGGATAGGGGACCGGAGGGAAGGAAGGAGGGAGGAAGTCAAGGATGAGAGATTCAAGCCTTGGTAGTGAATGTGCAGGTGTGTGCTTGTGAGACGTGTTTCTCTCAGGAGAAACACTGAGAACCTCAGGTCACTAAAGCACCCAAGATACATTTCTGGGGACTGGACCATTTGACAGTCCACTGTACCCAACTGGAAAAATAATTGCTCTTCCTATATTTCTAGAGCTAACTAGACAATGACTCAGAGAATATGGAGATTCAGATGCTCCTCCCAACGCTGCTGTTAGCAGAGCTGAGGCCAGTGAATTTTCCTCTCTAGTCTCAGTTTTTTCAACAGTGTAACAGTAATAACCATAGTTGTATTAACAGTACTAGTGGTGTAAGAGGAAGAAGAAAAAAGAAGATAAAAGAAGGAAAAGATATATGTGTATTTGTGGGGGGTACCAGGTATTGAACCCAGGGACACTTAACCACTGAGCCACACCCACACCCCTTTTTATTAGTATTTTATTTAGAGAGAGGGTCTCACTGAGTTGCTTAGGGCCTTGCTAAGTTGCTGAGGCTGGCTTTGAACTCACGATCCTCCTGCCTCAGCCTCCTGAGCTGCTGGGATTACAGGCATGTGCCACCATGCCCAGCCAGGAGAAGATACTTGAATATTTGTTGAGGGTTATGAGCCTGATGTATTTTCTCAGTTAATATGGACAACAATCCTGTGAGGTAGACAATGTCTATCTCAACCTCTTTGGCCATCCAACTGCCAAACAGGTGTTCTGTTGACTTCTTGAACTCGTCATGCTTTTCCTCTCTGAGGACTGTCACATAAACTGCTCCTTCTGCCTGGTGCTCTTCTTCCCCTACATTTTGCATGACTTCCTCTTCTTCATCCTCTTCTTCATCCTGTTATACTTACATTAAGTATAACATCTTTCCTGTCTAGGAAAGCTTCCCTTTCAATCATTTGGCACAATTTCTAATGATTTTATTTGTATATTCTGTTGGGTTCTCTCTCCTCCATGCAGCATTAAGCTCCATGTTAGCCAGGAAACTTGTCTATCTTTTTATTTTCTCTGACGTGCTGACCTTTTTGAACCCCAATGGCTGGGATCCAGTTGAGTAGACCATTAAGCATCTGCTGAATGAATCAGTGGGTCAGCCCCGATGTCGCCCATGTGGATACTGGGATTGGGAGTGTGGCAGGAGAGAACGGGAGCTTCAGCAGTGCAGGCTGGCAGGCTGTGGCTGTGCCCGCTGACACAGCAGCTCTGCTTACTGACATTTAACCCTAGAGGCCTGCAGTGGCTGACAGGGACCTGTCACAGAACTCCCATGGCAGAAGCAGGAAACAAAGCAATGGGGACAGAACCATCCCCCTTTAGACTCAGTGCAGTTAAAGTCCCTAAGCTGTATGAGCTAAGGGTCCCTAGGCTGTGGACAAGCTTGTCCCCACATAAGGAATGCAGAACGCACCTCCAATAGAACTGCACCCACTCCCTGGCCTTGATGTTCCCCAAACTCACTTATGTATAAAAGTAAAAGCCCTACTGTCTCGAGGCTCAGACTTGGGAATTATCCCTCTGGGCCTTGGTGCCACTAATAAAATGTGGCTTCCAGATCTCAGTGTCCTGACCCTCATTTCCCACAACAGAAGTACAGTAACTTCCCCTATGTCCCATGGCTGGCAATTGGCTCCCACTCAAATCTGCCAAACTCCATAACGGCTCTGCTGTATCACTGGGGTGAAGCGGTTAGGTGGAGGACAGGAAGGGGAACTGTGAGAACACTGTCCCAGTTTCCTCCCACTTTCCATTAGCTCTGCAACACTAAGAGATTCTCCACACCAACCCAAGAGTCTCCCTCTACCGCCATGTTGATTCTAATTACAGGACTAGGCCCTGTCTCATATGCTCTGGGGGAGCTGATTACACTCTCTCAAACATGGAATCATCATCCCTGTAAGAAGTTAATCACTCAGCAGGATTTGGCTCTTTCTGTGTTACACAGACGTTATCTGCTTCATCCTTACCAATACCATGTACATTTTATGTCGGTCACACAGTATGATTCCCCTTTAATCAACCTGAAAGCCCTAGGTATCCTATTTACTTGGAGTCTAATGCTTGTGTTCTCAGAGCTCAATAAAGGCTACAAGAAAAAATAATGGTGTATGTGGTTTCAATAGTCGGGCGCCTCCTTTCCATGTATCTAACACTTTGAACAAGTTAAATACATAATTATCAATCCATCTTAAGTGTCATGTGGCGATATTCATCAGAACTTGCTGTGTATACACAACTTTAAGATGTAAATCCAAGGTAGTTTCTATATAGCTATTAAGCACTGAAATAAACAAGATTTGTCTTTAGGCCCTTCAACTTTTTTTTTTTTGGTACCAGGATTAAACCCAGGGGCACTTAACCATTAAGCCACATCCCTGGCCTTTTTCTTTTTGAAACAGGGTCTTGCTAAGTTGCTGAGACTGGCTTTGAACTTGTGATCCTCCTGTCTCCAAGATGCTGGGATTACAGTTATGTGCTACCATGCCTGGCCTGCCATATTTTAAATATAGGAATATTAATCTTCCCCCACACATACCCTTCACAACACTGTTGTCATTAGGAAATATGACCATGTGTTTTAAGGGTTGGGCACAATGCCTGGTCTATTAGATGGCCACAGTGGACAGTGCCACCTCATGTACTTCTTTGCAGGCATCTACTGGTTACACACCGAAGGCTCTTTCCCCGAGAAATGCATGTGCATAAATATCACACAAATCTCTGTGAATTTGGAGAGGACGGCACATAAGTATATATTCTTCTTTTTTAATTCTAGCAAGCCAGGTACCATGTTGCATAACTGTAATCCCAGTGATTTGGGAGACGGTGGTAGGAGGATTGCAAGTTCAAGGCCAGCATCAGCAAGTTAATTCTCTCAGCAATTCAGGGAGATTTGTGAAATGTCCCTGTTTTACAGATTAGAAACTTAGAGCCAGAAAGAGTTCTCTCTGTAGCCACAGTCCAGGACTTCAGACTCCATATTAATTTCTAGAAGTTGTCTTACCAAAAGTGCTATCTTTTTCCGTGGAGCGGGTATGAAGGATTGAACTCAGGGGCACTCCACCAGTGAGCCACATCCCCAGCTCTATTTTTGATATTTTATTTAGAGACAGGGTCTCACTGAGTTGCTTAGCGCCTACATGTTGCTGAGACTGGCTTTAAACACACAATCCTCCTGCCTCAGCCTCTTAAGCTGCTGGAATTACAGGTGTGGGTCACCACATCTGGCCAAAAAGGCTATCTTGATGTGGCATGAGGGGCTGGTATTATATGATGACCTATAGATTTAACTACGGAACAATTAAGATCTCTTCTCCTCATTCTTCATTTCTACCCATACTAAAAGCATTTGGCCATGAAAAATAAGCAAATCTGCACCACAGGGACAAAGATAGGGTCCCCTTGAGCCTTGGTGTTCTGTACTTCATTCTCAGATTAGGGAGGGCCCTAGAGTAGCCTCTGAATGCCTTGCCAAGCTCTATGGGTTAGGTAGACTAAGAAGGAAAGCAAGCACTGTGAAAAAAATCTGTTTTTTGAATTGCTAGGATATTGGCTCCTGAGAGCTAGGAGTTGTGTCGATTTGGCTAGAGATTAAGTCTAAATTTCCTACCTTTTGGCTTGGAACGACTTATCACAGCACCCACTATTTACAGTAATAATGTTTGTTAATATTTATTGAGTGCTGATACTGCGCTAGGAGAATCTGTTCTAAGTGATTCACACTTATTAGCATAATATGAACGTATTTTGCTTTCTACATCTACTATATTGCTTGATGGAGTTGGGATTTGGGGGGTTTTTTGTTTGTTTGTTTATTTGTTTGTTTTGGTACCAGGCATTCAACTCAGGGGCATGCAACCACTGAGCCACGTCCTCAGCCCTTTTTAAAATATTTGATTTTATAAAATGCCATTTTATAAAATATCATATTTTATTTAGAGACAGGCTGAGTTGCTCAGGGCCTTGCTAAGTTGCTGAGGCTGGCTTTGAACTCACGATCCCCCTGCCTCAGCCTCCTCAGCCACTGGGATTACAGGTGTGTGCCACTGTGCCTGGCTTGTTCCTAGTTTGTAAATACTGATTTAAATAGCAAATAAAACTGCGCCCTGCCCACACACATACACACACAGAGTCCACAAAACATTCCCTATGAAAGTTTCACAATGCACTGTTATCATTAACCAGTCTTTTCCATTGGGAACCCATAAACACATCGCTTTCCAGGTCTTTGACTATTTTACATCTCATCCCTCTGAGGCATGGCAGCTTTTCACACACACAGATGGGACACAGTCCTGGTCCCAAATGATTCTTTTTTTTTTTTTTTTTTTTTTTTTTTTTGGTACTGGGGATTGAACTCAGGGGCACTCGACCACTGAGCCACATCCCCAGCCCTATTTTGTGTTTTATGTAGAGACAGGGTCTCACTGAGTTGCTTAGCACCTCGCCGTTGCTGAGGCTGGCTTTGAACTCGCAATTCTCCTGTCTCAGCCTCCCTAAGTGCTGGGATTACAAG
>CM053413.1:48321869-48393000 GCA_028644305.1 Xerus rutilus
CCAAATGATTCTTCAAGTAGCATTTCTCTAGCTCACCAGATTATTCTTTGGACCCCCCCATCATTCCAGGTTTCAAGCCCCAGCCTTAACCAAATATAGAACTGTTCTTTGGAAGGACCACAACCTCCCTTCATCCAGACGCTAAGCTCCTAATTTTAATTATTATATATAATTAGTATGTATAATATAAAATATATAAAATATTATATATAAATATATGTAAAATAAAATAGATGAACATATTATATATAAAATAAATATGAAAATCTGTACAACAAATATATAATATATATAACACATATGTACTATATATTTTAAGTATATATTAAAAATATAAAAATATTACATATAATATAAATAAATTATATTATAAATATTTATGTATGTAAAATATATATATAATTTCATTTCATATATTTTTGAATATATATTTATTTTTTTTTAGTTGTTGATTGACCTTTCATATGTGGTGCTGAGGATCGAACCCAGTGCCTCCCACATGCGAGGCAAGCGCTCTACCACTGAGCCACAATCCCAGTCCTGAATGTATATATTTAAATCAGCTTCATCCTAATGGCGCCTCTTTTCTTTCTCTCTACTCCCACAGCTTTTTGCGATCTTTGCATTTGCAACATGTGGTGGCTATTCTGGAGGCCTACGGCTAAGCGTGGACTGCGTCAACAAGACAGAAAGTAACCTCAGCATTGACATAGCGTTTGCCTACCCCTTCAGGTAGGGCCTGGCAGTTTCTGCCCCCCAGCTTCGCAAAGAGGGCTCTTCTTCCGTCTGTGGTTTCTCCCAGGGGCTTCTGGGTAATCACACCCATGAGATTCCCAAAGGAGTGTTCACCCACCTCCCCACTCTGGGAGGATTTATGAGTTGTACCTTCAAGTCAGAATGGACTGTCCTCCAAGACAAAAGAAACCAAACAAAACAAAAACACGCCACCAACAAAATCAACTTACTACCCAAGATGGGGGGCTATCAATACAGCCACCCCAGTTCTACAGTTCCTCTCCATCCTATTTCCCCATCCTTAGGGTTTTCCAAATTCTCTACAGATCTGTGTCACCTTTAATATCCTATCAACTATGAAATTCTTGCTACTTAATGCATTTAATAATATTAATACTGAATACTTTTTCCATGGGCCACTCTGATGAGCCTCTTCACCTGTATAATTGTGTTACACAATCATACCCTTTGAAGGGTGTATAATCACCCTCACCATTTATAAATGGGAAACTGAGGCACAGGTACATTTGTTCATATTCCCTTCGCCAGTGAGAGATGGTGTCAGTGGTTGAGCCCCCCTGTCTTGAGCCAGAGCTCAGATCTCTGTTGATACACTTAAATTGTTAGAAATAACTCTTTACCGATTGAGCATGGAAGACCATACCTTATTTATGTGTATGTCCTGTATATAAAATGATGGCTCAATGCCTACCAGAGTCTGTCCCAAACCTCACATCTTTTGATTTGGATCCATAGAGCCAAAGCGGATTCATTAAATTCAATGCAAATATGGTTTATTTATGTCAAACACCCATCTACTTGGCATCAAATCATGGGTATGTTTTACAAACACAACATTCAACGCATTCTTTTGGCATCTTGTCAGTATACTGTCCTGTTCCTTTCAATTAACAAATGGTTCCTAGTATTCACTTTGTACCAAGCATGGTGCTGGGTCTGTGGTTACAGAAAAAGAGTAAAAATTGGCGCCAACACGCTTTGTTTTTTTTAAACAGGTAAGTACAGTGTTTTTCAAGAATATTTTCATGGGCCCCTAGATAACTAATGTTACTAAAAGGAAAGAAAAAAGAGGAAAGGAGAAGAGGTAGGAGAGAAAAAGAAAGTATCACTGAGGGAAAGAAGTTAAAAATAGAATCAAACTGAAGAAATACTTCTTAAAATTTTTTTGTTTGCTTTTTGATACCAAGGATTGAACCCCGAGGTGCTTTACCCCTGAGCCACATCCCCAGCATTTTTTATTTTTTATTTTGATAGAGAGTCTCACTAAGTTGCTTTAGCCCTCACTAAGTTGCCAAGACTGGCCTCAAACTTGCAATCCTCCTGCCTCAGCTTCCCCAGTATTACAGGTGTGCGCCACCCTATCTGGAGAGCACTTTGTCTTTCTAATGCACATTTTGAATTCACCAAAAGAAACACACTATTCCCCCAATACACAGAAACTCCTTTTTTTACTGACTGTCTCAGAGGATTTATATATCATGGAATGTACCTTTAAAATATTGGTCTACTGAACTTTTCCTTGTCTAAAATAAAGGGGCCTCAGTTCATAGGTAATGAATCACAGGGAAGTGGCATTTATACCAATATTCTGACTTTTTCTTTAAGATTTGCCGACACCCTTGCTCCAATAGACTTTTAACTATTTAGAGAGTAGAGCTCAGAAATACTAAGCATGTCATCCCTGGCAATTTGTTGATAATAACTATGCTGTGCTAGTGGAAATGGGCTGGGGATGTTTGACACTTCTGAAGGTCTGGATGAACCCCTTTTGGCTTGTGGAAGAGAGTGGCCACGCTGATGCCTGCTCAGTGAATAACATTCAATGTCATGGGTCAGAGTGGAGAATTAGCAACGGACAGGAGACAGGCTGGGATGTTTAGTAACCTCAGTCAAGAATTCCTAAGCTCTGAGCCGGGCACAGTGGTGCATGCCTATAATCCCAGCAGCTCCGGAGGCTGAGGGAGGAGGATTATGAGTTCAAAGGCAGCCTTAGCAACTTAGTGAGGGCCTGAGCAACTCAGTGAGACCCTGTCTCTAAATAAAATATAAGAAAGGGCTGTGTGATTCGGTGGTTAAGTGTCCCTGAGTTCAATCCCTAGTACCAAAAATAAAAAAAAAACATCACCAACAAAATTCATAAGGTCCATGTAGCTTGGTGATTTCCCACCAAGCAATAAGCAGACAAATCCAAGGTTGATTCTTTAACATCGGAAGAAAACACATCACTAAACACAGAACTCTCAGTCTTTTCCTCCAACTGAAAAAGAATAATCAGGAAAACTCTCTGAATCAAAAACCAGTGCCTGAGCTGAGATGGGCAAGGTCATACAATTTACCCTCCCCCTGGGACAGCAGGGTCATACAATTTAACTTTATGCAATCCTTGTCAAAGGGAAGAATTTGAGAAGACTCTTCAGGCAATTTCCATGGGCTGCTCCATTTTTCTCCCCAGGACTACACAGTCAATATGGTTGGCCCGTTGAAGGATAGCTGGAGAAGCTAAATAAAAATGTTGATTCCGTCTATAAACAGAGTGGCTCCTTACTTGAAAGATACTTTTTTTTTAACTTGGGTTCTAAAACAGAGATGCCCAGGTATTGTTTCTTTAGTAGCACAGTGTTTCTTTCAAACATCATCTTGTTCAGGAGTTCTGTGTGCAGAGATGAGTCATTAATAAATCCAGGATGGAGCCGGGCACGGTGGGGCACACCTGTCATCCCAGCAGCTTGGGAGGCTGAGGCAGGAGGATCGCGAGTTCAAAGCCAGCCTCAGCAACAGCAAGGCACTAAGCAACTCAGTGAGACCCTGTTTCTAAATAAGATACAAAATACGGCTGGGAATGTGGCTCAGTGGTGGAGTGCCCCTGAGTTCAATCCTTGGTACACGCCACCCCCCCCCCCCAAAAAAAGGTCAAGGTTGAGAGAATGTGAGTTTGAGGCACTGGGCTGGTCCTCCTGGGTTCTCTTTCTCTGCCATACAAATGGTCCATCCCCATCATCCCCTACCCTGCAGACGCTGCAATACCTCTTGAGAACCTCTGGCCTCCTTAAAGCAATTTAAAATCCACAGTTCTGGAAGAAAGAAGCCGTTTGTCTGTCCTCTTGTCCTGTCTATATGACTTATACTGTCTGGAATTAAAGCTTCCACAGAATATTTTGCACTTTTATCCCTGTAATGTCCACTTTTGATTATCATACACATAACATTCCAAAGAGAGTCAATTCTACCAGGGTTGCAATTTTCAGTTTTACACACGGATAACTTTAATGTTTTGTCATTTCCTGTTGAGGGAGATCTCAATAAAGAGTTAGAATTTACCCAGGTCATTATGAAGGCATGCGTTTCAAAAGAAGTTGGACGAACAAGATGCTGATGATGTGAATCATTAAAAGGTCTTTTATTTTTTGAGCTGGCACAGTGGTGCACACCTGCAATCCCAGCAGCTCAGGAGGCTAAGGCAGGAGGATCTCAAGTTTGAGGCCAGCCTCAGCAATTTAGCGAGAATTTGTCTCCAAATAAAAAATAAAAAGGGCTGGAAGAAAGTAGGCACGATGGCCCATGCCTGTAATCCCAGCAATTTAGGAGGCTGAAGCAGGAGGATTGTGAGTTCAAAGCCAGCCTCAGCAACTTTTAGCAAGGCCTTAAGCAACTTAGTGAGACCCTGTCTCTAAATAAAATATAAAAAAGGACTGAGGATGGGGCTTAGTGGTTGAGCATCCTTGGGTTTAATCCCTAGTGCCAAAAAAATAAAAAATAAAAATAAAGGGCTGGGGGTATAATTCAGTGGTAGAGTACCTCTGGGTTCCATTCTCACTACGGCAAAAAAAAAAAAAAAAGTCATTTTCTCCTAAAACTTCATGAGCCAATGCCAATGATTTGCTCATAGCCCAAGAAGTAGGAGCATTCAGCATCTTCTATTCAGTTTGTAACAAAGACGAGGACAATAAATTCGAATGCCAAGTCATTTGAACAAAAACAGTTATTTTGTAAATGACAGATCAAAGAAAGCTACTGAAGTGGTTATCAGACAAATATTTTGAGGTGTAAGATAATGTCAATTAGAAAAAAATCCTAGCTAACTCATGAAATACTCAAGTGCTACTTTTAATAACTGCCCAAACATGCATTGCCTACTCCATCACCACACATGCGTAGTTTTGACTTGTATGGTTTTTAGGGGCAGGGAGGGGTACAGAGGATTGAACTCAGGGGCACTCGACCACTGAGCCACATCCCCAGCCCTATTTTGCATTTTATTTGGAGACAGGGTCTCTAAATAAGTGCTTAGTGCTTTGCTGTTGCTGAGGCTGGCTCCAGAGCCACTGGGATTATAGGCATGCGCCACCATACCTGATTTGACTTGTACCTTTATCAGAAAGAATTTCCATTCAGCAGCCTATCATTTTTCTATGGAGAGAAAATGTTTGTCGCCTGGCCTTCCTCTTGGTTTGCGATTAAAACAGTTTAACTGTGTGCTCCTCTGCTATAATGCATTATGTTGGTATGCAATTTGCTTGATGAACATAGAGGGAGGTGCTTCTGGACTCAGTACTCTGAGCACTTTCTTTTTTTAAATATATTTTTTAGCTTTAGGTGAACGCAATACCTTTATTTATTTATTTTATGTGGTGCTGAGAATCGAACCCAGTGCCTCACAGGTGCAAGGCAAGCGGTCTACCGCTGAGCCACAACCCCAGCCCTCTGAACACTTTCTTTATAAGCCAAAGTGTGAAGTAGTGTTTCTCATCTTAAGGTACTTAATATATTTGTAGAAAGCCTACTCAGGGGAGGTCCATATTTTGCACTAATATGTGAGTAAACATGAAAAATGGAAGAAATCTAATGTTTAGGGGGCTATGGGAACAAAATTAGAAACAGAATTGGTTACCAAATTATGGTACATCCATAAAATGAAATGCTAGGCAGCCATTGAAATTCATTTTCTGAATATTTAAAGATATATGAATATCAAAAAAAGATTGGTAGACTAGAGGAAAGGGACCAGGGATGTGAAGGGAGGAGGTGGGGGGACAAGTGCTGAGGAGTGATATTGGCCAAATTATAGGATTCTATAGTGTGCATGCACAAATACATAACAACAAATCCCACCATTATCTCCACATATAATGCACCAATCAAAAAGTGAAGAAAAAAGATATTGTAAAATATGCTCTGCATAGAATACAAGACTGTATAATATGTCATAATTTTGATTTATTTTATACAAGCAGGCTGGAGCAGATATTACCATTCATGCCTACACTTCTATATATAAGGCTCAATGACCATTTAATGTTTTTCTTTCTTGGGGGAAGGATCCAACCTAGGGGCACTTAACCATTGAGCCACATCCCCAGCCCTATTTTATATTTTATTTAGAGACAGGGTCTCGCTGAATTGCTCAGGGCTTTGCTAAGTTGCTGAGGCTGGCTTTGAACTCGCAGTCCTCCTGCCCCAGCCTCCCAAGCCGCTGGCATTACAGGCGTGCACCACCACGCCTGGCTAATGTTTGTCTGTATTGCAGAAAGTTGACTAATCAATAGGCAGGGTGGGCCAGCAATTCTGGGAAGTAAATGTCCCCTATAGCAGCCTTCTTTTGATGACCAATGTGAGTCCGAGGTTTAGTATTCCACTTTCCTCAGCACTTGGGTGGTACAACTCTAAGGCATAGTCTTTTGCAGAGGCACTCGGCAGGCTGGCTCCACCCACAGTGCACATCTGATCACTAACAAGCTTTTATTATCTTCTCTGCCTTTTCTGTCTTACCGTGCTTTTGCCCTGTTGGTGTTTTTAAAGATGAATCCTCTCCAAATGGGTTGCACTCAAATCCTGCTCTCAGGGTCTGCTTCTAAGAGGTTGAACCTAAGACACTAGCATTGCTTGGGAAATGTACCATCATTAAAGAAAATCAATCAGTCAATCAATTAATCAATCCAGTAGATTCCTACTTACTCTTGCTATAAATCATGTCACAAAGTGTTGCATTTGCAAAAAAAAAAAAAGCTTAACTATGTAATGTTGAGAAAAATCACTTATCAGTCCATTTCCCTCTCTGTGGAACAGAAGTAGTATTACCTCTTTCATAATACTGTTATATATATTACATGACATAAATGCAAAATGCTTAAAATAAGGTCTGGCCTGGCATTTGGTAAGTTTTCTTTGAGTATATTATTTTTACTTTGTAATCAAGTGAAAGTAATTAAAAATAAATGAGAAATCTACAAACTAATTTTTCTAGTTAATTAGCAAACAAATGACAAGTCATATCCCAGCCCTTTTTATGTTTTATTTTGAGACAGCATCTTGCCAAGTTACTCAGGGCCTCACTAGTTGCTGAGGCTGGCTTTGAACTCACGATCCTCCTGCCTCAGCCTCCCAAGCTGCTGGGATTACAGGCGTGCGCCACCACATCTGGCCAACCCTTTTCTTATGTTATATTTTACCTAGAATCAGAGCAGCTTCCACAATAGGCAGGGCCTCTATGCAAACACTAAAATGTGGACCTACTTTTTTGCCTCACATTGATTGACTTGCTTTTAACTCTCTAATGTTGATTTAGGATGCTCTCTGAGGTATTATCAGTCCTAATTTTTTTCTTCTCACTAAACTTTGGGGATAAAGAAGCGACTGATGGAGAACTCCTTGGGGCACTAGTGTGATATCTGGGAGTTTGCTTGGCATCAGTGAGGTAGGAGACATGAGACTCAGCCTGACCCCTGAGATCACTGGAACAGAGAATTCAAAGAGGGGGTATCGGTACTGAAGAGAGGCAAGCTGGGGTGCTCAGCCGGGAACTGGCTAAATAACAGGCGCCTTGCCTTTCCTCACGAGTGGAGCCCTGGCTCTGTGGAACCCTCTCCTCTTTGGAACCCTGGAGTAGGTGGAAATGAATGTCAGAAAGGCTGTGGAACTGGGGCCATTATGCAGCAATGCGAGGTCTGTCAGGCTGGGAACAGGAGGAATATTCATGCCCAAGAGTGATTATGATAAGCATTTTTTTTTTAACCAAAAGAGCCAGTTTGGGGAACATAAAAATGTTAAGGGCTGCAATTTTTTATATCTTGTGTTCAGGAAATGCTTCATTTGCAATTACATTTAAGTGTTCGTTTATTGTTTCTCATTACCAAAAAACTTTGTTCCTTTTGGCTAACATTGTAGAAACTTTATAACTACAGTATCTCTTTTTAATGTTATGCCCCAAACTCAATTTATGGAAGATGAGACCTGGAGGCTTTGTGGGGCAGAGAGTTTAGGAGATGTGGAAGTAGTGCGGCCATAAGGTGAAGGGCAAGTCCCTGGCTTCAAATCCAAGCTCTGCCACCCCGTGAGTGGACAAGCTGTAACCTCCCAGCCTGATAGCAGAGTCGTGCAGACAGCCATGTTGAGCCTGTCACCTCCCTGGGCTTCCTTACTGTAATAAAGGAAAGAATGATGGTATCTTGCTCCTGGTCTGGCAGTGACCTTTCCATTAGATAATGCAAGCTAATGGGGTAGGAGAGTCTCACACATATCAAGTGGTCCCTGAATTACGTCACAGCTGTTATCATTATTAATGGAATAATAATGATATTATATTAATAATGATGATTATAATTATAATTAACATAATTATAATTATAATCATCATCATTAATTATAATTAATATAATATAATTATAATTATAATGATATTATTATTCCAGCAGAAGGAATGGGTATCAGAATTCA
This sequence comes from Xerus rutilus, assembly GCA_028644305.1. NCBI lineage: Eukaryota > Metazoa > Chordata > Mammalia > Rodentia > Sciuridae > Xerus > Xerus rutilus. The sequence goes on from CM053413.1 coordinate 48,330,336, forward strand.
GCAGTAAACCAAGGGCAAGAATTTTTTTTACAATGAAGAAAGGAATAATCATTTGTAGAGAATGTTTGTAGGGAATCACAGAAAATGATACAAATGTACACAATGACTGGCATAGAAGAAGTTTAAAAAATTAGTGAAAGAGAAATTAATCTATACCTACCCCACTGGGCCCCTCCCAGTCTGTACAAATGCCAGGTTGAAATACTTTTGTTACCACACTTTCTAAAAAGAGAGTGGTGGGTGAGGAATTGGATATAATGGATGTCTCAGCTGGGGGTTTTCCCCAAAACACCTTCTTTTTTATATTTCACTTTTTACTTATTCTAATTAGTTACATATGACAGCAGGATGCATTTGGATACATTGTGCACAAATGGAGCACAACTTACTCCTCTGACTGTACATGATGCAGAGTCCCACCAGTCATGCAATCATACACATATAGAGGGTAATAATGTCCGTGTCATTCCACCGTCCTTCTCACCCTCAAACTCCTCCCTTCCCCTCACTTTCCTGTGTCCAGTCCAAAGTTTCTCCATTTTTCCCTACACCTCCCCATCCCCCTGTTATGGATCAGCATCCACTTATCAGAGAAAATATTTGGCCTTTGGTGTTTTGGGATTGGCTTATTCACTTAACATGATGTTCTCCAGCTCCATCCATTTACCTGAAAATGCCATAATTTCATTCTTCTTTAAGGTTGAGTGATATTCCATTGTGTATATATACCACATTTTCTTTATCCATTCATCTGTTGGAGGGCACCTAGGCTGGTTCTATAGTTTAGCTATTGTGAGTTGAGCTGCTATAAACATTGATGTGGCTGCATCACTGTAGTAAGGATCTGGATGCAAGTAGCTTTCTTGGCAGGTGATCCTTGGAAGTACCCTTGAGTAGTGGAGATGTGATGTAGGGAAGGGACGAAGCAGAGGAAGGCTGGATGATTGGGCAAGTTACCACTGTGGGCAACTAGAGCACTGGGACTCTGGGAAACTGTGGGCAACATGTTTTGACAGCACCTTCATCAGGCAGGGGTCATTATCCAACTGCTCCTGCTGGTCATTGGTCAAGAGCTGCTCCTGCAGGTGCTAACTCCCTGGCATGGCCTGCAGACCAAGAATAAGCCTGCAGTTCAAGAAAGTCATCAATCAGAAAGTGTGGATTCTGGCCTCAGAAGCCAACGTTGTACACAGAAATGGCAAGACCCAGAGATATGGGGCATTCTCCAAGAGGAGGGGGGGAGGCTTTAATCATTTTTCCTAGATGTGTGGGTGTATTCATCTTGTATCATTTATTCATTCTCTCAATAGATACTTATTGATTACCTACAGTGTATGAGGCCCTGAACATATAGGCACTTGATATGTATTGGTTGGTAAAGTGGACATGGCTTCTTGCTCATGAAAATAATAAAAAGTAAGATATAGAAGTAAATAAATATGTATGTGTATACATATGTATGCATAGACTTTTTTACAGTCATAATTGCTATTTAAAAATGAGCATTATTCAGAGAAATGTTGGTGGGGTTGGAGAGGTCATGTGGTCTCGACTTTGATAGAATGGTCCAGAAAGGTCTCCCTCAGGAGGAGATATTTAAGCCATCCCAGAGAAAAGAGAAAAGAATGTTCTAAGCAGAAGGAATATCATGGACAAGTTCTTGAGGAAAAGTGAATGAAAGAGAAAGTAGGTATGACATCAGAAAGTAGGATTTAAGACAAAGTGTCAGGTGCTAATCAAAGTCTCCAAAGGAAGTGGAGAATATTAAAGCATAAAGAGAGAGATTGTGCTATTTTAGATTAGCTGATTGGAGGAAACCCAGGTGAAGAAATGACATTTGAGTGAGGAAAGAAATGAGAGAGAAAGAGCAACTCACAGATCCTTGAGGGTTATACTCCAGGGACAGTGGGGAACAGTGCAGGGGCCGGATGCCCCAGCCTGGGGAGAGTTGAGAATCAGAAAAAAGCTGTGTTTTTGCTGGATTGGAATAAGGAAAGGGGCTGGCAGAAGATGAGGCAGAGGCTGGCTCCTGTGGGGTCTTGTGGGCTGACATGAGAAATTTGAATTTTCCACTGATTGAAATGGGAAGTCATTGGAGGGTCTGAGCACAGAGGCCATTGCCATTTATGTTTATAAAAGATCTGATTATGGAAGGAGCTAGACTTCAGGGCTGATGAAGCAGGGATGAAGTCAAGGAGGAAGGTAAGGAGATCATGGCGGCCATCGGGAAAGACGCACTGGTAACCTGGAACAGGATGGAGTCAGTGGACAGGGTGAGGCATGGAGTCTCTGCATGGCCTTCCATGCCTCACAGCTGGTGCTAGCTCACATCTCTGACTCGGTCCTGTTTGCCAGATTTTTCCATCACTTTTGCCAGTGAGGTTAGGCAGTACCACTCAGTATGGGGAACAACTTCAATATTTTAAATTTCTTGTTCCTCACAGTGGTCTGTGGGCCTCCGTTGGGGCCACTGATCTTTCAGCACTGCATAACAGCATCAGCGTGGGCAGTCCAAACAAATAAGCAGCCATCTGGCTTGACTTGAATGATGGGTCCATGCGATTCCATCGTGACATGTTTGTGCATGCATTTCTGAAGACCAGAAAATACTAAGAAATTTATGAAGTGGTTAATATCCCCATTGCACAGAATATGGCTTTAGAGAGGTCACTGCCTCTATCAGTCAGAATCTATTCAGGGAAAAAGAGCTTATGCCAGGTGCTCAATTTTTAAAATGAATATAGGGAATTAAGCTCACAGAATGGTTTTTCCATTTTTAAACGACCATATATTAAATCCTGCAGAAGTATAGATCAAATATCCTCAATTTTGCCTCTTGGCCTATAAAACCTAAAGTATTCAATCTCTCCAAAGGTGCAAGAGAAAGGGAGAGAAATATGTTGGCTTCTTCTTTGCTCCTGCCCTCTGGTCTCCCACTGAAGGCCAGTGGATCAGTATCAAGCCCTGCAAGATGCAGAACTTGGCAGGGCAAATCCACCAGGGGAATCGAGAACACACAGGCAATGACTGGCACAGACCCCCTTGTCTAAACTTCGCTTTCCTGATGTACCAAATGAGAAGACTCATTTGAAGTCTTCTTAAAAGACAAGTAGACCTCTAATTCAGGAGAACAAGAGAACTTGACCTCAGCCAGGAACTCTGGTAGCACCCTAGCCACCCCTCTTGCAGAAAAAGCAGAAGGAAATGTAAAAATTCTGTGAAATTACTTTATAACAGTGTCTTTCATTCAGCCTCATAGGGCTTGCTCTGATGCTTGCTCTATTTAGGTAAAATCTGAACAAGCTTTTAAAGAGCAGGATTTGGGCATGTATCAGAAATGATTGTAGGTTCTGTAACCAAGGCTGTTGTTTCTGTTGAGCACCCACAGGAAGGTAACAAGTGCAGAGATTAAATCAGTGTGTGCTGACTGGGCTCTTTTTGTAGTTCTTGGTCTCACTGTTTGTAACTTGCAGAGCTGGGGTAGGGGATGTGTGGGAGCTTTATACTTTCTCCAAAGCTGCAAAAATGAGTTCTAGTTCTCTCTTACATAGGTCATGCTTTTTTCCTCTCCTAGGGTAAGAGTTTGAGTTACCTGGAAAAGAACACCAAAAGTCAGCTACGGTGAACATCAGAAAGAACCATCATGCTCACATCTCTATGTTGTATTGTGTCCTTTGAAAATGTTAGGTGCCCGCTCCATGGTCTCATTAGCCTTCACCTCTGCTTCCTTCTCTTCTGGAAAGAGACAGATGTTAGAACTCTCTTTGCATCTCCTTAACCAGATAGCCAGAAGTCACACAGTGCACCTTATGAGGTCAAGCTGGTATCCATCAAGTGGTAGAAATCTGTCTTCCCTCTTCCACCCCAACCCTAAACCATCCTTGACAGAATAATATTTTAGGAACCATGAGGTGAACTCGAGTGTCCAGGGGCCACAAGCTCAAAGGAAGAGAGGTGGATGCTAAAGCTGACTCATTTGGTGGATGTTTGACAGCCAGAACTGAAATGCAAAAATGTCAGGGCTGGGGCATCTTGAAGAACTATAAGGCAGGAATTCACGTTCCTAATTGCCCTTCCAGGACCCCACAGATGTCCCATACTTTAGATTTGTTCTCAGTGTGACATTCAGAGACTCCCTGTCTGCATCACATTCTATAGAAAGTTTGTTTAAAATGAGGATTCCAAGCAAGGCATAGTGGTGCATGCTTGCCTATAATCCAGAGGCTCGGGAGCCTGAGGCAGGAGAAACACAAGTTCAAAGTCAGCCTCAGCAACTTAGTGATAACTGTCTCAAATAAATAAATAAATAAATAAAGAGAGGCTGCTGGGGATGTGGCTCAGTGGTTAAGCACCCCTGGGTTCCATCCTCAGTACCAAAAAAAAAAAAAAGAGATTCCAAGATTCTTCCCGAGACCTACCTACTCAGCATCCCAGCATCCCAGTGGTAAGGCCCAGGACTTGCATTTTAATAAGTGTCCAATAATTTCAGACATGTGAAAAGTGGAGAATTGCTTACTTAAAGAAATTTGGATAGAGTGTCAGTTTGCAGTAGCCTGATATTTTGTGTTAACATTGATGAATTTTTTAAAAATTGTGTCCTTTATGCTTTGACTTAAGCTAACACTTGCCTTATTTATTATCTTGAACATGACAAAATAGAAAAAGAAAACCATGAATAAGCAAATGGATGTCTCCATTTTTCGTTATTCCCAAATTATGTATCATAGCATATGTTACTCTTAGAATGCAAAACCATAAACTTGACAAGAAAGCACATGTAATGTAAATGTCAAAATAACAGGCAAACTGTAGCAATTCCACTGCCTCTGCAATTCCACTGTAGCAGTGTGCACTGCTGAGCATGCTCCCTAAAAAAAAAGATGAGATGCTAGTTGCCTTTCCCCCCCAGGCCAACTAGAAATCAGAAAGAGTGTGTTTTAGTTGACTCTTTTTTGTCTCTGCAACCAAAAGATATGACAAGAACAGCATAGAGGAGAAAAAGGTTATTTTGGCTCTTGGTTTCAGAGGTTCAGTCTGTGGGCATCTGACTCCATGGCTCTGGGCCTGAGGTGAGGCAGAACTTCATGGCGGAAGGGCATGGAGGATGAAAGTAGCTCAGGACATGGCAACCAGGATGCAGAGAGGGAGCTCTGCTCATCAGGGACAAAATACAAACCACAAAGGCATGTCCCCAGTGACCCACCTCCCTAGCCATGCCCTACCCTCCTGCAGTCCACTCAGTTAATCTATATCATGGGATTAGGTTACACCTCAAAATCTAACCATTTCACCTCTGAAAAATACTGCATTGTCTCACACATGAGCTTTTGGGGAACACCTCATATCTAAACCATAAAAGAGTAGATATGTTAATCCTTTTATTTTATGTATATTTCATATATATGTATATATCTAGTTATTGACAATTTAGTATGGCCCCTTGATTGCCACAAGATCACTGTAACAGAGTCAGAGCCAATTTGCTTTTATTCTTTTCACAGATCAACATACAGAGACTTAAATTTCATTCGAGGCCACACAGCTACTAAATGCTAAACTTGAAACCTAAACAAATGTTCTGACTTCCATAGGCGTCTCACACTAAAATCACATGGAACAAAGAATGATAAAGGTGAAGATGATAATGAAAATAATGACGATAACCATCATCATCATTATCATCAAATAATAGACATCATGTATAATTTCTCCATACAAATTGGGAGCTGTGAGTACCCTTTAGTACTAATGACAGCCCTACGAGGTAGCTCCTCTGAACTTCATCTATCAGGTGAGGAAACTGAGGCCCACTGAGTCTGAATGACTTGCCCAAGGTCACCTAGCAATAAGTGCTTTTCCTCCTCTATGCTGTTCTTGTCATATCTTTGGATACGTGGGTCTAGCTCACTCAAAGACCATGCTGTTCACTGCCACAGTGTAAAGGGCAGCAGAGATGCCCTGCAGAGATGTCCTTGCTTTAACAAATTCCCATGATTGCAAACACCCCTTCCTCGCTGTCAGATTTAGAGCCCACTCTGCATAGCAGGCTAGTGAGGCAGGCCAAGAGGGACTGAGGGACAGGTTCTCAGGCATGCTATGTTCTTTAGGACTCAGAATGACTGGCATTTATTTTCCATTGGACTTCTCAAGTCCAAGAATAAACTGGGAAGGAAAAACAACTCCAGTCTGGAGCTGAAATGATTACCCATTTTTTCCTTTTTGCAGCTGGTTGGAATTTGAAATAAATGACTTGTTGTTGATACAATCGGCAGTACTTCTTCATACATTTCATTTTGAAAGACTCTGTACCAAAGTGGCAGCTGTCACTTGGAGACTGGGTGGTCAGAAGTTACATGAAGTATAGGGTTTTCTGAAATAAAGGTGTTAACGCTATGGCAGGTTCTCATTTCCCTGGCAAAGAAGTGGCTTGTGAAGAGAAGCAAGAGTTGGGTTGAGAGTTCCCATATATTAATCAGGAAACTAGAGCGGTTTTGATTGCAATGAAGAATCTTCAGCCATAATGCCCCTTATGCTTAGCACTGAGATATCAGAAATAAGTGGTAAGTGCAGAGAATCACTTTTCAAAGTACAGAGGTGGAGTTTCTGAAGTCTGCTTGATTAGCTTTTAGCATCTGTGGAAATTAGCTGTGAATTTTGCTCAATGATCTTCACATATGTTCTATTTTAGTGGATCTACCAGGGGTTTCATTTTTTGTCCTTTGTTCCACCATCTTGCTTGGCATTTTCTAAAACAGTTACATTCTCTGTTGCTTATTACCACATTTTAAAATACTTTTTTATTAGAAAAATAGCACAATTTTTCCTGTTCTAAAAATAATATTAGCAAAATGATGGAGGCAGTAAAAAGATCAGTGGTTACCAAGGATTGGGGGTAGGAGAGAAGGATTTTTAAGGCAGTGAAAATCCTATGAATGGCACTATAATAGGGAATACATATTATTACATGTTCATTTGTCCAAGCACACAGGATAGACAACACCAGGGGTGAACCCCAATGTGATCTATGGACTTTGGATGATAATGACATGTGGAGGCAGGTTTATTAGTTGTGACACACTGGTGGGGGATGTTAATTATGGGGGAGGCCGTGAATAGGTGGATGGATGGGGGAAAATGGGAAATCTCTGGACCCTCTCAATTTTGCTGTGAACCTGAAACTGCTCTAAAATAAAGTCTTTATTCTTTCAAAATAATTTCATTATACAGAAACGCAGGTAGGAAGTAGAATATCAGAATCCCCCTTAATGGAACTTCTCAGAGATAATCACTGTGAGGAGTTTACATATATATATAATATATATGTGTGTGTGTGTGTGTGTGTGTGTGTATATACACACACACACATACATACACACACACATACACACATACACACATATATTATTGTATTTTATTTTTATACTTTTATTTTATTTATTTATTTTTATATGGTGCTGAGGATGGAACCCAGTGGCTCACATGTGCTAGGCAAGTGCTCTACTACTAAGCCACAACTCCAGCCCTATGAGGAGTTTGGATGTAGTTCATTTCACACTTTCTCTTTATGTACTTATTTACATGCCAGCCAATTCTATGTAAGCAAAGTAAGCACAATTTTCCAAATTAATTTTTATTTAAAAAGTCTTTTTATTTCAGCTCATACTTTTCTGCCTCGAAGCTCTATCATAATGACACAGCTATACCAAAATTTATGAAGACAATCACATAGTGATGCACATTTAGATTGCTTCAGTTTTTTTTTGTTTTTTTTTTTTACTATTGCAAACAATGCTGCAACTAATGTAATTTTATCTGTAGGGTAAATTCCTGAGCCAAAAGGTATAGCTTTAAATTTTTATAGATTTTGCCAAATTCCTCCCTAGAAAGCAATTCATATGCCTAAGAGGAAGTGCCTGTATCTCTGCAGAAAGTGGTTATTTTACCCATTCAGGACTTACAGCAATATCTCAGTTATACGGGAATTTGCATAAATGTTCCAGATATACCTACCCAGTTAACCATCACAGAGATGCACTGTAGATAATTAAAATTAAGGCTCTGTTAATCTTTACTAAAAACAAAGAAGTCTATAACAACTTGCCTAAACTAACAAATTGATATTAACACAGTATGATAGAAATTCTTGGGAACTACATATTGAATTAGTTTACATCATGGTGTTCATCTTAACATTCATTAAGTGCTTGCATTAAAACGAGTGCATCCAATAATGGTTATGAAAGGGATTTACTGATCTCTATTTCCTCACCAATGAAACAGGTTGCATGAAAGAATTTGTCTTCGGGGTTAATTTCTAAGCATTTATTCATATTTGTCTCTAGATTTAGTTTATTGCCTGCCAAAATGAGAAGACACTGTTTTCTTTGATCTTATTTAAGTCATCACAGCAGTTGTCAAGAGAAAGTGAATGCCAAGGGTAATACACCATTAAATATGATTTTTTTGTCAGCATACGACACTGTCTTAGGCTGACATGAACTTTACCACTTTCAAATCTAAAATTACTACTCCAATTACCATGGTCTTTACATAGAGAATGCAGATCCTTTAGAGCATGAATGTTCTCTAAAGAATGATAGAGTTTAATGCTTGCTTTATGCAGATAAAAAAAAAGATGAAAGCATAAATATTCTACATTGGAACAAAAAGTGCCATAGAAGAAAATGAATGTAAATGCCTTATGCTGTACAAGGCTAAATGAGAATGTAATGTGAACGCCTTCCTAACTCAGGCTCGGCCCTGGTGCCAGATGAGTTGCTATAGCTTTAAAAATCACTTCGATTTTAAACCAAATGCCCCTAGCTAGATAAACAGTGTGTCTCTGGCACTTTTAAATGATGTTTTCTGGAAGAGAAATATAGGTAGTCAAATAACAACAAAAACAATAACAAAAAAAATAGCATGCTCAGCTCTTCTTTCAAAGTCTCAGTGTACATCAGCAGCAGATGGTCCCAGAGATGGGTTGGACTTTGAGCCTTTATCCATTCACTTCTCTGGTCAGTAAATGATTGCCAATTGCGTAGACAGAGGGCAAGAAGGAACTTGTCTTCTGCTACAGATCCACCCCATGCTTAGCCATGTTTGGGACCTGGGGGCCCATGCATTCTGACCAATTGGATGATAGGTGGGTACCACATTATTAGTCAATGGTTTATGAGTCATTGTTGGCATAAAACAGAGACTCATTCATTTTTTAAAAGTACCTTTGTGCCAAGAATTGTTCTTGGTGCTGGAGATCTAATGGAGGACAAGATAAATTGGCTCCTCCTGAGCTTCATCTCGTGGGGAAGGGAAGAAATGGGGGAAACAAGTGAATAAGTCAGAAACCAAGATGGCGGCCCATGCAGTAGGTGCAACAGCAAAAGTTAAACAGAGTGATGGATGGAGAATAACTGGAGAGGAAGAAGGAAAAGACACCTCTCTTGGTGAGGGGACTGAGCTCTAAAAGACAAGGAGGATGAACCAAAGATCTGAAGGAAAGATCCAAATGAATGGAACAACAGGGACAAAGGTGGGAGGGGCCATGCTGTCAATAAACAGAAAGAAGAATAATCTAGTAACTGCAGAATAGGCTGTAGTGAGGCAGGCAGGAGCCAGTGACACATGGGGCTGTGGGACACATGTGAATTTTATCCTAGATGAAATGGGCATCCTTTATTTCAAACTAGGGAAATGACATGACCTGATTTAAATATTTTGTGAGTTATTTTAGCTGCTGTATGAAACATTTTTTCCAGTGGAATAAGGAGACCAGTTAAATGTCTATTAAAGTTGATCTAGGCAAGCAATAATGAAGGATTCACTTGGATGAATTAATTTGGTGGTTCAGGAGATAATTAGAAAATTTTAGGATATATGTAAAGGTATGATCCATAGAACTGGTTGGCAGAAAGAATATCTAAGGCAAAGAATGTAGCTGGGTTTGAGTCCCACCACTATCCTCTGGTTGGTGCAACATTGATCAGTTGCTTTAATTTGGATATTTAAGTTGGGATATTTATTTGATGCAATAGTTGGTCATTTTTTAAACAAGTGAATGAATGACTTATTGTAGAAAACTGCAAAGTACCAATTTGACTCTCTGGTGAATTTTCACTAAGAAGCTAGAGGGAGAGAAAAAAGAAGGGAAGGATTCCTCATCTCTAAGGAGGTTAAGTCTAGGCCAAAGCATCCATGAAGAGTTCCATATTAGCCAAAATTATCAGGAACAGAAACTTGAAATGAAAAGGAAGCCAGCTGAAAGATAGATAGTATCAGAATATCAATCACCTGGAGAAACAGGGAGAGAGATCAGTTGTTGTTTGCCAGAGCTGCCTCTGTCCTAATTTCTGATTCTGTCCATGTGTCCATCCAAGTATATGCCCTTTCTTGATGTAACTTAATGTGTCTCTATCTTCTTCTAATAAGCTAGCCTAATTGCAATAAATAAATAGGTGCACTGAAGACCACAAAGGCGAGTGAGACAAAGTCATCATCTTCAAGAAGTTCACAGTTCAGTGGAGAAGACAAGATACAAAGAATTGTTATGCCAAGATAAATGCAACATTAAGGGCATTAAAACATGATTTATTTGCCATTGCAATGAAATATTCTTTGGCCATCAAACATAAAATCAAATATGCAACGTGATCATTCCATTAGAATCTGCATGAAGTGATAAAGTCTAAGTGGTCATTCTATTAGGAAGGACATGGGATTATAACAAGTATTAAATTCCCCAAACTTTGTCCATGGTTTTAACCCTATCTGAAAACCACTTGGACTTTTTATTGGCTGAAATTTCACTTTTATATTTTAAATACATGCTTTAGGCCCATCCTGAGAAATAATTTCCTGGAAATAACTAAATAATTTGAAAATAAAGAGCAGTCCTCCGTGCACTTAAAACATCTAACAAACACTAGGGCTACATACATGTACTGATTCTTGGAAACTTTGTTATAAGATCTGACTTTGGACTTCATTCCTTCACCTGGCAATTGTGGGTCTGGGGTTAATGAATCTCTTTTGCCCTCAATAATTAAATGATTATAATATCTGCCCTGCCCATCTTATGAGTGAGTCAAGGATCACATAAGCCTAGTTCAAATGCTTTTCAAAAGAAAAAGAGCTCAATGAATGGCAGATCTTTTTGTGGACTGCAACTATCCTAGAGTCTTCATATTAGCGACAGTAGGGAAAATGTTGGCATTTAAAAACCCGAAAAGAATAATTTCTCCTTTAAGCTGGATTTCCAGAATGTTCCATCTCTTTTTAATCTTCTCTAAACATGCCTTCACTTATTATCAGAACCACACAGTTTGGACTAAGCTCACTCATAGCACTTGTGGTGTTTCAAATTACTTCTGTCAAGTAAGACCCATTTTCCCAAGTATATTAAGAAGTACCACCAGGCATGGTGGTACACACCTATAATCCCAGTGGCATGGGAGGATTGCAAATTCAAAGCCAGCCTCAGCAAAAGCAAGGTGCTAAGCAACTCAGTGAAACCCTGTCTCTAATAAAATACAAAATAGGGCTTGGGATGTGGCTCAGTGGTCAAGTGCCGCAGAGATCAATCCCTGGTCCCTCCCTGCAAAAACAAAAAGTACCCAGAAAAGGAAATTTTGTTTGTCAAATGAGCTAACCAACATCAAACACACAGTACATTTAGTACTTAGCATGGTGTAAGCAAAGATTTTGTGTCAATAATGGGCTAGAATCTTTATAGAAGATAATTAATCTCTAAGAATCTATTTCCCAATTCAGAAGATAGAACTATTATTCTTATTTTGCTATATTTTGTGAAATTGAATAAAATAATGATAGTTAATTGCTTAATGATGCCTGGCTGATAGTAAACAATACTCACTATTATTGCAAGAGAGATGATAATTACTCTTCACACCAATGGCATATCTTTATTAGAGGTCTAAGATTCTAAATATCATTGTATCCACCACAACGGGTTATTGTGGGAATTAAATGAAAGTTATCACAAACACTGTCAAGCACATGATAAGTGTTTAATAAATATTTGCTATTGCCATCAGCTTTTGTTATCTGTGTCTATTGTTGTGAGTCTTATTTTGGATAAAGGGAGATGTGCTAGCTTTAAGAATTCTTGTAGAAAATTCTGTGTTTAATCAGAATTGATTGCCTATTGTGTGAAACACTATGAGAATTTAGCACAATGTTAGAAAATAATAGTTGCCACAGGAGAAATTAACATCTGGTTTGATTTGAATAAGTAAACCTCCTTATTGAAAAAGATCAAGGCCTGTGCTATGATACACTAGCTATGTGTGGCCACTCAGCATTTAACATGTGGCTATTCTGAATGCTAGTATGCTGTAAGGGTAAAGATATACATTCGATTCCAAAGAGTTAGTATGCAAATAAGGAATATTTTAAAATCTCACTATCATGTCGATGTAAAATCCGTCAAAAAATGCATGATATTATGATCTATATCGGTTGCTGACCTATTAGATCAAAATATTACTGACATGGTAATATTTTGGATATATGAGTTTAAATAGATATGTTATTAAAGTCAATTTCATCCATTTGTTATTATTTTTAATATTTTCCAGAACATGTAAAATGACACATGTAGCTTCCGTGGGTGATTTGCTTTCTATACCTATGGGACAGTGGTAATCTAGGACATTTTAGACATTTATTAGAGCAGTTTGAGGAGTAAAACTGAAAGGGAAGAACAGAGATTTCCCAGCCTCCTCCCACATTGACTCGATTCCCCACTGGAGTGGGACATGTCACAACGGATAAACCTGCATTGATGTGTCGTTATCACCAGAAGTCCACAGTTCACATTAGGAATCATTCTTGGTCTTTCTATAGGTTCTATAGATTTCAGCAAATATATAATGACACCTACCCATCAGTAAGAGAATTTTCACTGCCCTGAAGATCTGCTGGACTGCACCTATTTACCCTTTCTCCCTCAATCGCAACCCCTGGCAACCATCATTTTCTAAAAACTGTCTTCACAGTTCTGCCTTTTCCAGAATAGTTGGAATCATACAGGATATAGCTCTTGTGGATTGGCTTCTTCCACTCAGGGATATGTATTTAATGTTCCTCCATGGATTTTTGCAATGTGTTAGCTCATTTCCTTTTAGCATTGAATAATATTTCACTGGATGTACTGCAGTGTATCCATTCGCTTACGGGAAAACAGGTCATCTGCTTCCAAGTCACGAGACTTAGGAATAAAATTGCTAAAACCATCCACGTGCAGGTATCTGTGTAGACACATTTTCAGGTTCTTCAGGTGGATAGTAAGGAATGTGAGAACTGGGTATGGTAAAATTATCTTTTGTTTTATAAGAAACGACCAGACTGTCTTCCAAAGGGGTGGAACCATTTAGAATGAGAGCCCCTGCGTCTCCACAGCCTGACCAGGATTTGGTGGTAACAGTGTTCTGTATATTGACCTAATCGGTGTGTATTGATACCCTGTGGTTGTTTGCATTTGCATCTCCCTGATGATATATGATGTTGAGCATCTTTTCATATGCTTATTTGCCATCTGTATATCTCCTTCAGGGGAGTGTCTGTTAAGATCTTTGGCCAATTTTTTAATTGGGTTGTTTGTTCTTTTATGGTTGGAGTTTAAACACATCTTTATATATTTTATGTAATAGTTCTTCATCAAATGCCTTTTGCAAGTACTTTATTCCAGTGTATCATTTGTTTTATTCTCTTGAGAACCTAAGCTATTTCTTGGCTCAAATATTGATAAAATATTATGGCCCATTTTATAATCCTATGATAGCAAAATGGCCTTTTAAAAAAATAGTTATGTTTTAGTTGTAGGTGGACCGAATATTTTTATTTTATGTTTCTGTGCTGCTGAAGATCGAACCCAGTGCCTCACCCATGCTAGGCGAGTACTCTACCACTGAGTCATAACCCCAACCCCGCAAAATGGCCTTTTTAAATTAAAAACAATATCAACGTTCTTTTCTGAAGTTTAATCTCAAACTGAATACTTGGGGAGGACTCTATGGAAAACAGATTATGTGATGCTGATAGGTGTCAGAGTTGAAGAAAAATCTCTACGATCAAATGAGTATGGGAAATAAAGAGTTTTGTATTTTCATGTCCCCTAAGATTTCATCCATAGACCAAAATTCTCTGACCATCAATAATACAGCTCTGTCTGTTGTTCTGGGTTTATCTGTCATTCTTTCTGGGTATAAAAGCAGCAGAGATTTTGTACATTTCACTGTCAATCAAACTTAGACCTCCTTCTCACTCTCCCTTTCTCCCTCCCTTCTTTCCCTTTTCCCTCCTTCATTCTTTCCTTCCTCCCTCATTTCCTTTATTTTCCGCCCTTCTTTATTTTCCTTTCCTGATTCAGCCATGGAGAACAAATCTATGAGAACTATTGACTGTACACGAGCCCCAACACCCTGAAAAGGCGGTAGAAAAGGCCTAGAATGACTGATACACGACACATCCTTCCTTCTAAGTTCGCAATTCCCATTCCTCAGTAGTGCACCAAAACAAACAAACAAACAAAAAACCTTTTATCAATTGCATGCCACAAAATTTCCCTAATATCCTTTCTCAAATATTTCGAGCAAAGTTGTTCCCTCTTCACCACACTGATGAATCAGGGCTGTGATCCCAAAGTGGTTTCCGACAAACATTAGTCCTAAGAAATGCTCTTTAAAGAAGAAATTCAGATGCTTTTGAGCTGCACTGTTTCTGGTTCCCTCCAATGTACATTAGAAAAGGAAGAGTTCTGAGAAGTGCTGAAATAGAGAAATCTGTTTATCTTTGTTAAAAATCTGTTTATCTTTGTTAACTTTGCATTCCTCAATATTCCTCATTTAATCTTAGAAACTTTTCTTAGAATATAACATCTGTGAGCATCGCAAAGTTCATTTTCCACAGAGTCTTTTTGGGGAAACTATTTAGACAATTGCAAATTTTCGTTCTAACTGCAAAAGAAGAGCTATATCTTTTTAAAGAATTATTTATAAATAATAATTTAAAATCCCTATGCTGCCTCAGACACATATGAGCACGGGACTGTGAGAAACTTGGCTTTGTATATGAGAGCCAATTCCAAGAGAGTATAGGGAATGAACAGAGCCACTGCCATGCAGTTCTATGAAGAATTAGTCTCAGAAACGATGGGAGCCCCATCCATCCTTTAGACCCAACAGATCTAAAGACAGTGCACAAGAGTTTAAGGAAAAGTTGAATATTTGCATATTTTCAAAATGTCTCCTCGAAAGTATTTATAAATTACCAAGGAAAGAAATAATGTACATTTGATATGATAGACTGAGATTACTAAATTACTTCTGTAGTCCTTTTGGTACAAATGTCTAACCTCAATCTAATAGTAAGAAAAAAGTAATAAGATGATCCCAAATTGAGAAACAGAGACAGTCTGTGAAGTCAATGACAAGTGTTTATCCGAAGTGTTACAGCCTTAAAGATTGGAAAAAATTAGGAACTGTCCCAGACTAATGTAGACTAAGAAATCATAACAACCAAATGCAATGTGAGATTATAGATCAAATTCAAATACAGAGAATGGACATTAATGGGAGAAGTGATGAAATTTGAATGATATCTACAGTTCAGTTAAAAAATACAGTGAGCCGGGCATAGTGGCACATGTCTGTAATCCCAGCCACTGGGGAGGCTGAGGCAGGAGGATCGCGAGTTCAAAGCCAGCTTCAGCAACTAAGCAAGGCCCTAAACAACTTAGCAAGACCTTGTCTCTAAATAAAATATTAAAAAGGGTTGGGGATGTGGCTCAGTGATTAAGTGCCCCTGGGTTCAATCCCAAGTACCCCAGTACCAAAAAAAAAAAAAAAAAAAAGGTAGTGAGATAGTAATATTAGGGAAATCTGTGGAAAAGTATACATACGCTATTATTTTGCCAAATTTTCTGACAATTTAAATTTGCTTCAAATTGGAAAGTTTAAAAGTAGAGACAGCAGAAACAACAAAGAAAGAGAAAGAGATGATGAGATTCAGAGTTCATTGCAGCATTAACTTATCAAAATATAGTATTAACCATGAATATGTCACATGAGTCCTTTTAAATTATGTAATAGCCAAATTAAAAAAAGTTAAACAAGTGAAATTGACTTTAGTAATATATTTTCTTTAATCCTATATATCCAAAATATTAATGTTTCAACATGTAATGTATAAAAATTATGAGTTCATTTTGGGATATGGGTATTGGGGATTGAACTCAGAAGCACTCAACCACTGAGCCACATACCCAGCCCCTTTTTTGTATTTTCATTTAGAGGCAAGATCTCACTGACTTCCTTAGCACCTCACTGTTGCTGAGGCTAGCTTGAACTCTGGATCCTCCTGCCTCAGCCTCCGGAGCCACTGGGATTACAGGCACGTGTCACCACCCCCGGCTGTAATGAGTTCTTTAACATTGTTTTTTATATTAAGTCTTCAAAAATGAAATTAAGGCATTTTCCAGTAAATTGACATATCTGGACACTATTATGCTAAGTGAAATAAGCCAATCTCAAAACCAAAGGTCAAATGTACTCTCGGATATGCAGATGCTAACATACAATAAGGGGGAGGGAAGAATAGAAGTTCATTGGATTAGACAAAGGGGAGTGAAGGGAAGGGAGGGGGATGGGAATAGGAAAGACAGTGGAATGAATGGGACAGAACTTTCCTGTGTTCACATATGAATACACGACCAGGGAAACTCCACATCATGTCCAACCACAAGAATGGGCAGTTAGACTCCATGGATGTGTAGTGTGTTATAATGTACTCTACTGTCATGGATATCTAAAAAGAATAAATTTTTAAAAAAGAAAAAAACAGCAAATATAATTAAGTCTTCAAAATCCAGGCTCATTTCAGATCAGCCACTTTTCAGTGCTCTTTATCCCCATGTGGCTAGTGGCTGCCACATTAGGGAGCATAGCTCCACCACCACGAAGACACCTTCTCTGTCTTGTGTTTCTGCTTCTTCCTACGAGTACCTTGTTCTTTCCTTCAATTGATTCCCTTTCTTTCCTTCATTCTCTCACTTATGAGCACATTGTGTTCCTGGTATTGTTCTATGCATAAAACTGACAAAAATTCCTAACCTCCTGGAGGTCCCACTCTCAAGAGGGAGTGATTGACATAAACAGTAGCTATAGTAAATAAGCAAATTATATGGTAAGAAGTGGTAAATGCTGTGGGGGTAAAAACAAAGCAGGGTAAGGTGACTCAGATACTCTGGGGGTGAGATTACAATTTCAAATGTTATCTAACTGAAGCCAGCAGTGGAGCAAGGACTTGAAGGTGGAGAGACACAACTATGTAACTCAGGCATCAGAGCAAAACAAGTGATGTACACCTAGCTTCCATTACAAAAATCCTGGGCAAGAATATGATTGGTCTGATTGAGGTCATGTGACCTCTTCCTGATCAATCACCATGACCAGAACTTGGGCCACTCATCAACCAGTCACAAGAAAAACAATGGCACCTCCCATTTAGAGCAGAGGAAGAAGAAATAATCCCACTCACCAATATTTTGCTTCATAAAGGGAAATGCTCTTAGAAAAAAGAAAGGTACTATGAAGAAAAAGTAATTCACTATTTTTTTGTAATTTCAGAAAGGATCCTAGTCTTTAGTTTTTGTGACTTTCTGTGCAAAGTTAATGTTTGTCAATTCACATCATAGTTTTATAGACTCTTAACAGTTAGAAAGCAAAAGAGAAGAACACAGAATTTATGTCTCGGTAGTCCTCCATTGAAGTCCCAGTTCTTACAAGATCTGCTGTATAGCCTTGAATTCATTATGAACTTTCCATCCTCAATTACTTGTTTGTATATAATTTAGAAGATATATATAGTTTTATCCATTTATAATGATGTTGGCCTTGAGTTTAACACATATAGCTTTTATAATGTTAAGGTATGTTCCTACTATCCCTAGTTTTTCTCGTGTTTTGAACATAAAGTGGTGCTGTACTTCGTCAAATGCTTTTTCTGCATTTATTGAAATGATCATATGATTCTTGTCTTTAAGTCTATTGATGTGATGAATCACATTTATTAATTTCTGTGTGTTACACCAACTTTGCATCCCTGGGATAAACCCTACTAGATCATGTGCATTATATTTTTAGTATGTTTTTGTATGCGATTTGCCAGTGTTTTGTTAGGAATTTTTGCATCCATTGTTCATCAGGGATATTGATCTGAAGTTTTCTTTGTTTGATGTGTCTTTGGTTTTGGTATCAGGGTGATACTAGTTTCACAGCATGAGTTTGGAAGAGCTCCTTCTTTTTCTATTTCATGGAATAATATAAGGAGGATTAGTGTTAGTTCTTTGAAGGTCTGGTAGAATTTGTCAATGGCCATGCAACCAAAACTGCTATACAGGTTTAATAAAATTCCTATTAAAATTTCAATGATGTTCTTCATAGAAAGAGAGAAGGCAATCATGAAATTCATTCGGAAAAAATAGGAGACCCAGAATAACCAAAGCAACCCTAATGAGAAGAGCAAAGCAAGAGACATCACAACACCAGACCTTAAATTATATTATAGAGCAATAGTAACAAAAACAGCATGGTATTGGCACCAAAACAGACATGAAGACCAATGGAACATAACAGAAGACACAGAGATAAACCCACTTAAATAGAATCATTTCATAGTAGACACTGGCACCATAAACATACATTGGAGAAAGATAGCCTCTTCTATCAATGGTGCTGGAAAAACTGGAAATTCATATATAGTAGGATAAAATTTAAGCTCTATAATTTTTGAAAGACAGTGAAACTATACTACACAATGTGAAGCAAAATAAATGAATAATATGTACCCTGATAATCTATAAAGTCATCTTTTCTTAAAGTTCTTTTTGCTGAAAAAAATTTTAAATAACAACTGTATTATAAAGCAGTTTTCACATGGGCTCTCTTATTTGATTTTTTATTATGAATATGTGAAATAGGCTTTCTTCTTTATCTCTGTACCCTCCTTTCTTTTCTTCTCCTTTCCTTCCTTCTTTCCTCCCTTCCATCAATGAGCTGGCAAATATTATTCTATGCACTGTAGACACAGCAGTAAAGTAATTTCTTATCCTCTTGGGATTTATTTTTAAGAGTGGGGTTGATGGTGAACGTGTGATAGTGAATGGGGAAGAACAAAAATAAGTAAGGGGAAATAAAAATTAAATTAACTTGAAGCATTATGTGATGGACATGCTGAAGCAAGAGGATCACAGCTAGCCCAATAAATTTCTACAAAGTAAAGTTGCTAACAGAGGCAGGACCCAAATTCAAACCCAAGTCACTTGACATTGCATGATGGTTCTGTTCATTGTTTAGTTTCAATAGATACCTTTCAATGAAGAGATCAATGGAAATTTTAAACAAAGCCTTACTTTCATTTATTTGATATTTAACAGGGTCAAGTCCAATTCAAATAGATGACTACACTTGACTGCTGCTTTCATGTGTGGCTTAAAGGAGGTGACAGCATTCTGAATCATGAGTCTTCAGCTAAATAAGGCAGAGATATGAATGAGCTACTCTTGTTTTTGTTTTTGTTTTTTGGTAACAGGGATTGAACCCAGGGCCACATTCCCAACCCTTTTTATTTTTTTGTTTTGAGACAGGGTCTCACTAAGTTGCTTAGGGTTTCACCAAGTTGCTGAGGCTGGCTTTGAACTCACAATCCTCCTGTCTCAGACTCCTGAGCTGCTGGGACTACAGGCTTGCACCATGGCACCCAGCAATGACCTACTTTGTGGGGTCAAGAATATATCAGCAGATAATAGAGGGTTTCTAAATTATGTAGCCTGTCACAATTTTTTTCATGAGTCCATAAATTTTTGATCAATATGATTCTTTCCCCGAAATTTGAATAATTATCTACAACTTGGTGAACTTAACAACTAAAATATTGATTACTTCTCTCTGTAGGATTGTGGATTTTGTTTACTATCCTTGTAATAGAGAATGAGGTTTTTTGTGTGTTTTTAAAACTTCTGATCAATAATAGCTCCTCATTTAAATATCTCCCGATCTCAGTTCTTTATGCTCTGGGATAGAAGAGCAGAGGCTGGAAATGTGTTAGTAAACTCACATTTCTGCTTTTCAGAGTCTGATATCCTTTAAGTTAAAAGACCAAAAGTGCAACAGAAAAAAATCTAGATAGATAGAGTGTGTGTGTGTGTGTATGTGTGTTCTACAAGTGCAGTCTCCTGCATCTGGTTACTTAGGCTGCTTGCTGAAATGCAGATTCCTGGGCTCAGCCCCAGATCTCCTGATTCTGAATCTTTGGTAAGTGGACAAGTTTCTTGAGTAATATTTCTTATTGCCTTGAAGTATTGGGAGTCCTAGACCTAGACAATGGGAAGGCCTGGGTGTACATAATCCTGAAGCCCCTGCTCCCTGGCTAAGGCGCTCAGAGGCTCCTTCTAAGGAGGTGATGCCAAGATGCCCCTTGGCACTTTGGCTGGTTGTTTGTCTACCAGGCCTGGTGAGAAAGAGAAGAGGGAATTCAGATGGAGCATGTTGCAGCCCATTTTGGAGAATGCAGCAGGAGGATTCTTCAGAGCTCTTAATTGTGACATTTAGCAAACTCTCCATTCCCGTGTTTTAATACAGTTGGAGTTCAGGCCGCTTTTGTGTCTTGTTTGGCCAAAGGAAATGCAGGCATTTGTTTTGGCTTCTTTTCTTTAAGCTTGGATTCCTATGATGTACATATTTATAGTCCAAGGAGGCAAGGAAGAAAACTAGGACGATCTTGTGCTTTCAAGTCCTGCCTTTTGGACCTGGACAGGGAGATGTCAGGCCCCCAAAGATGAACCAGCAGGTTCTTTGTTCTCTGAGCATGAGCCTTTTATCTTCTGTGGCCTCTTCTAAATAGCTCTTCTTAAAAGATGAAACATGTTATCAGGGCCTACGAAGCAACTTGTAATTACTGGCTCTCGAGTGGACTCATGTACTATTTAAAAGTTCACAATGAAAGTGAAAGTTTTAAAGTTTCTGCTACTTAAGCTAGACCTTGGAGCCTTGAGAGAACTTACATTTTATGCTATTGCCTCTGTTTTTTGCTTCATCTTTAAGATTATAAAAGTGACACCTTCCCACTGTATAATATTCACACAGTAGAGATATATAAAGCCCAAAACAAAGCTACCCATACCAGCCACCTGATTCCATTCCCTGCTAGACTTTCTAGATTTTTCCAGACATACTTGAACATATTTGAATAAATATACACAGACACACATATATAATTAGAACTCTTTGAAATATAAATCAAAGAATCTCAATTAAAATTTTTTGTTCCTTTTAGATATACATGTCAGTAGAGTATATTTTGACATATTATACCTACATGGAGTCTGACTGCCCATTCTTGTGGCTGGACATGATGTGGAGTTTCCCTGGTCGTGTGTTCATATATGAACATAGGAAAGCTCTGTCCCAGTCATTCCACTGTCTTTCCCATTTTCATCCCCCTCCCTTCCCTTCATTCCCCTTTGTCTAATCTGATGAACTTCCATTATTACCTCTACTTATTATTGTGTGTGCACTAGCATCCACATATCAGAGAGAACATCTGGCCCTTGGTTTGGGGAAATTGGCTTTTTTCACTTAGCATGATATTTTCCAGATCCATCCATTTACCAGCAAATGGCATCATTTCATTCTTCTTCATGGCTGAATAACATTCCATTGTGTATGTATACCACATTTTCTTTATTCATTCAGCTATTGAAGGGCACCTAGGTTGGTTCATTAGCTTAACTATTGTGAATTGAGCTGCTATGTAGACATTGATGTGGCTGCGTCACTATAGTCTTCTGGCTTCCAATTCGAAATATTTTTAAGCAAATGGGAGGCTATCTGTAGCTCTGTGTTTACTCTACATCTGGAACAAATCTACACATCCCCCCACCCCTCTGCGCACACAACACAGCAATAAAAAGGCAAATCTACATCCTGATATCCAGCACCTATGAATAGTTGTCTAATAAGTCAAAAAAGAATTAAGATTATCAGCTGGCCTTAAAATAGGAGTATTATCCTGCATGATTTGGGTAGGCCCAAAGTGATCACAGGGGTCCTTAAGAGTGAAAGAGATAAGAAGAAGAGAGAGAGGAGAATGGGATGCTGGAAGCAAGGCCAGAAAACCATGATGTGGAAACTACTCGCACGCTTCTTGCTAAACTTGAAGATGGACAAAGGAGCCCTGAGCCATGGAAGGTAGTAGCCTCTAGGAGCTGTAAAATGCAGGGAAGTTTGTGTGCATTTTTACTGTTTTTTAGCTCAATGTTGTTCATGTGGCGGGGGGATAAAACAAACCCTAGTGTTGTGGGTGGAATATTGACCTTGTAAGTATGTGTCTAAGTCCAAACTCTTGGTACCTGTGACTGACTTTATTTGGAAATAGGGCCTTTGCAGACACAATTAAGTTAGGATTCTCAAGATGGGATCATCCTGATTTACAATGGGTCTGGAAGCCATTGATGGTTATCTTTACAAAACACAGAGACACAGGGGAAGGCCATGTGAAGAGGGCAGAGATTGTCCAGGTGTGATGGCATGCACCTGTGATCCCAGCAGTTTGGAAGGCTGAGGCAGGAGGATTGCAACTTCAAAGCCAGCCTCAGCAATTTATTGAGGCCCTAAGCAACTCAGTGAGATGTTATCTTTAAATAAAATATAAAAGAAGGGCTGGGGATGTGGTTCAGTGGTTAGGCACCCCTGCATTCAATCTCTGGTATCAAAAATAAGATGGTGGAGGTTGGAATGGTGTACCTATCTAAGCTAAGGAATGCCAGAAATTGCTGGCAGTCACCAGGAGCTAGGGGAGAGGCATGAAGCCTCAGAGTCTCCAGTAGGAATCCAGCCCTGATGATATTTTAATTTCTGATATCTGGCCTCCAGAATTGTGCCAGAATAAATCTCTATTGTTGGAAGCCACCTTGGTGTGTGATAGTTGGTTGGCAGCCCTAGGAAAACAACATGTTTTGAAAGCAACCAATTCTCTTGTACCACTTCATCTTAGCTGGTGGCCAACTCCCAATTACCTGAAGAGACCACCAATGGAAGGTCAAGTCCTAGAGAGTCATGGAGCTTTTCGTTGGGTTTGTGAATGTGCTTTGTGGTTGTTATTTTTCTAGTGGCCTCTGTTTTAAAAGAAAAACAATAAATTAGTTTACATCTCTGGGGCTTCAGACATCCATCTGCCATGGATGTGATGAACAGAGACAAACTAAGTGTGGTCTGAACCCAAAGGCCAAGTGAAAGCCCAGTGGACCCTCCTCTCCAGTGGCCCACAGTTTCCAGAAACTTCAGTGGGTGCACAGAAGAAGGAGGAGTAAACCATAAATGAAGGAAGAGATGAAGGAAAGAAAGGAGAGAGGTCAATAGGGAAAAAGAAAGGGAAAAAGGGGGAAGAAAGGAGAGAGGGAATAAAGAAAGAAAGACAGATCACATATCATGACAAGGCAGGAGCCTCCCAAGGCCCAGCAGGGCATCTTATTAGAAGTAAGCCCTTTGCATTTAATTCAGAAACAGGGCTGAAGAAGATGCTCAAAATGTGCCTGGTGCTGACTACAAGCTGGCCCTGTCCCCCACTGTCAACTCCCCAGCCACTGCTGGCTCCAGTCAAATACCAAGAATTCAGTGAGCATTATCCCAAGCAGTGAAGTAAAAAATCTGATCTTTTTTAAAATATAATTTTATTTATTTATTTATTTATTTATTTATTTATTTATTCTACTTAGGTACACATGCTAGCAGCGTGCATTTTGATTCATTGTACACAGATGGAACACAACTTTTCATTTCTCTATTGTACGTGATGTAGAATCACAACATACATGGAGTCATACATAAAGCTAGGCCTATGATGTCCATCATATTCCACCATTTTTACTGTCCCCCTGCCCCCACCCCTCACACCCCTGTGACCAAAGTTCCTCCATTCTTCCTGTGTCCTCCCTAAACTGTGGAACCAAACTAAATGCCAAAAATCTGATCTTGTAAATTAGTTTTTAGCAGGAAAGCACTGAGAAAATGTAACTAAGACAGGAAGTGATGATCAGAGGACACAAGTGTACTTTGCTGAGTTTGGACATTTTCTCATCTGGCTTATTACATGTGCAAATCACCATGAAGCCAGAAAGTTCATACTTGGTCATTGGCAGCTGTATTTTCGTTGCAGGCTTGAATAATTGGGGTGGGACGGAGAGGGTATAGAGAAGCCTACTTTCAGGACGTATGATGGCTCAGCTTTAAACTTGCTCAAGGAGACACAGCAAGTCATGGGAGGTCATGAGATCTGGAAAACACCTCTAAGAAATCTCTCTGCCTATTGCACCCAGAGGAGCAGAATGGAAATCCTTCTTTGGCTTTTGGGTCTCTGCATTTGGCGACTGACACTCTCCTTTCTGGAATTCTCTCCTCTCATCTAGACAGATTGTCTCTTCATCTTGCAAGACCAACTGCAAATCTCCCCTCCTCTCTTCCTCCCCTGGAAGGAACTTCAAGGAAACATCTTACTGATCTTACTAAATTAGAAATAAGTAATATGTATGGTCTTAGCTCATCTTTGGGCAAGGAATGAAGTGAGAAAAGGAAGACACGTGTTAACCAAATGGAATTAACCAAGAACTGCAGTTTCCTCAATTAGCATTTTTTCACTTTTGCTTTTTCTTGAGCTCCTGATGATGTGCTGATGACGTGTTGATGGCCTGAGACATGCTGCTTTGATAACCTCTGATGTACTTGTATTCTCAGTGCATTTAAATTGGATCATGGGGCAGGAGCACAAGGTCCCTCTAAAGGCTTCCCCAAGAAAGTGTATGATGCATATTTAATGCCTGCTTTCTGTTAGAGAAACTGTTGTCAGTAATTCTGAGTGCCAGGCCCAGCATTTCCATGAGCCCCATGGCCACAGGAATCATTGCACATTCTAATATTTACAAAGCACCATGGAATGAATTAGTGGTGTGAGGTTCTAGAAAACAATATGGTTCTGTTAAATTTTCTAGCAACTCCTTTCCTCTATTTCAAGTGTCATCATTCCTGTCTCTTCACTGTGTGCTTCTTTTGAGGGTCTGCGTTCAGAAATCAGCTGAGAGCTGAATTCATTTCCTGCTAAATGTGACCTGTCACTTTTCTCTGGCAGCCTTTAAAATTCTATGCTTATTCTGTATGTTAGGCATTTTCCTAATAATGTGTGTTGGTGTGGGTCTGTTGTAATTTTGTATATTTAGGGTCCTATGAACCTAAAAAATATATGCTTTTTGGCTTTCAGCCCTCAAAACCTCTGTGAAATTGTGAGAGGTCAGAGCTCGCACTGAATTTCTCATCCGACCATTCTTGTTGCTGCCCTTGGGTTGTTCGCTTCTCCTCATTATCCAAAGGCCCCCTCACAGGCCTTAGATTAAACCTGTCACTCCTGTCAACATCCTCCTTCCTTTCCTAAATTAGATCATGTCTGAGACAGTTCTGCAGTGTTAAGTGGAATTGTTATAATTATTATCTTGAAGAGTCACATCACTCTAATCAGCTTCTCTTTTATTCTTTTCTCTCTCTCCCAGTTCATTGGGTATGAATAATGAAAACCCTCTTTCCTTAAATGTAAAAATCAAAATAGAGCTGAGTTCTTTCCCCCTAAGTATTCTGTTAATGGGAATTGAGGCATATCCATGTGGTTTTTTTGGCCTAGGAAAAAAGAACAGGGAAGGTGAAGACAGGGTAATGTGTATGTGGAATAATCAAGATCTTGGAGATGCTTTAAAGTGACTCTGTTTTGGTTACCAAACTAATACAGAATCCTTGTAGAGATTTTGAATAATTCAAAAAACACTCACAGAGGAAAAGATGTATCTCATGCATCTCCTCTTTCTACATTTTGGGTGTGTGCCTGTGTACTGTATTCATATTAATCTTTTTTCACATACAAAAAAAGGTCAGTATGAACATAATGTGTTCTTTCCTACATCTTAAATTTAACAAACTGTGAGCATTCAAATTCTCTTTACATCTTTATGACCATCGTGTCTCTTTTTATACAGATCAATCATAACTTCACCAGTCCCTTATAGGTGAACAATTAGTAGATTTACAATCAACAATTAGTCCAACTGTTTCACTAATATAAATAATGCTACAATAAATATCTTTTGTGCATAGCCATGGTAGTTTTTTGGTTTTTTTGTTTTTTGTTTTTTGTTTTGTTTTGTTTTTTTAAATAATGACTTCTTCAAGAAAGTTTCCTAAATTATATTTGCTGGATCAAAGGTATAAGCACTGGGCATTTAGAATATCGTCCAGAAAGTTGTTCTAACTCAAGCTGCCATCTTGGTTTTTATTAGAAAAGAACACTGTCTGGCAGGGAGTCCCTTTCCTAATCTTAGCTCATCTTGAACAACTAGCACGAGATTGGTTTTCTTTCTGGCTTGCTGTGCTTTGGAGTTCCTCTATCCTTGAGGACATCAGATGTACAAGGACCAAGTTCTCTGTCTTTAAAATGAGCCACTAGACACAGTACCTCTGGTGTTATGACAAATTAGAAGGGAAATTCTAAATAAAGGAAGGTAGAACATTAATGTTCATTGATGATCTTTGGAGTGCTGACATTGTGCTTTTGACAACCTTGTAAGATAGATGGCATCTTACCTTCATTTTATGGTTGAGTTTGAGCTTACCAACTAGTCTGGGCATAGGAGAGCCTAGATGCAAGTTTATCTGTTTAATGTCAAAAGACCATAGCCTTTCCTCTTCTCTCAGTTCTACAGTTTAATATCTTACAGTGAAGAATCTGAATCCAACTTAGTCCTCTTTATCTTCTCTTCATTTTTCCATCTTTTTAAAAATTGTATTTGTTGTGTATTTGTCTCTTCAAGTGTTAGAAAGCAACTTTTATCTTGCTTTACTTGTGGTTTATATTTTCATTAGACTCCTTGATGTATTAGAGGATTCTCTCTTTTTATCTGAAAATTTAATATATATTCATGAAGACTTTGAACAATGTTGTATAAGGGATGTTCTTTTATCTGTCTTGCAAAACTGTTTTTAAAAAGCAGGAACTGCACCTGTAATCCCAGTGGCTCAGGAGGCTGAGGCAGGAGGATTGCAAGTTCAAAGCCAGCCTCAGCAAATTAGCAAGGCCCTAAGCAACTCAGTAAGACCCTGTCTGTAAATAAAATATAAAAAAAGAGTTGGAGATGTGACTCAGTGTTTAAGCACCTCTGGGTTCAATCCTCAGTACAAAATAACAATGTAAAAAGCAAAACCTGCTTTGGGTAGATGTTTATGTTCTGACTCGAAGGGAACATAACCTGTAGGCTTCTGAATGATCCATCCCAATGTGATACCAAGCAAATTCTTAAGGAGGATTCTGAAATCACTAGACCTAGATGTTTTATAAACCAAACAGGAGACTTGAGAGTTTATCTCCAGAAGCTGAAGAGTGTAGCAAAGACGGGGTGTTATAGGCATAGACAGAGAGCCTTACAAGGATTCTTAAATCTAAGTCTCAGTTTTCTTCTCTGTATAATGGGGAGATACCAATGTTCACTTGGTTCAATGAGATAACGTGCTTTCAAGGGCTCAGTAGAGATCTTTGCTCCTGAATTTGATCTCAGTGGATAATCATGGAAGAAAAGATATTTTAAGTAGAGAAAGCCATATATTAAGTGAATTTTTACCGGAAAACATAAAAAGGATATAAAAGCTGACTAGAAATTGAAGATATATATCTTTTTTTCTTTATTATAAAAAGTATGATGCAGGGGCTGGGGTTGTGGCTGAGTGGTAGAGTGCTTGCCTTGCACGTGCGAGGCACTGGGTTCGATCCTCAGCACCACATACAAAAAAAAAAAACCATAAATAAATGAAAAAAATAAAGGTTTAAAAAAATTTTTTTAATAAATAAGTATGATGCAGAACTCAGAATTAATGCATAAACTTAATTTTAACTGGTTACATCAAAAATTCTTACTTTTTTTACAACTCTGCCCCCCCTCATTTAAGAATATGCAATTTTTGAATTCTTCATAGAAATATGTGCATTCATATAACATTTTGCAATTTCAGGGAAACCCATCTGCTCCAGATTAAGATTTCTTAAAGACATACAGGGTATAGCCCATTCATTCATCTGAATGAGGTCAAGGAAGGGAGGTTATGGGCAACCCAGGGCTTCACTTGGGCATACCTGACCCCAAAGCCAGAGATCCTAATCACCTCTATGTAATGAACATTTTCTCTGCCCTTGAGAACTCATCATGGAGAAAGGAGACAAATAGGGTAATAAATAATAAACAATGTGACAGCCAAACAAGAAGTCCACACACCAGAAGCAATTATTTCATGCTGCAGTTTGGGGGTGGCAGGGGCTGAAAACATCAGAATAGCTCCTACCTAGGCTGGTTTTGAAAGTGAGCCAAAGTGCCAGGGAGTGTCAGGATTGAGGGAGAGTCTTTGGACCATATGTCATCACTGTATCAAAATCATGGTCCCAGATCAGAGGGAACTCAGAGAATCACCTGCATCCTTTCTCACAAAAATCTATCCTCCTTATCTGTATGAGAGACGGAAGATGGAGGCGGCAGTGGATGGAAACTTTCCAGAAGACATATCTTCACCTTTTGCTTGACAAGTTCAATCTCATCTAATGTTCAATAAAAACCATGATATCCACGGACTGCTGGATTCTCAAGTCCAAATATCTAGGGAGAGAGCAGGCATACCTCACCCCTTGCACTTACAGCCTTATTTTTGGAGGGCTGTATCTATAGTGGAGGCATGGAAGCCTGCTTGTGGTGCAAGATTCTAACTCAGACAAGCAAGAAAAGTACTAAGGAAATGTCCTGCCCCTTCAAGGATGCTGGAGTGAGTGTAAGGGCACAATTTGAGTGATTTATCTCACTCCAGACGTATCACTAACTCCATCAGAAACCTGCTCTGCTTACTAATTTCTCTTCCACATACCTGAGTTCAAATCATAGCCCTACCACCTTCCAGCTTCAGGTGGGTGACCTAAGCCCTCTGAATAATCAGTGATCATGTATGGATCTCCAGCTGTATGCTTGGCACTGTTCTATACATTTCTACCTACAACCTCCGTGCACCACCACAGTAACTGCCTAAACAGGGAATTGCAATTATTAGGCTCAGGAGGACAAGCAACCTGTTTAGGATCACGCACCAAATGGGTGGAGCCAGAAATGGAACCCAAAGTGTGCAGCCAGGAATCAATGCTCTCATTTGCAATGCCCTGGTGCCTCCAGAACAGCAGGTCAGCTCCACCCTTTGTAAAAATGGGACGATGATATCCACTCTTCAGGGAAGAGTGGAAGGTATAAATAAGACTGGATTTGATAATCAAATAAACAGTAGAGTTCTTGCCCATGAGGGGAATCCTTGTGGAAGAGTCCACAGGTGTGGGAGGGGTCGGATTGGCCATGGAGAGCATTTTGTCACACAGTACAGACCCTGAGCTAGCAGAGCCACTCTGTAAATCAACAGTGCTTTTTTAACTGTTCTTTTTCTCATCTTCCCACCTTCTGTTCTCTTCCACAGTACTCCCAAGTGACTGCTCAAATGAGTTAAAATGATAGTATTTTATTTCCTTGTGCTTTTCATTTCTGGCTGTGCTGATCATACTTTCTCAACAAATGGCTTGGCTTTCCCAAAATTGTCTGGGTTGATATGTTTCATTTCAATGGCAATATGTTCTTTCAAAGGTGATTGATCAGAAAACATCATGGGGAATTCACAAGTACACTCAGAGGCAGAGGGTTGATATGGTTTTGTTCGTTGCTTTAATTATAGTGTGTGTGTGTGTGTGTGTGTGTGTGTGTGTGTGTGTTGAGGTTTTTTTTTTTATTTTTCAACTGCTGCTATTCCTATTGAAATGATTGAATGTGCATAACTATTTCTTTGGTAAACATCATTTGAATTCTGGCTTTATGCAGAATGCAGGGCTTGCTTTGAACAAAGGAGAAAGAGACTTCTAGATAAATCAGACATGGAGCTGATCTTCAGCCTGGGGTAAGAGTGGGGCAGGGGCGACAGGCTGAGAAAGATACACAAGATAAAGAGAGCTACCCTTCACTAGAAAAACGGAAGTAATGGCTTTGGGGATTTAGAGATAAGAGAGATGGCTTCCATCTGGAATGAACATAGACAGCTTGCTGAAGATGGTAACAATTACGAAGAATCCAGACTAGGGTACAATAAACCAAGATGAAAGATGCTCTTTCTGTGCAGAACGTATGTGGAGATTGGCATAATATTAAAGAGAGTTGATGAAAATTTATTTTTATAAAGGTAGATGACCTCCTTCACCCAGGAATAAATAGGGAATAAATCACATTAGTATCTTTTTTTTTTTAATTTTTTCTTTAGTTATACATGGACACAGTGTCTTTATTTTGTTTATTTATTTTTATGTGGTGCTGAGGATGGAACCCAGTGCCTCACACATGCGAGGCAAGCGCTCTGCCACTGAGCCACAACCCTAGCCCCCACATTAGTATCTTTGATCTCATTTTTTTTTTACCATTCTCCCCTCTTTCACAATTCCTCCAGTAGATTTACTTTGCACTTACCATTCCCTCTGCCAAATAACTTATACCCCACCAGCCCATTTTACCACCACCACATACCATCATTAGGATGATCTCCACTACTATTATTGTCAATTTAATAGTCTGAAAGTGACTTCCTGGCTTGTGGGAGGTGAGGCCAGAATTAGAATCCAATTCATATTTCATGGCAAAGTCGTGATTTGGCCCCATCTGCTCTGCTGGGTCTACCTGTCCAAGTCTTTGCTAACGTGTGTGAAGTCCACCAGGCCCAGGGACTGAGAGCTGAACTTGAAATGCCAATTCTGCTTCTTCAGAGTCCAATTTTTTGGTAGGAAAAGGCCAAATGATTGCACATTTGTGTCCACTTGTGTGGAAGTCTCTGAACATTACCAGTTAACAGGAAAAACAATAAGCAAGTGAATTACTAAGAAGGGAAGGGATTTGCCCATTCTTCTGCCTGAAAAGAAAGTATTGCACAGCAGAGGTTTCCAGGCCTTGCTGGAAAGCCTCCTGGCCTACCTATTTCCTGTGGCTGCTGGGACTCTTTAAGGCAATCCTTCTGGTGAGCTTGGGTGCCACCTCTCAGAATCTCTGGGGCTCCTCAGCTTTCAAAACAAAGATTCTTGGCACCACTTCATGGCTTCTGAACTAGAATCTATGATGGGTGCTTGGAAAAACATTAAAAGTGGTTTCTATAAGTGATCACCAAATTTAAGAACCATTTTTTAAAAATCTCATCTGGAGAAGATTGCCCACTGGAACCTGACTCTATGCTGGTACAAGGAGCCTTAACAGGACCTGAGTGTACTCTGTGCGCCGAGCACTATTCTCAGCAATTTTACAAACATCAAGTCTTTGAGTGTGCATGGCACCCAATGACCTAAGTGCTGATAATATCTCCAGAAAGGGAAGCTGAGGCACAAGTTACATGGGTAGAGAGGGGCGGGGTCAGGTTGGAAGCCAATGACCTGGTTCCTAGTGACCATGTGATAGCATGGTCTGAAATCTCTGATGAAGTGTTCCATTAGTCAACATGCTGGATGTGACATGCAAATGTCTCAGGAAATACCCAGACTAGGAAAGTCTGGGTCTGAATTTCTAACCTAAGGTAGTATCAGTCAAGGCCCCTGCGGAAAACATGGCACACTTTTTTGGGGGGCAGGGGGAGTGTACCAGGAATTGAACCCGGGGCACTTACCACTGAGCCACATCCCCAGCCCTTTTTTGTATTTTATTTAGAGACAGGTTCTCGCTGAATTGCTTCAGGCCTCACTAAGTTGTTGAGGCTGGCTTTGAACTTGTGATCTTCCTGCCTCAGCCTCCCAAACCACTGGGATTATAGGTGGGCAACACCAGGCCTAGCAAAAATAAAAATAAAGTATTTTTTAAACTCCCTAAGTTTCATTCTTTGTACATATAGTTTGGGAATAACAATTGCACCTACACACATGGATATACTGAATTAAGTGAGATGATGCTATCAATTAGTCAGCACAAAGCAGAGCTCATAGTGCCCATTCCATATGTTTATTGTCATGCCATGTGTTTCCCTTCTAGAATACATTCAGAGTCGTGCCGAGAGTCCACCAGGCTTGGTACCCTCTTGCCTCTGCTTCTGTATGCGACCTCATTTGGTTCTCCTCTTACTCACCATGTTCCGGCCACAGTGGCCTCATTCCAGGTCCTGAGATTCTTCCGACATTTCCTTTTCAGGCCCTTGACATCTGCTGTTCTCCAAACCCCAGATTCTCTACCTCCAGATGGTTGCACCATTCCAGGTCTTTGCTCAAATATCACCTCTCTGGAGAGGCCTTTCCTGACTTCTTTATCTAAATATCACTCCAAAGACTCTCCCTCACCATACTGTATTTTCCTCTATAACATTTGTTTTGTATTTAGCTCTGCATTTTCTGTTTTCTCCCAAAGAGCATCTGTCCCTAAGGAGCTAGGATTATGTCCTTCTTATCTATTGTTCTCTCCCCAGCACAATGCACAGTCGCTGACATGTGGTAAATGTTCAGTAAGTATTTGTTCAATAGATGAACCAAAAATGTCTTGTTCTTATTTTATTAAGGGGTATGTTTATTTTCTATTAAGGGCACATGACACTGGATTTCTGTTTAAGGGAGAGATATATGGTCTGCTCTTTAGATGAATTTGTGCAGGAAAAAGGAGAATCTATTTAGAAAACCCTAAGTAGATAGGAGCATAAATAGTACACAGATAAGATGTCACTCACAAGACTAATAGGAGAATGACCGATGTTTGCAAACCACTGGTCTAGGAAGCACAGGAGAGGAATGCCACCTAGCCATTGAAAATAGAACGCTGAATGACAAACTTTGCCCACTTCCAACTGCAATCTTTTGCAAAGGTTGAAGTGCAATTCAAGTGGCCTTTATGGAGTTATTAGCTATGAGTTCAGTCCTAGGGACAGGGATGACAACATGATTTAGAGTTCAATCTCATCTTCAAAGAGTCCACAGTATGGACCTCAAGGATAATAACCATGGGCTCCACAAGAGTAGAAATCAAAATGTGAAGATTCTGCAAGAAAGGCCCAAACAGGCCAAAGAAGGGAGTTTGTTTACCCAGAGGTGAAGAGGAAACTCTTCTCAAAGGAGAAGTTTGTATAGGGCCTTGGAGTATGGGTAAGATTTCAACAGGCAGGGACGGAGGCCAAGGCAGTCCAGATGGAAGGAACAGCTGCAGAATAGTAACAGAGAATAATCTGGGGAAATGAGATCACAGGGCACTACACAAAAATGGAATGTATGGGCTTTAGTGGGAACCTCACTCAGATGGCACTTCCCACATGCAGCCCTTCCTGGCCTGCTTGTTCCCAAGTCATCATCCCGAATGCATTTGTGGTCATAGTACCCATGCCCTTATGGAGATGAGATTCAGGGAGACATCTCTGCCTCCATATTACCACCATCCTCACTTTGCTTTCCATAAAGAAAATATGCAGCTGTGTGTGATGGCTCATGTCTATAATCCCAGCAGCTTGGGAGGCTGAGGCAGGAGGATCAGGAGTTCAAAGCCAGCCTCAGCAACTTAGTGAGGCCCTAAGCAACTTAGTGAGAACCTATCTCAAAATTTAAAAAAAAAAAAATTTTAAAAGGACTGGAGATGAGGGTTAGTGTTTGAGCGCCCCTGGGTTCAATCCCCGGGTACCAAATACATACATACATACATAAATAAAATCCAGAAAACTCTGTCCTGTCACTTTCATTGGAAACACACAGGCAGTGATCAGTAGCTGCTCTATATTTGCATTAAAGGGGTGTGTGTCCTTGAGGAAAAAAAAAAAAAAAAACCCTAGAGACTGGTGGCATGGCTTTGCCAGAACCCTGAGCGGTTCTGCAGAGTTGCTGTCCGTCAGCACCAGAAATCCAAATAAATCTATTCTCAGAATTACCCAGCATCCATCTTCAGAAGAAAACTGTTTGCCCCTTTATGTCAAGGTGGAAAAGTATCCCCGAGAGCACAGTGTGTCAGCCTCTCAGCCCGCCTCCCCAGCTGTTGGACCCCAGCAACCCCCTGATGGCTAGTAAATGTCCTTGCACAGTTTTATCCTGCCATTTTACAATACTGAGTCTCATGTCAAGCACATGACTTCAGTGTCCATTGTAAAATGTGTTATGATTTAATGTGGCACTTTATCTTCCCAATGTACGTCAGAGTGAATATCCTACTTTATTTTATCAAAGATCTTTGTCTTGAGTTATAGCATGAAACAGAAGATTTCAGGGAGGACTTTATGATATTTAATAATGCAGAAAGAAATGGATCTCTCTTTCTCTTGGATCAGAAGTTCCCTCTGGACCCTCACTCCTTTCCCAGATGCTAATCTCTGATTTCAAGAATACTCCCATTTGGAAAATAACTATAGGAGAGAAATGACACCTCTCTCTCTCTCTCTCTCCTCCTCTCTCTCCAATCTATGAAGGGAGTCCCCCTTTAGATCTCTCTTCATCATTAACATCTCATTTTAAACCAAAGTGTGTATCATAGTATGTTAATGGCTGGTATGCAACCTCAATTAGGAATCCAATAAACTTGAGGGAGTTCTCAGTTACATAGAGTTAAGCAGATATATTTACTGAGGTCATGTCCACGTCGTTAGTAAGTGACTGCATTGATACTATTTAAGTGGAGCACATAATACATAGCAATCCTCAAATTCGATTTCTCCATGGAGCCTTCTCCTGGATGCAGCATTGTGAAAGGTATGAGCTCTTCTCCGGCCGTTAAACCAAGAGGCCCAGCTCTGCAACACAGGCGCCAATCGCTCCTGAACTTCCAGCTCCCAGGGAAGTTACCATTGCTACCTAAAAAAAAACACTGGATTTGTACCACTAGCCTGTTGGGCCCGTTCATGCTTACTCTTCTCCCAGATTTTATGTGAGAAGAATCCATTTTTCCTTGCACAGGTAGAAAATTAAGGCCATGCTTTTATTTTTACTTAATTCTCCCAACAAGAAACCACCTTTACCCACAACATATAAATCTCAGTCCCCATCCATGGGGTTCCACACCATCTTTCTCTCTCCCACATGGCCAAGTGACACCTACAGGGAGAGAGTTGAGCAGAGTTGGGTGTAACTTTCTGCCCCTAACAATATTTTGTCTGTGCTTGCACTTTGGATGTGCTCTGGAGGTATCAATCATTCAATTTTTCTTTCTTGGTTTTTTTTTTTCTTTTTTTGGTACCAGGGATGCTTAACCATGGAGCCACATCCCCAGCCCTTTTTTATATTTTAGTTAGAGACAGGATCTTGATGAGTTGCTTAGGGCCTCACTAAGCTGCTGAGGCTGGCTTTGAACTCTCACCTCACCCCTGCACACAGCATTGTACTGCAACCGGTCTAGCAGCTAGTACAGGGGAGCACTCAGGCAAAGCCTGGGGGCTACTGTCTCCAATGATGCATCCAACACACACCTAAGCAGGCCCAACGGAGGAATATATTAAATAACACGTGATAGCACCAAAAGAGACGTGGAGATGGAGAAGAGAAGGAGAGACCAACATTGTCCTTACCTTTTGAATAAGAGTTCCTAACATGGTCATTTTTCACTGGCCCCCCAAAATCATATAGCCTATTCTGCCTTTCTGTTCCTCCCCAGGTTGCAATCACAGGGTGGAAAGTGCCCCTGTGAGCTCAATCTCTTTCAGCAATTCTGTCCCTCACCCTTTAACTGGAGGGTTGTGTTAATTGGGAGGAGAGGTAGGATACTTCCCAAAGTTTCCAAACTAACTTGACTCCAGTTTTGTCTTCTGTATAATGAAAGATAAGAATATCTACCTCGCAGATTTGTCAATAGAATCACTATATGGACTAATTTGGAATAATGTAAGTAATAATGCTCAGAAAATTATAGCTGTGAAACTTGCATTTGATTCATAGTAGCTAGTATTGCAAAGCCTTCTGGGTAGCACTTCTCAAGCTCTAATGTCTACATGTTTTATTCAGCTTTTTCACAGCTGTGACTAACAGATCCCATCAGAACAACCACAGAGGAGAAAATGTTTATTTGGAGGCTCACAGTTTTAGAGGTCTCAGTCCATAGAGAGCTCGCTCCATTCCTCTGGGCTTGAGATGAGGCAGAAGAGTGTGGTGCAGGGAAGCAGCTCACATGATGATCAGAAGCAGAGAGACTCCACTCTCCAGATACAAATATATACCCCAGAGCCACGCCCCCAATGCCCACCTCCTCCAGCCACGTCCACCTGCCTATAGTCACCACTCAGTTAATCCCATCAGGAATTAATTCACTGATTGGGTTAAGGCTCTCACAACCCAATCATTTCTCCTCTAAACCATGCATTGTCTTACACATGAGCTTTTGGGGGACACCTCACATCCAAACCATAACACTACACATGTCTCACAGGAACTTGGTTTTTTGTTTGTTTGGTACTGGAGATTGAACTCAGGCACGCTCGACCACTGAGCCACATCCCCAGCCCTATTTTGTGTTTTATGTAGAGACAGGGTCTCACTGAGTTGCTTAGCACCTCGCCGTTGCTGAGGCTGGCTTTGAACTCACGATTCTCCTGTCTCAACTGGCATTACAGGCTTGCACCACCGCGCCTGGCTAGGAACATGGTTTTAATGCAGATTCTAGCTAAGGGTCTGGGGTGAGGATGAGATTCTGTGATCTTATGTGACTGGTCTAAGGATCTTACTTTGAGAAACAAGTCTCTCAGAAACACAAAATGAATTTTAAAAAAAATATCTCCACTTTTGCAACTATAGAGTTTACACAGAAGCTAGACATATAGTCTGCTAGCTAAATGACAAAGCAGAGTGCTGGGACAAACAAACTGTTTTTGAGGAGAAAGTTATTCTCACTTACCTAAGCTTTATAGAGGAGTTTTCACTTTGAATGGATGAATAGGATTTTGAGTGGGCCTAGAACCTTCAGTTCCAGTCGTGGCTATGCCAGGAAGGAAACATTCATGGAGATAGAAAAGTTTGTGATAAATACTGATGGAGATGCTGAGAGCCCTCAGGAGCCCAAAGCTTGAGGTGTAGTGAAGAGAAGGAGGCAGATAAATGGTGGACCACAAGCCTGGAGGACCACAAACATAGGGTAGTTTTAAGCACATATATTCCTCTCCTAGGGCTACAAAAACAACATGCCACAAACCCAGTGGCTTAAAACCACTGAAATTCCTTGTCTCACAGTTCTGAAAGCTGTAAGCCTGAAACCAACCATGCAAAGATTTTTAGAACATTCTGGAAGGTCCCTGAACTAAGCTGTCAATTTAGGAAACTGGTGTGGGGGAAGTGAGAGTATTATTAAAAGTTCCACTGATACCATCCCTTCTTTTCCTACCTACTTTCTGATGGAAAAGTTATGTCATTTCCAAGGAGTTTGGGGCACTGGGAGTCCACAGAGTTTCTCCTTAATGTGTTCCCACAGCAGGCTTCAGTAAAATAATGAGTAACAGTGTCTTTCTCCCCAGCCTCTATGAAGAATGGTGCCCTTCCCTCCTTTGTGTCTGCTCTTCTCCAACACCAGACTAATATGAGCTCTGTCCATAATGTGAATTTTTGAAGGAGACAGAAGGCAGCACTGGGCAAATTGTTTTGTGAAAGTAAGCCATCCTCTTTGAAAAACTGAAACTTTAAGGAGAAAAAAAAAAAAAACAAGTGGCTTTCTTTCTTTCTTTCAATTATGTGTTCTCTGGTTAGATAAATAAATTCATTATCACCTGGCTATACAACATTGTGTGTTTCAAATAACACTCCCTCCTAAAGTCTTAAAGTTTACTGGCATGAAAGGAGCATTTCACACAAAACCACTGCAAGTATAGTTATGACCAGTCATACGTTTTTCAGGTCCCATCTGTCACACTGATTGTCCATCTCAGATTAATTCAGAGCATCCTTTCTCTACTAAATTGAAGAAGAAAGTTTGCTGAGTGTGTGGGCAGAAGAGAAGGTGTAGAGATAAAGGAACATGAAATGAATATGTTCTTAAGGCAGTTGAGAAAAAGTCACAGGCTTCTGTTCTTGCTACTGTCGCCATTTGGAGATAATAAGTCCAAGCAGCTAGTTGGAACTGGTAGTTAAATTTTACAGCAGATTTAATGACAGCTAAGAAACACTTATGGCCCCAAACCAGGCCATGGTAAGTCCCACTGACATCCAAAAGATGCAAACACCAGGCCTGGGTCACATTAGGCTCAAAGCAGCAAATTCTGACGTCCTTATGTCCTCAGGCCTGTCCTAAGCAATTTAGTCCACTGCCCACGACATAAACCTTAGAAACTGTAATATACCACACTAAGAGAAAATAATCTATCCTCTACAGATTAGACTTAATTTTGCAAACTCCATTTCCTAGAGATAATTGGTCGCTGGGCACTTGAGGGTTAGTCCACTTGAAATTTCATCTCCTCTGCTAAAATCTTCCTCAGTCCTTCTGGCATTGAATTAATCTCCCCTTCTTGGTTCTCCTACCTCACTTGACCTGCACTGAAATTATAGTACTTATCACAGTCTCTCTGGCATCACTGTTAAGTCTGTGTTTCTCATTTCCCCTACCAGACCCCAACTCTCTAAGGAACAAAACTCTGTATCCAGTCATTTTTGTATGTCTAGTATCTAGGACTTGGAATGATATATCTGCAAGAGTTATTTACTGAAGAACTGAAGGATGGAACCCTATGAAAGCGGTTCTGGTTTTCCCTATCATTATCAAGTGTCACTATTACAATGACTATTGTATGCTATTATACAAGATCTCCATCAAATTCTTCGAAAGAAGGTACTGGAATATTTGTGGGATTCTGGAACTCAAAAGAAACAGAAGGACTTCCAGGAAATTTAGGGGTGACCATTTGGATATATTGAAGAATTGAACAAATGAATGCATATGGAAAAGCCACTTTTGGCACCCCTACTTATTTGGGGAGAGAATAGAAATAGGCAGTGATACAGCCAGATTTCATATCACTAAGATTCCTAGAGATTGTAATGATTACCTTTGGGTAAAAAAAAAAAGGAGAGAAAGAATTTATTAGGAAGATATGGGGAAGTTCATACAATGAAAGGGACAGCTGGGGAAAAACAGCCTCCCAAAAATACAAGAAAGAGTGTATTCTAGGCACAGATAGGGTAGAAACTAAGGAATGGCTTCATTTCATAGTTCAGTCCATGCATACATTTTTATGATTCCATCCAAGCACATTTCCCATCTTGCATCATGCCACACAAGGTTCAAAATCTAGAAAGAGAATTTGATTAGTCTAAGTAAGGTCTTGCACCCATCCCTTGGATGGGGAATGACGGCCCCTTCCATAGGAGACATACAATCCCTCCAAGGAGATGTGATTCCCCAGAAGAAAATCAAGAGGCTATTCATCAAAGAAGAACTTGTGCCTGACAAGCTATCACAGCTATGATCAGTATCTACTGCAGTCTTGCCTTGGAGAATACCCAAATTAGAAAACTAAATTAAGGACTAGGACTCTCTTCCAGCTAATGGGAAATATGAGAACCTACAAAACTTTTACTTAAGTAGCTTGGACTTGACATTCAAGTACAACCCATTTGCATAAGTGCTACCAAATAGCTTGTCCAGCATTCATATTGTCCATCTATCCCTGGGATTTTTAACCTTGTTAACTTTCTTAAATCATCACCTTTTTTTTTGGTACCGGGGATTGAACTCAGGGGCACTCGACCACTGAGCCACATCCCCAGCCCTATTTTGTGTTTTATGTAGAGACAGGGTCTCACTGAGTTGCTTAGCACCTCGCCGTTGCTGAGGCTGGCTTTCAACTCGCGATTCTCCTGTCTCAGCCTCTCAAAGTGCTGGGATTACAAGCGTGAGCCACCGCGCCCAGCTTAGATCATCACCTTTTTTAACAAAAAAGGAGGATCAAATGTAACTCCATATCTGGGATCCTAATTAGAATGAGTTATATGCCATGAATGTATGATATGTCAAAATACACTCTACTATCATGTATATCAAAAAATAACAAACTGAAAGTAAATAATAGATAAAAAGAGAGGGTCAAATAAATCTTGGAAGGTGTCACCAAATAATAGCTAATTTGATATTGGATAACAAGAAAATTAAAGTAACTGAATTTTCCAAGAGTTTGTGCTTTCCAATGGATATGAACCAAGCTATAGCTGGAAGGAAAGATGAACAAAATTTGTCATGAAATAAAATGCTAAGATTTATATTATTGTCCATCTTCAGTTTCTAGCTTTAATTTACATGAAAAAAATGGTATTTTCCCAACAGATATCTGTTGTACATCTCCAACAATAGTCCAAGTAAAATCTGTGAAATCAGACATTCTGCTAAGATCTTCACATGAGTGTCTCATTTAGTATTTATGAGAAATCAATGGGATTAGGTACTTGCCATATTATGAAGCTGGAGATGGGAGAAATTAAGTAATTTGCCTAAGTTTGCACAGCTGGTAAGAAGTAGAACTAAAGTAAAGAAAATAATTGTATAGAAAATAAATGCATACACACATTTGTACATCACCGTTCCCGTTAGTAATTATTTTTCAAAGTAGTTAGGTTACTTTCCTTACAAGAAGCAGGTTTTCATTAAAAGCAGGAATTTATAATGTGTTTCTAAAAATATGACTTCCAAGAAATTTTTGTACTTAGAAAAGAATCCATCAGCATAAAAGTGCTTTTTATATAGAATACAATGATATTATCCCTTCTACTAATTCCAAAAATGGTTTTCAGTTGTTTTATTAGGATTAAATCCAGAAGGAAAAAAAAAGAATTATTGGTTTTAACCCTTGTGTCAATTTGCTCTAGGAGCAGCTTACTAATAGAGGTGGTGAAACGTGTTTCTCTGACATTAAAAGGATCAGAATAATCAAGACCTGTGGTATTGGCATAGGATAGACATAAAGAGCAAGGGAATTGAATTGGGAGTTCAGAAACAAATTTTGCTCTTAGGTCAATTGATTCTTTACAAGGATGCAATACATATTAACAGACAAGGAATTGTCTTTTCAACCAATGGCAGTCAATCGGACATATGAATATCCACATGCAAAAGAGTCAAGTTGGTCCCCGATCTCATGTCATGTGCAAAAATGGACTCTAGATGGATCATAAACAATGTAAGAGCTAATACTATGAAACCATTAGAAGAAAACATATGAACAAATAAATCTTTATGACCTTGGACTAAATGAACGACTTCTTCTTCTTCAACCAAACACAGGGAAGAGCAGAAAAATAGGAAAACTGGACTTCACCAAGATTTTTAAAATTTTTGTATTTCAAAGGACACTGTTAAGAAAATGAAAAACACCAGGAGAAAGGAGGAGAAGAGGGAAAGGGAAATACTGAGGAGTGATATTGGTCAAATTATATTGTTATATTATGTGCATGTACAAATGTAACTACTACCACCATTATGCACAACTATAATGCACCAATAAAATATGGGAAAAAAAGAAAAGCAAAAGAAACCCATAGAAGGGGAGAAAAATTTTGCAAAGCATATATCTCAAAAGGAGCTTATATTTATCTGTCTAGAATATTAGAAGAATTTCTGCAACTTAACAATAAGAAAAAATAACCCAATTATAAACTAAGCAAAGAATATGAATAAACATTTATCAAAAGAAGATATAAACATAATAAAAAAGCACATTTAAAATGTTCAACATCGATAGTCAGCAGAGAAATGAAAGCCAAAATTACAAGTAGGTGCCACTTCAACCTCCCTAAGATAGCTAAAATAAAAAGACAGACAGTAATAAGTGTGGACGAGGATACGGAAAAGCTGATTTCTCTTAAATTGTTAGTGGGATTTTGAAATGGTACAGCTACTTTTGAAAATAGTTTGGCAGTTCCTCCATATGTTAAATAAACAGGTATGTATTTTTATGTCAAACCCTATATCTAGCAATTCCACTCTTTCCACACATCTTCATTCCAGCATAGATTCCATCCTGTGGTCCTTATCTGTTTATGTGCCTGTGTTCCTCTAGTGTATGAGCTCCTTGAGACATTTATCTTGTCCTGATGTCTGGAATAGCACCTGGCACATTTCTAAGGGAAATTGAATACACAAATAAATAAATGCTTAAAGACAGAAAACTGAACAAAAGGCTATTGTTTCATTGAAAGATTCTATGATATTGAGACACAGAAAAGTTGTCTTGGATTTCAACCTTAAATACTTTCATATTTGAATTCCAATTACCTGTGGGAAACAATGCTACAATGGATAAATATTTGCCTTCTGAATGTGAGCTGATAACCCAGTTCCCAAGTGTCCCAGGATAAGCTGAGTTTCCTTAAGGAGAACAATAAATTCTTCTGGCTGTGTGGAATACTTTTGCATAATTAAACAGCTATATAGGAGGATCTCAAAATGTTTCATTGGAATATCTAGCTTTAGCTGTTAGTAAAGACAAGCTATTTTAAGAGTCAAATCATGAATCTGTTGTGATGGGAATTAGAACCTGCAATGAATAAATTTTGCTCAGATTTTCTTTTTTTCCCATTCTTTCTTGATGTGTTACAGTTGTACATCATGGCGAGATTTGTTGTTACATATTCATACATGAACATAAGATAATAAAATAATTTGGCCAATTTCACTCAGTTTTTTCTGAATAATATTTCCCCACCTTACAACTTTAACACATTATGATTTGAAACATTTGAGCATGATTACCACACAGAGAAAGAAATTAATCATTTACAATGCATTGTGATCAGTTAATGATGATGTTCTTCCTTATGCTAGACAGAACTGTTTGACCACAATTCTTCATCCCCTTCCCCCAACTAGTATTTTTCAAAATCACCTTTGTTCTGGTGTCATAGAGACAGAGTGTATTTCCCTGTCCCATTGATTTTGAGCTTGTCAATCAGTAGTGGGCAGAGGCAATGGTCATTACTCAGTGGAGACCTTGAGGAGGATCCTGTGTCTCCACCAACAACCAAAGAAGGCCTCCTCCAGGTAGAGAGGAAGCTCACCTCCCTGAACCCAGGAATGGAAAAGCATGAAACAGAGTCACTGCAGCCACAGGTAGACACAGGTACCAGAACAGATAATGGTGCTTTAACTACTAAGACTGAAGATAGGTAATTAGGCAGCACCACATGGCAAGAATTAACCAGTAGAATCTTCAATTTCTAATCTTACACAATACTTATTGACTTTCTATATTTCTTTTTTTTTTTTTCAAACAATTTTTGTATTGTCCCTGGAATAACACCACTCCTTCCTGGAAAGGGCAGGTTGTTTGTAAATCAGAAATAAGACACACAAGAACCTAGCTCTCTATATTTGGAGGGAGAAAAAAAAACACCTCATCTGAACAGATTCCTGATCGGTTCTAACCATTTGTTTAGTTGAAGGAAAAGGCCGGTTTTCTCTTCCTTACTTCTGTTTCCACCTCTGTACCAGGACATCTGTTGTTTCAGTTTCACAGTTTGAAGTTTTTGCATCACTGAAAACACACACACACACACACACACACACACACGACTCTGTAGCTTGTGGTTTATATTTTGACAACTTAACATGTTAGTACTAGTCATTCAATACAGGGGTGATTCCTCAGCAGAGTAATATATACCAAGGGAAGTGTGATGTTATTTTTATAAATAAACCCAATTTATCTTTCACAAGTTGTAGTTCCTAAGCTCAATTTTCCAAAAGAAGTTGAGGGAGGCTTTCATGCATGTGTGTCTCAAACTTGAACCAAATGGGAATGCGAATAGAAAGTGAATCTCATCAGCTATCAGGAGAAAAACATAGGACTTCTGTCTCTGGAATCT
Source organism: Xerus rutilus (assembly GCA_028644305.1). NCBI lineage: Eukaryota > Metazoa > Chordata > Mammalia > Rodentia > Sciuridae > Xerus > Xerus rutilus. The sequence continues at coordinate 48,374,253 of CM053413.1, forward strand.
AAATACTAAAAATTTCTCAAAATGCATCACTTATTCAGCCAACATACCATTATTGAGTCTAAGTGCACAAAAAAAATACCAAGCAATATTGTGCTACAAAGCAAGAGTGGGTGCTCCTTGACCAAAGTGAACATATCCTAAGAAATCACTTTAACAATGGAAACTTCTGGAAGCTTCTGGAAGCTTCCAGAACATCTGGAAGTTTGGGTTTCCCCAAGGTAGACTTTAAAACAAAGCCAGGTTATACAGGAGGTGGTCTCAGAAGGCACAAGCAAAGAAGGGGGTGAAGTAACACAGAGAAAGGAGAAAGTATAGTTTTCATTGATGATATCACAACCGTGGGCAACTGAGGCTAAGTCCTGCTGGGATCCTCTGAGAAATCGGGGCACAGACATTCTGGCTTTCATCCTCCAATGTTAAAGGACTACATTCAAAAAAATGTTAAATCTCTCGCATTTCTAGTTGTGCACACTTACAGCAGAGAAAGCCTCCTCGGGCTGAGGAAGGCCCTCCCATGGAGAAAAGAGCTTCCTCAGGTGAGAGCCTTATCAGCCTCCACAGGGGCTGCCTGAGCTCAGGTGGACCAAGGACTATTGTACCCAGCATCAAAGGTGTCAGCTACAGGACCATAACTACACATTGTATCATTTCTCGCAATTGCCAGTGTCTTCTGAACACTCACATTGTACCAGGTGCACTGCTAAGCTCTTTACACATGTCCTGTCATTTAATCCTTACAACAACCTTAAGAGGTACTATGATTATCACACTCCAAAATCAAGGAAATTAAGAAATTTGCTAAGCGGATGATATGGGAGGAGTTGGTCTAAGGAATAGCTTTCTAATGAAGACCAAAGGGAAGAAAGTCAGGGCACTGGGAACTCAAAGATGGAGAAATAAAGAAGCAGGTATTCTTCCCTGAAAGCTTCATGGAGGAATAATTGAGCTGTACTTTAAGACTAGTGGATGCTGATCCATAATGTGAGGAAGGACATGGGAACAATGGTGGATCTCTGTTCACAGGGGTGTAAGGGGGGAGGAGGCATGGGGACAGCAAAGGTGGTGGAATATGATGGTCATCATAGCCCTAACTTTATGTATGACTGCATATATGTTGTGATTCTATACAACTTACAACTAGAGAGTTGATATGTTACCCTCTATCTATGTACAATGAATCAAATTGCACTGTTAACATGTAAGTCTAAATAAAAAAAAAAGACTGATTTGGTGGAAAATACTGAAAAAGAAATGAGCCTATGCATGTAAGAATGGGATAGAGGAAGTGAGGGACGAACTGTAACATGAGGACATGAATCAACAGGGTCCACAGTGGAAAGGGCACAGAGTTGGTCTTTAGAATAAGGCATGCATAAAACCATGTGTAAATCTTCTGGTTCGTTTAACAAGTATGCATTGCATGTCTAATTTCTTCTCTAGAGATAAAAACAATTCACATGAGATCCTCTTGGAAGAGACACTTAAAGTAGACATACATGGTATCATGTTTTGGATGAGTGTCCCCCAAAAGATCACATGTGGAACACTGCAAGAAAGGTTAAAGGAGAAATGATTGGGTTGTGAGAGTCTTAACACAATCAGTGAATTACTCCCCTGGCGGGATTAACTGGATGGTAGCTGAAGGCAGGTGGGCTGTAGCTGGAGGAGGTGGGCACTGGGGGCGTGGCTTTGGGATATACATATATATATATATATGTATATATATATTTTATTTTATTTTGGTACTGGGGATTGAACTCAGGGGCACTCAACCACTGAGCCACATCCCCAGCCCTATTTTGTGTTTTATGTAGAGACAGGGTCTCACTGAGTTGCTTAGCGCCTCGCCGTTGCTGAGGCTGGCCTTGAACTCGCGATTCTCCTGTCTCAGCCTCCCTAAGTGCTGGGATTACAGGCTTGCACCACCGCACCCTGGCTGGGGTATATATTCTTATCTGGAGAGTGGAGTCTCTCTCGCTTTCTGATCATCATGTGAGCTGCTTCCCTCCTTCACACTCTTCCACAGTGATGTCCTGCCTCACCTTCAGCCCCAAGGAATGGAGCCAGCTGTCTATAGATTGAGACGTTTGAATCCATGTGTCCCCAAATAAATTTTCCTCTTTTCACATATTGCTCTGATTGGGTCTGTTAGTCACAGAAACAAAAAAGCTGACTAAAACATGGTTTCTGTTCTCTATACGGGAACCCTTCCTATCAGTGAAGAACCCATTCAGTGAGGACCAGTGGAGTTCCACCTCCTCTCACCTCCTAGACACACAAGCACTGGGTACCTGACCACAGCCTAGCCAATGAGTGAACCCAGACCTTGACCTTGGTGGTTGTATTGGAGATGGGCACGTGACCTAATTTGGACATTTTTTATAGAGCTGGGAGTGAAGTTGTCTAATGGTCAGGACTACTGAGCTGGTGAGGAGTGGATCTGAGGCTTCCACACCTAAGGAAACAGGGAAAGCCAAGCAGAGGCAAGCTGATCTGAGGAAGGAGAGGTGATGTTCTGCCCTCTTCTTTATTTATTTATTTGAGCTCTTGGAGTCAGTCTTGACAATAAATAAGAGATAAGTCTTCACCTCAGCTTTCTTGGAAGAATCCTATTTAATTGCACATGGAAAAATAGAGGCTGCAACCTAAGAGGGACAAGGAAAGTGGGGAATTCCACAAAAATAGAAGGGAGATGAGTGAAGCAGAGAAAGGGGATTGAGGAGAGAGGAGGCATGAGGAAAGAGAAATGATGGAAGAAAATTGACCGTATTTTGCTATGTAAATGGGTGAATATACTACAGGAAGTCACGTTTATGTATATTAATAAAACACTAATTTAAAAAACATGCATGAGGGCTAGGAGCAGCAGTGTATGCCTGTAATCCCTGCAGCTTGGAAGGCTGAGGCAGGAGGATCGCAAGTTCAAAGCCAGCCTCAGTAAAAGTGAGGCCTAAGCAACTCAGTGAGACCCTGTCTCTAAATAAAATGCAAAATAGGGCTGGGGATGTGGCTCAGTAGTTGAGTGCCCCTCCAAAAAAATAAATGTGTATGAGTTTGTTGGGATGAACCCCAACTACTATGAATAACCATTAAGCTCTAGTAAAGAAAAAGAAAAGAAAAAAGAAGTAAATAAGCAGAAGGAAGACCAGTAGAGTAGAGGAAAGGAAACAGAGGTAGAGAAGGGGGAGAAAGAGGAAGTGCTGGGGAGGGAAGGGGAGCAAGTTATATTCCATGCTGTATGATGATGTCAGAATGAACCCCAATATTATGTATAACTATAATGCATTATAAAAATCAGTTTTTTTAAAAAAGAAGAATGGACACACTGCAACACAAGGGTACCATGCATGCCACTTACTCACTGGCAGGCCACTCCCTTCTGGCATCTGAACATCTCCTGGTGTCCCATCATGGGCAAGTGGAGGAGAATCGCAGAGCAGACAAAGGAGGTTTCAGTTAACTGGACCATTAAGCATGACAGGAAGGAGAAGAAAAAAAGAATGGAGGTTGATTAGGTACTGGGGATTGAACTCAGGGGCACTCGACCACTGAGCCACATCCTCAGCCCTATTTTGTGTTTTATGTAGAGACAGGGTCTCACTGAGTTGCTTAGCGCCTTGCCATTGCTGAGGCTGGCTTTGAACTCGCGATTCTCCTGTCTCAGCCTCCCAAAGTGCTGGGATTACAGGCATGTGCCACCACCTCACTCAGCTCAGATGAGCTCTTTTTAATATAAATTCTTATACAACTTGCCCAAAGATTCAGAGTTACTTGGCCAATAAACCTCAGCATGCCCCAGTCCTTTCTGCAGACCAGAGCGTATGCAGGTGGTATTCTAGATTTCAGATGGAAATATTAACTTCAGGCTAATTTTTTCTTAAATGAAGGAGCCAAAATTATTGCGTACTGAGACCTGCTAATTATATTCCTCCTTCTATAAAGCTCTTCCTCTTCTCACTCACTTACCTAATCCACTTTGATTCATGTTCCTTGGCTAGGGATCCAGTCTACGAATGTTGGCATAGATTGGTCACATGTGAAATTTCTTTCACAAGATTTAAGAGCCCAGACAAGCTAAACATAGAAATGCAAAACTAAAGATGCTTTCAGCAAATCATGCTTTTGAATCTTGCAACATATCCAGGTGCCTTCCCATAATACCACTCTCTTCTCAAGAGGGCACTTAGAATAAATAAAAGCCAGAGAAGTGGAACCAGGTAGCATCAAAGAGACAGGAAAGAATAAAATAGAGAATGAAATGTTGACATGTCAATGGGTATTTCTGGAGCTCATGCCTTTTCAAAATAAAGGTTACATGTGTTTTTGCTTTTATATGGGTTGTTTCAGTCACTTGTAAAGAAGCTAAGTCAGTCTGTTGAGTCTATAAACATTTTTTTAGTACCTAGCCCTTGCTAGGAGCTAGGGACACAATAAGGAATTAGAATCTCTTTCTTTCTCTACATCTTTTCTCCTCTGTTGGCCTCATTATATTGTAGTGAGATCCAATATGCATGGCTTATATCCTTAAGCCTAAAGGATAAAACATCATAATTGATCAGATCTAAATCTCATGTTCCACTTGAAAATCTAGAAAGTATTCAGAAAAGGAATAGATGCCAGGTAAGCAAACCACCAAATGCTCACATCATGGGGGTGCTACGATAAATAACACTTTCCCTTATGTTGCAAATTCGCCATCTTTAAGCCTCAGTTTATGACTCTCCTTCAGGAATGAGATCAATAATGGAGAAGTAAGGATTGCATTAAATAATCAACACAATGGAACATCTGATTTTAACTCTCTTTTCTTACTTCTAGCCTGAGAGACCAGGGAGCATTCATACCCCGAGATAGAAGCTCCCCCTGGCTGGGCCATGCGAGGACCATAGGTGGGTAGGGACTATCTAGGTAGTATATTCTTCAGTTTGGATGCAAGAGCCCTTTATTCAGTATCTGCCAAGGACAATGGACTGAACTGCTCTTTGACAATGATGATAAACTATTGCTTAGTGTGATGATTTGCATATAGTAGGTATTTAATAAATATTGGCTGGTTGGAAGAAAAGCCTGCATAAAATGGTAACTCAGGCCATGTTATGTGAATTAACCAAAAAAAGGCCCAAGAAAAATGAAATACTTTGAAGGAAGTTAAAGTCATGATCTAGAGTAACATATCTCCAACATTAAGTTTTAAGACCCTTCTACCTTTTTTTTTTTTTTTTGTAGTACGGAGGATTGAACTCAGGGGCATTCGACCACTGAGCCACATCCCCAGACCTATTTTGTGTTTTATGTAGAGACAGGGTCTCATTGAGTTGCTTAGCGCCTTGCCATTGCTGAGGCTGGCTTTGAACTCACGATTCTCCTGTCTCAGCTTCTCAAAGTGCTGGGATTACAGGTGTGCGTCATAGTGCCCAGCCTTATCCCACTTTTGATCACATCTAGAGAGATTAAAATACTAACAGACTCACCAGGCACCCCGGTGGCGCAAGCCTGTAATCCCAGAGGCTTGGGGAGGCTGAGGTAAGAGGATTGTGAGTTCAAAGCCAGCCTCAGAAAAGTGAGACACTAAGCAACTCAGTGAGACCCTGTCTCTACATAAAATACAGACAGGGCTGAGGATGTGGCTCAGTGGCCAAGTTCCCCTAAGTTCAATCCCCAGTACCAAAAAAAAAAAAAAAAAAAAACCACCAAAAAAAATCTACATTCTTAAAATATGATTGATGAAGCTGGGCACGGTGGTGCACACCTGTAAGCCCAGTGGCTTGGGAGGCTGAGGCCGGAGAATCGTGAGTTCAAAGCCAGCCTCAGCAACTTAGTGAGGCCCTAAGCAACTCAGTGAGACCCTGTCTCTAAATAAAATATAAAAAGGGCTGTGGATGTGGCTCAGTGGTCGAGTGCCTCTGAGTTCAATACCTGATACCTCCACCCTAAAATGATTGACAACCGCAAAGAGCTTTTCATTCTGGATTATGTCTGTGGATACTCACCATACTAGAAATCCCAACTGAGAAAGTTACAAAATGCAAGAACATGCAACTACACATCCCATTAACCATCAGAACATTGGCTGCGTCACACGTGCTGTGGCTCCTGCAAAATGCCACTGTATGCTTGTGAGAGAATAAGAGCTAACAACAAATAACATCTTAGCAATATTAGGAGAGAAGTTTGGGTTTCATAGACCCCAAAAAGGGACATTCTCAAGGGTCTCAAAACAAAGTTTTAGGATATTTGATCCAGGGTTTTCAGAAACATTAATTATTTCTAAGAAGCTAAGCAAAATTATTGCATATTAAATTACTTGCAAGACATATTTGTGGCATGTGTTCACATGCAATTTCCCTTGAGTTTTTATTATCAAAGGAAGAAACTATATTTAGCTCTCATTCTGTTCCATTTATATATTCTGTGAGTGAAGAGGAAAAAATAATGGTAGACAGACTTTAACCAATTCTGAAAGAAGGTTGCTTATTGTTCTGTTGGTTTAGGTTTCATTTTTCAGTCATTTGAAAAATTTCAATGATTAAAATATCATATTCTCTTTTTATTTTATTTTTTATTTTTGAGTACCTGGGACTGAACCCAGGGGCACTTAACCACTGAGCCACATCCCTAGCCTGTTTTTGTTTTTTATTTTGAGACGGGGTCTCTCTAAGTTGTTTAGGGCCTCACTAAGTTGCTGAGGCTGGCTTTGAACTTGCAATCCTCCTGCTTCAGCCTCCCGAGCTGCTGGGATTACAGGCCTGCACCATTGTGCTGGGTTTCATTTTCTCTTTTTAAAAGACTTATTTATCCTTCTGTAAATAGATTTATCACAGGCCTCATTAGAATAAAAAAAATCCCAAGACTTTCCAATCAAATCCTTACTAGATATTATATTAAACCTCCCTTCATTGAAGAAAGATCCAAATTGGGTGGTTTATTTCGAAACGAAAGTTCCAGAGGTAGATTTGGATAAGCAGGAAATGGTGGCCTGGACAGAGTGGAGGAGGCCTATAGGCCAACCAGGAACAGGGGAGGGAAGGAAGCCATGTGGCTCCATTTCCTGGGCAGCGGGAAGGGCAAAGCAAGTCCCATCATTAACTGGTCTGACTTCACTTCTGAAGCCAAGAGGAAGATGACCTTTGTTTCCAAGGTGTCAAGTCCTTCCTTAAAATCCTTTTTTATGGGCGGCAGTCCTAATGGTTTCCAGGTTAATTTCAATCCAAACTAATGAGCAGGAAAGCCATTTCCTCCTACTTAGCTTTTAAAATAATCATTTTACTGAAAGATAGGTTTTTCTCTTCTAAAAGAGTTCTAATGTATTAGCAGCACTCAGAAAAGGCCTTTACCACACGCCAACATACACACACACACACACACACACACACCACACACACCACACACTTACACACTTTTTCATTCCAACTGAGGAGAAACTTCAACTTCAGACACGGTGGCAAAACAGCCATGATAAATTCTCCATGACAGTTCCAGGTCAGCTAACTGTTCGGCAACTGATTTCTTAGCCAATGGATTTTTTAGCAAACTAGCTCATCATGTACCAACCATTCTCAAAGTCTGCACTGTTTTCCCCTATTTGTACATAAAGAGCAGACTCAGATGTGCCTCTGAGAACAGGTGGAGAAGTATCCAGTCTCCCTGGGGGAGGGAAAGCACTCAGGACGAATGTGAAAGGAAGAACTCTCTGCTGTGCAGTAAGAATCTCTCTAGACAGGCTGATGGTGTTTGATGGACTTCCTTTGTACTTGGCCTCAATTTCCTCATCTGTAGAGTAGGCATAATAAGGACATTCCTCTTGGGGCTGTTGTGAGGACGAAGGAAATATGGTCTGCAGAGCATATAACACACTGACTCCCACAAAGGTAGGCATCAATACCTACTGGCTATTACTATTACATTACCATGATAATGACAAGAGCTACTATAGCAATCCTGTTTTCCTTAGAACAAAGACTGTGAGATCATAAACCATCTCCACATTGCTTATTATGGTACCCGTTATCCTTAGCACAGTACCCAGCATGTAGGAGATGGATGAATGAATGAATGAATGAATGAACGAACAAATGAATGGTGAGGCATACACTGGAAGTCAGAGGGAGGCCCAGAGCTTCCTGGTCCTGACCTTGGAGCAAAGCCAGTACTGAGAGAGACCCAGGATCCGTGGGACTGACTGACTGAGACAAACCAGGAAGAAAGGCTCCTGCTGAGTTCTCCAGCAGAGGCCAGAAGGATGGTTTCCACTTCTTCCTCTTTGACCCTGTGGCTTTCCCAGCCTTTAGATATGGCCTCTCTAAGGTACAGGAATTCTTCCTCACAGAATCGCAGAGTAGTAGGAGGTCCCCTGTTCCAGAAGCAGGAAGCTACACCCCTGACTCTTCTCCTATGTGACTTGGGTCCAGCACCTTCATCGCCCCAACTCTCAATTTCCTCTGGTAGAACAGGTGAAGCATCTCTGTCTGCAATTCCAGAAGGTCAGAGGAGGGCCAGCTTGCACACAAATGGCTCTTCTAGGAATTGAATGAGATCTATCCTTTCTTCCCTCCTTCCATTCCTCCCTCCTCTTTCATTCCTTCCTTCTTTTCCCCCTTCCTTCCTGGTTAAACAAATATTTATGGAGTCTTTGCCATAAACCAGATATGCTGTAATTAGGTGCTCATGAATAAAGAGGGAGAGAAGCAGACCCTGCATATCCCTCTGTTTGCAGTCTCGTGGGAGACACAGGCAAAACACGGGTCCACAAATCACCGAGGAGCTTCACACAGTGAAAAGACAATAAAAGCAAGAAAACGGAATCAAGAAGTAGAAGATGACCAGGTATAGGATGTGCCATTTGGATTAGGTGGTGAAAGGAGCCTCACAGTGGGGTAAACATGTGAGCTGAGACATGGGTGAAGTCACAAAGCTGGCCATGGACATCACTGGACATCACCGGGCATGGACATCACTGGAGCAGGGTGGGGGTGTGGGAGGCTATATTCTAGGAACAGAAAGAAGCAAGTGAGTGTGATGGTGGACAAAGTCCCAGGGGAAGTCGGTCCTTGTGGGCCAGGTGGAGGGCCTTGGGCATGGGCCTGCAGGCAAGGGTTAGCCACGGAACGAGAGTTTTACCCAGAAAAGTGACATGCTCTGATTTATGTTTTAAAAAGATTTCTGGCTGCTGTGCAGAAAATGAATTCTTACATGTCATATTCCAAATGCCACTCTCAAATGGTGTGATTAATCCCCTAGTTGCTGGCAACACATTGGAAATGTGGGTGACATTATATTTGTTGACAATAAGAGGCACTTTTCCTATCCCACGCTGATAAATATGTTCAACAAACTGTTCCTAGTTAACTAAAATGAACAGCATTTCTTTGTATCTTAGACATTTTTTTTCCAAAGAGGATTTGTGTGTTTATGGTAATATTAATAACCAAAGAATTGGAAATTTACAATTCCAAAACCTCTTGACAAGGCAATAGCTTTTTGGTGATTTAAAGGAGATTGCACTTTGTTCTATATGCATAAGTGATTACTCTTTATTTTATTATTATCTGGCATAAATATTGAATTTCCCACCCAGCAAGAGCTTCCTTAGAAGAGCAAGCAGCAACAGAAAATGTTGAAAACAGAAAACAATAACTCTTGATTGCCTAGGTTTTTTTAAAAGTACTAATACCAGTCTGTTCCTAGTTTTTGAAATTGAGTTTTTGAAACCATTTACATTTTTTAAATCAACTTTAAAAATTAAGCTTAACATTGAACTTAGAATTTGGAAATTCTTTTCAGTTCACATATTAATTGCATGTGTAATTGCCAGTTACATTCAAGCACCATGATACACACAGTGCATCCCATTATCTCATTTGAGTCTCACCAAAATTTGCTCTGAGGATGGCCGTTCTTTCTTTTTTGGTATGGGTGATTGAGCCCAGGGGCAATAAACCACTGAGCCACATCCCCAGCCTTTTTTATATTTTAGTTAGAGATAGGGTCTTGCTGAGTTTCTGAGGGCCTCACTAACCTGCCAAGGCTAGCTTTGAATTGGTGATCCTCCTGCCTTAGCCTCCCAAGCCACTGGGATTGCAGGTATGTGCCATACACCTGGCAGGATGGGCTTATCATTCTTCCATTTTGCAGATGAGAAGCCTGAGGCTCAAAAAGGCAAGAGAATCATCCAAAGTCACATTAGCTGGTGGTTAGTGGGACTGTTTTCTATTGCCTTTCAACTGAGCAAAAAAAGAACCAAACACATACAAAGTGGAGACATTCAGAAGGTGTGTTAGGGCTCTCAGTGTGTCGGAAAGAACATCTCACCGACTGGACTTATACTCAAATATTCTTCTCCATGTCGCCCAGAAGAGGAGGTGAGGTAATTAGTAGGTAGGGTGAAGAACTCTCACATTGGACAAAATACAGGCTCATGATATAGCCCAAATATGAAAGCCTTAAAATCCGGTTCTTATTTCCATTTTCAGCACTAGGTCACCAAAATGATCAAGTTTAGTAAATCTTAAACTTTGGGGATTAAAAAAAAATCTTTCAAGAATTTGATAGGTATATAACGTGATTCAGAGAAATTACTATGAAATATTCAAAATGCCCCAATGGAGGGCTATTTAGAAAATAATCATGGAAAATATTATTAGAAAATAATCTGTAATAATATAATAATCTGTAATAATATAATAATATAATAATCTGTATAATAATCTGTAATATTATTAGAAAATAATCTGTACCTACACAGAACAGCATGTACAATATGATCATTCCTTGTACATCTTCTATATGATATGAATCTTAGGAACAAGGGCTTTCTAGAAAGGTCAGCAATGCACTGGTCATATTACTAGATAGTAAATAGGAGAAGAAAGACTTTGTTTGATTTCAGTCTTTTAAGGTTGTTGATGCTTGGAAAGAAATTGTGACTGCATTTTTTCTTTCTCCTTTCAACATTTCTATGTTGGTCGAATTAATGAATCAAATCAATTTGACCTAAATTTTGAACAAAATGTCAGCTCAGACAGATTCTGCACTCTCCCTCATACCACCCCTTTGAGTTTGAATGTTGCAAATATTTGTTAATCAAATCCTTTATATTTTTATTCATGAAACATTTATGTACTAACCAAATAAAATGGAGAGAGATGCAATTGTCAACTGGACATGCAAGATTTTTTAAAATCCCATTCTGGGACATTTTTTGTTTTCTAATTTTCTTGGGTAGAATATCATGGGAAACAAGAGAGGAATTTTCCCTGCCTATAAATAATGAACTCATTATCTATTTTAATTTGGCAACATAGAAGCAATCTGAGTTCTCTATTACTCAAATTCTATTTGAAGAAACCAAAATTAATAAATCATTGCTAGTGAGCATAGCAATGCCTCTTTGCAGGCCACTCTGTAGGTTTTACAAATTCTTCTCTAAGTTCCACTGCAGGCCATACACTGGCCTCCATGGAACCATTCCTTTTTAATCACCTTGAAGTCTACATTGTTTTTTGTTTGTTTGCTTTTTGGTACCTGGGATTGAATTTAGGGACACTTGACCCCTGAGCCACATCCCCAGCCCTACTTTGTGTTTTATGTAGAGACAGGGTCTCACTGAGTTGCTTAGCGCCTCACCATTGCTAAGGCTGGCTTTGAACTCGCGATGCTCCTGCTCAGCCTCCCAAAGTGCTAGGATTAGAGGCACGTTCCACTGCACCCACCCAACTCATTTTATTTTGAAATGTAGTGGGAAATGAGGTTCTAAGATCTGGAAGCAACACTTTATTAGTGGCGCCACAGCCCAGAGGGATAATTCCCAAAGTCTGAGGCCCAAGCGCAGGAGGGCTTTTATATTTATGCAAAAGCAAGTTTCAGGTATGTCAAGGCAAGGCAGTGGGTGCAGTTCTATTGGAGGTGCATTCTACAATCCTTATATGGGTACAAGTTTGTAACAGCCTAGGGACTCTTAGCTCATACAGCTTAGGGACTCCTCTGCACTAAGCCTAAAGGAGGATGGTTCTGTCCTGGCTGCTTTGTTTCTTGCTTCTGCTACGGCAGTTCTGTGACAGGTCCCTGTCAGCCACTGCAGGCCTCTAGGGTTAAATGTCAGTAAGCAGAGCTGCTGTGTCAGTGGGCACAGCCACAGCCTGCCAGCCTGCACTGCTGAAGCTCCCATTTTCCTCTACCACACCAATGTCTACGTAAATACCACACAATCTACATGAATGCAAATATGCTTGTGTGTGGAGGGCGATGAATTTAGGAAGCATCTTTTTTAACAACAGCACAGCATACTTTAGATAAATTGAATAAATCTCTTTTGGGCACATAAAGATAGCAGCCACCTGCTGGGCTCAGGGGAGGGGGGCCATGATTTTCCCACCTCACATGTACAACTAATAGTGTAGAAAAATGGTGTATTGTTTGCAGTGACCATGATTCCATTTTCCAATGTCTAGCTCAATTCTCTGCAGAGAGGAAACTTAGATTCACAATTAGTAAAGAGGACAAAACGTAATGGAAATTTCCTTCTATGGTAACCATCAAACTTTAATACACTCCATATATAAACAAAAATCAGAGACAAATGCCCCCCCTTGTATGGAAAAATACAAGTAGAAACTCTTGTCTTTCACTTAGTTTTTCTTCAATTCCAACAAAATATAGATAGGGAATTATACTGATGCTGAGAGCCTTGGAGATAGAACTGCTTTTGACTCAGCCGAGGTTAGTACTGAAATGACTGAAGAAATGATTCAGGCTGCCTACACAATGGCATTTATCTGAAGACAGGGAAGTGTCCTCTAGGTCTAGCAGATAGGGGTGTGTCAGTACCATCCATGTCCAAATAGCCTTCCCAGGAACACACAGCATCAGTAGGATTAGTCAGGCTCTCCTAGAAGGGAGAAGGGAGCTTGTGCACTGGGTTGCTTTGTATTCTGCCTGCAGGGATGTTGGGAAGAGTCCTGTGATGACTCTTTTCCTGAACAGAGATACCCAGGTGCACTGATGCTTGTCAGCTCTCAGTGAGGGAGTCTTGCCTTTAAGACAAACTTTCTATTCCCCTTTGCAAGCTGAAGGCTTCAAACTTGTTGGCATCTTTTATTCTTTATTTGTTCTTTTTGGTTGCATCTGACAGTAGAACCTATTTTGATATATTTATACAAACATGGTATATATCATATTCTAATTAGGATCCCAGGCTTGTGGTTGGACACGATGTGGAGTTTCCCTGGTCGTGTGTTCGTATATGAACACAGGAAAATTCTGTACCAGTCATTCCACTGTCTTTCCCATTCCCATCCCCCTCCCTTCCCTTCATTCCCTTTTGTCTAATCCAATGGACTTCTATTCTTACCCTCCCCCACTTGTTGTGGGTTGGCATCTACACATCAGCGAGAACATTTGGCCTTTGATTTTTTGGGATTGGCTTATTTCACTTAACATGATAGTCTCCAGTTCCATCCATTTATGCAAATGGATGCCATTATTTCAAATGCCATAATTTCATTCTTCTTTTAAGGCTGAGTAATATTCCATTGTGTGTATATGCTACATTTTCTTTATCCATTCATCTGTTGAAGGGCACCCAGGTTGATTCCATAGCTTAGCTATTGTGAATTGAGCTGCTATAAACATGGAGGTGCTACATCACTGTAGTATGCTGATTTTAAGACCTTTGGGTATAAACCCAAGAGTGGAATAACTGGGTCAAATGATGGTTCTATTCCAAGTTTTCTGAGGAATCTCCATACTATTTTCCAGAGTGGTTGCACCAATTTACAGTCCCACCAGCAATGTGTGAGTGGACCTTTTTCCCCACATTCTTTCCAACATTTATTGTTGCTTGTATTGATAATTGCCATTCTTGTTGGAGAGACATAAAATCTCAGTGTACATCTAATTTGCATTTATCTAATTGCTAGAGATGTTGAATATTTACTCCTAGAATTGCTGACCATATTTCTGCATTTAAGCCCCTGAGCCCTGTTGTTGGAGCTGGCTCTCAGTTCTCACCACAATAGGCACAGTCCTGGGATTGCTCTCCAACTAGACCTTGAACTCTTCCATCATTTCTACCCTGAATAATCCTAAACCTAGGCTTGGTGAAAGCAGGCCTCTCCCCAGATTTTGATTACAACATAAAAATATGCTTTGTGAGGTGTTGATGGTATAAAGAGGAATCTTGTTTCCATCAATGAGAGTTGTTTTTTTAATTTTTTTTCTTGTACCAGGGATTGAACTCAGGGGCACTCAACCACTGAACCACATCCTCAGCCCTATTTTGTGTTTTATGTACAGACAAGGTCTCACTGAGTTGCTTAGCACCTCGCTGTTGCTGAGGCTGGCTTTGAACCCACAATCCTCCTGCCTCAGCCTCCCTAAGTGCTGGAATTACAGGCATGCACCACCGTGCCCAGCCATCAATGAGAGTTTTTAGAACCAGCTTGAAATCACCTGTCAGGAAGAGGAGCAGTGAAACAAATGATCAAAATCCCCTTGACTCATCCTATGACCTGCTAAGAAATGACTGAAAGTGACAAGTGAGAGAATTAGCTGCTAGCAGACCCTTAGAGAAACCACCAGTGGTATAAGTCAACAAACATGTGATTTATAAAAATAATTAATGAATACACACATACATATTTCATATGGGAGGTTAAGGGCAAGAACTTTGAGGTTAGATTGGCTCCATTTGAAGTCCCTTAGGTCACTAAGTCTCCTCACTTGTACAATAAGGCTATGATAAGATAGTAGCCTGCTTCCTTGTGTTTTTAAGTTTAAATGAGATAATATATTTAAAAAGATCATTTAACATTATGCATGGTCTAGTAGATGCTCAGTAAATGCCACCTGATGATTGGCATCTAGCAGGGTAGACATAAAATCCCTATCAGCAGCTGAGAACGGTGGCTCATACCTATAATCCCAACAGCTCGGAGGCTGAGGCAGGGGAATCACAAGTTCAAAGTTAAGCTCGGCAACTTAGCGAGGCCCTAAGCAGCTTAGCAAGATCCTGTTTTAAAATAAAAAGAATTTTTAAAGGGCTGGGGATGTGGTTCAGCGGTTAAGCACCCCTGGGTTCGATCCCCAGTACCAAAAAAAAATCCCTACCAGCATCCTAAGTAGCAGCACCCAAACACCCGGTGCCATGCTTCACATACAACGAGAAAACCAGAGAGGTGACAAAGGGAGGTTGGTCCTTTCAGCCTACGAAATGGTCTCCTTCCCATAATCCATTGTCTCCCTGTCTAATGGTCTCCAGTGACTGGAACATTGGATTCAAGAAGTCTGTGTTGAATGAATGAAGAAAGGATTTGAGTGTATAAAGACAGTAGTTTGGAAGTCACAGGAATTCAGTCCATAACCAAAACAACTTGGAGCTGGGTGGCAGAAAGACTGGGTTTGGGTTTGGCTTCTTCTTATGCCAGCTCTGGGATTCTTTCCAAAATTACCGAGCTCCAATTTTTCTATCTGTTAAATGGAAAGATTTACTGAGGAGAAAAAAACCTTAAAATGTAGCATATGAAAATGCATAAATGCTCAGGATTTTATAGTGATTTCTCTTGTAAATGATAAGAGCATAGTAGGCGGTAGGTGTGCGCAGGTGTGTCTGTGTGTGCACACACACACACACCCAAATGTACTCATTACATTTGTACACAGCACATAGGCTAGCAAAAAAATTTTTAAAAAGTACAATAGAAAGTCGATCTAAAACCAGATTTCCCAATGTTTCATATTGGGAAGAGAAAAAGATGGAGCAAAATGATTAAAGTCCCTGTGGAGTGTTAAATGGGATTGAAACAGAACCTGTAGAAGACGATTGGATAATGAGAAAACGTGCTGAGAACTACAATTTGTCAGTTGCCCTCTGATCTTCCTGGCCAATTTCACTGTGACTGTCAGAAATTCAGTGCAAAGCTGGGCAAGGTGGCTCACGCCTGTCATTCCAGGACTTTGGGAGGCTGAGATAGGAGGATTGCAATTTCAAAGCCAGCCTCAGCAACAGTGAGTTGCTAAGCAACTCAGTGAGACCCTGTCTCTACATAAAACACAAAATAGGGCAGGGGATGCGGCTCAGTGGTCGAGTGCCCCTGAGTTCAATCTCCAGTACCAAAAAGAAAAGAAAAGAAACAAAAAGAAATTTAAAAATGCCGTATTTGTTTTTCAAGCTGAGAGGTGGAAATATGCAGTAGTTGTTGATGTGGTCTCCTCCTAATCTACTTGCAGTTGAGACGATTTCTGCTCTCCTGGTGGACGCCAAACAACCTCCGGCAAGCTTACCGCTCACGTCAAGCCTCACTTCCCCATCTAAAAAATAGTGATAGTATTATTTAAGAGAGTTATGATCAGAACTAAGTGAGATACAAATAGCTAAAATCTAGCCCAATGCCTAGAGGTAGAAAAATGTCAGTGGTTCTTATTATCAACATTGTGATTAACAAGGCATTACCAGTTTGTCCTTTTCTGGTTCCCTGAAGAGATAGATACATTTAAGAGTTTTCCAAGTCCTGCAAACAGAACTGAAAACGGTGGGTGCTTAGCAGTTTCTTTCATTTAATTGGCATATCCGTGACATGATTTAAATAGCCCCATTTAGGCACTGGTATCAAAAAACCTTTTCTTAAGGAAACTACTTTAAAATGGAGGGCTTTCGTTGATAGAATGCAGTATGCAGTAAAACCCAGCTAAATTCAATTACCCCTTGATTGGGTCAGGTCAGCCAAGAAGGGAATTCTACATTTGAAATCAACAAATTGGATTTGGTGCCTTTCACAGTCTCAGCAATTGCTCTCTGACTGGCTCCTCACAAGATCAGAGGGGCCCCCAGCTTCCAGATGCTGTCCACTGATAGGCTCTATCTCTATCAAACAGTTTTTCCCCTTGTTTAGGTTCTAAATTAATGATACCTCCTTTTCCAGTTATTATAGCTGCAAAACACACACTGACTATAAATCCTCCTCTTCCAAATTAATATATACAGAAGTTTTATTATATACATAGCATAGTTTTTATATATACATACACATGTCATGTTTATATATAAACATAACCGTTACTAAAGAGAAGCTTTTCATGTGTATGTGTGTATACAGCATTCAAAACACTTAACGATATTAATTATTATACTCAGATCTTCTGAGCTGTCGAACTTTCTTTATACATTATCCTCCATCCCTTTTCTTAGATTAGGCGCTGGTTTAGAATCTCATTTCCAATTGATCTCTTTCTTCTCATCTCATCCCAGTATACTTATTGGACTAAATACTCAGATATTAATAAGCAGATCTTTTTATTTTTTTATTTGTTCTTTTTAGATATACAAGACAGTGGAGTATTTTTTGACACATTATATATACATGGAGTCTAACTTCCCATTCTTGTAGTTGGACATGATGTGGAGTTTCACTGATCATGTATTCATATATGAACATAGGAAAGTTCTGTCCAGTTCATTCTACTGACTTTCTTATTCCCACCCCCGCCTCTGTTCTCTTCATTCCCCTTTGTCTAATCCAATGAACTTCTACTCTTCTCTCCCTCTATTATTGTGTGCTAGCATCCACATATCAGAGAGAATATTTGGCCTTTGGTTCCTTGGGATTGGCTTATTTCACTTAGCATGATAGTCTGCAGTTCCTTCCATTTACCTGCAAATGCTATAATTACATTCTTCTTTATGCTTAAGTAATATTCCATTGTGCACAGTTACCACACTTTCTTTATCCATTCATCAGTTGGAGGGCACTTAGGTTGGTTCCATAGCTCAGCTGTTGTGAATTGAGCTGCTATGAACATTGATGTGGCTGTGTCACTGTAGTATACTGATTTTAAGGCCTTAGGGTAAATACTGAGGAGTGGGATAGCTGGGTCAAATGGTGGCTCCATTCCAAATTTCTTGAGAAATCTCCATACTGCTTTCCAGAGTGGTTGCACCAATTTGCCATCCCACTAGCAATGTATGAGTGTGCCTTTTCCCCACATCCTCGCCAACATTGTTACTTTTATTCCTGATAATTGCCATTCTGACTACAGATGAAATCTCAGTGTAGTTTTAATTTGCATTTCTCTAATTGCTAGAGATGTTGAACATTTTTTCATATATTTATTGACTGTTTCTTCTTCTATGAAGTGTCTGTTGAATTCCTTTGCCCATTGATTGAGTGGGTTATTTGGGAGTATTTTGGGTGTTAAGTGTTTTAGGTTCTTTAATATATCCTGGAGATTAATGCTCTATCCGAGGTGCAGGTGGCAAAGATTTTCTCTCTCTTCACATTCTTGATGGTTTCCTAGCAAAGACAATTTTTAAGTCACTTTTTCCTTTTTTGCCATGTGCACATAAGCGCAATCAACAATTTCTCAAAGTCAACACAGTAAGTTAGCAAGAGAGAAAATACTGCTGTTCACCTGGTGGTGCCCAAAAAGAACAATTATTTGATTCTCCTGCTTCTGCTGTTCCCCTGCACACAGATTTCAGACCCAGATTCCGCATGCGAGTTAAGGGCACTGGCACAGTGGAGACATGCTGACCTGGGGTCATCCTGTCACCTGGAAAGCAGGTGTGCATGTCTCCAGATTGTTGCAACAAGTGACACAGATTTTTGTTTTACATAATGTTTAGCCTAAGAAAATCTTGCCAATCTTTGTTGTCAAACAAAGGCCAACATCAATAATATGAGCCACGAGGCCCCCAGTGGGTCTCTTTCCCGCCATCTTCCAATTTCCCAAGTCGTATTGCATTTCTTTCTTTCTTTCT
>CM053413.1:48393500-48415097 GCA_028644305.1 Xerus rutilus
AAAAAAAAAAAAAAATTTAATTTGGGATTCTCCATCAAACTTTTAGTCTGAAACAACCAAGTTGCCATATTAGACTAAGATAAACTAATTCAATCAGTTTTAAGAAATTAGATATCCAAAAGCCAAATGTTCTCTCTGATACGCAGCTGCTAATCCACAACAAGGGAGGATGGGGAGAAAACAACAGAAGTTCATTGGATCAGACAAAGGGAAGTGAAAGGAAGGGAGGGGAGGGGAATGGGAAAGACAGTGGAATGAATGGGACAGAACTTTCCTGTGTTCATATATGAATACACGACCAGGGAAACTCCACATCATGTCCAACCACAAGAATGGGATCCTGATTAGAATAAGTTATACTCCACATATGTATAATATGTCAAAATACACTCTACTGTCATATACATCTAAAAACAACAAATAATAAATTAAAAAAGAGAATATTATGATCCATTAATATCAAAAAAAAGAAAAAGAAAGAAAGAAATTAGGTATCCTTCCGAAATGAACCAATCCCCATTTTGATTTATAACCACTAAAACAGGAAACTATACATCACATACAAATAGGGCTGATTGTAGGGCAGTGACAGGAATGATAGCAGTGATAATAATAACTAATAATAATATCAGCTGATAGTGCTTGGGCTTCTACTACGTGTTGAGCTGATGTAATACAACCTGAGTTGATGTCGCTTTTGCATTTGTAGATGAGGAAAAGGAGGCCTGGAAAAATTATCAACTCTCATAGGTCACATCAGTTAAATAGGCAGAGGGCAGTGTTTGGAGCCAAATCCAGGACCCCCAAACTCCTGCATGCAAGAGGGCCCCAAATCCTGATGGACAGCGTGCCACAGAAGTTAGAGGGGTGGAGGTAGGTAAGGTGAATGGGAACAGCTCTCGTATTTTCTGACTCTGGAAATCGATCACTTGGACCCCATATCACCTAGGCTCTTCTGCTCATTTGACTGTCACAGAAGGGTTTTAATTTGCCATTAAAATCCGCTTGGAGTTATGGAAATTCTGCCATGAGTCTATGATGTTAGAACAGTAAGAAGGTTCTGCTTGAACTGCAGTTTATGTTTCATGTACATGGAAGATGCAAAGAGAGAAAAGAGGCTTTAAAAATGGCAAAGTTCAATGTATATTATAAATCACAGATGACCAGGATTGATTCCTTAATGTTTATAAGCAGCTGTCAGCAACTTCAGACAAACTGAGGCTAAGCTGATCAATGACTGTTGCTAAATAAAAGAAAAAAAATTCTCTACCGAATTCATAGAAGATTACCCATCTTGAAGTAAAAATGAGAATCAAAATGTCTTTCAAAGCAAAGTTAATTGTTAATGATGCTAAATGATACAGTAGCGAGAAAACCAGGCCAAAGGAATCAGCCAGCTACTGTCTGTCACTACCGTTAAGTGCCTTCTTGTACAGAGGAGTGAATAACAGTTCTCAGAAAGCAGAAATGGCCACCTGAATGGTGCATGATTGCAGAATTGAAATGCCACATCTGGTTATATCATTTTGTCATGTTCCTTATAGTAGAGTTTTAAAGCCAATCTCTGGCCTAGATTTCTGTGACAGGATATTCTGCGTCATCTTCAGATCTCATGTCAAACAGTGAAGCTGTGGAGTTTTTCTCAGGTTAATGTACAGTAGGTTTAAAAGAGTCACTTATCGGGGCTGGGATTGTGGCTCAGTGGTAGAGCCCTTGCCTACCATGTGTGGGGCACTGGGCTCAATTCTCAGCACCACATATAAATATATAAAACAAAGGTCCATATACAACTAATAAAAATATTTAAAAAAGAAAAAGAGTCACTTATCTTACAAAGCTGACAAAATGTTCTAGGTTTGAGCAGTGAGTGAACACTGTTCCACAATTCAATGGATCCTTGTTGTATGAAAGTTGGGTTTAAAGTAAACATTCTAGCAATCACGGAGGTTGACAATATGCCTCTGAAGAGTCTGTGGGAAAGAAAGGACTGTGTTAGTCAAAATCTCTTCTTCCCATAAAGGAGATCAGGTTGACCACAAGGAGTTTATGGGACTGGGAGCATTTATCCATTGCAGTCACACAAGGGTATCATGGCTCACATCTGTTTTATGCCCACTGCCTTCCAAATTTCCCCATTTAGCTTCAAAACAATCCAGAGAGACTAATAGAGCAATGAGAATTGGCCCCATTCTACAGATTCAAATTAATTCCTTTTTATTGAGCACCAAGCATTGCGAAATGAGTCCGTGGGCAATGAGAAACCTGGCCAATGTCAGAAGAAGCTAACGGCAAAACAAATATTGAAACTCTTAGCCCGATGATCTTACGCACACTGGTTCAACTATGATGTTCTTTGAGTTCTGCTCTCAGGACCTATTACTGAACAGTTGGAAGCTTTTTATTTCATCTGTACCAAGAATAACAACGTGCATATCACATGGGTGCTATAAGGACAGAGAGCTCATGCCTGCAGAGTGCTTTGCCCAGTGAAAGACTCACAGTCAGTGACACATCAATGGTCTCTGATGGTGATGTTATTATTGTCATTAATTTTAATAATTCTCCTGCTCATTATTAGGTAGTACCCTAGTCCTACAAAGGAAATAGCAGGCACCTTCCTTTAATTGATCACAGTCTTGACTGCCCAGCTCCCCTCTTTTTTTTTTTTTGTTACTGGGAATTGAACTCAAGGACCACTAAGCCACATCCCCAGCCCTATTTTGTATTTTATTTGGAGACAGAGACTCACTGAATGGCTCAGTGCTTAGCTGTTGCTGAGGCTGGCTTTGAACTCACAATCCTCCTGCCTCAGCCTCCTGAGCCGCTGAGATCAGAGGTGTGTGCCACCACACCTGGCCTCG
This sequence comes from Xerus rutilus, assembly GCA_028644305.1. Taxonomy (NCBI): domain Eukaryota; kingdom Metazoa; phylum Chordata; class Mammalia; order Rodentia; family Sciuridae; genus Xerus; species Xerus rutilus. The sequence goes on from CM053413.1 coordinate 48,396,362, forward strand.
CCTGCCTCTCTCTGGTCCCTCCAGTCCAAGCATCCTCTCCAAAGTCCTCTCAGAACTGCTTCTCAGATCACCATGGCTCAGGCAAGCCTCCAAGTCACCGTTCTGTTCCTTGTATCCCACTCCTTCTGTTCTGTGTCTGGAAGGTCGATTTTTAACCTCCCCCGTAGAAAGCCAGGCTCCTCGTTTTTAAGCACAGGCTGAGGCCACCACTGAGGTAGGAAAGCAGGAAGCAGGTACAGATCTGAACACTCCAAGTATCAAAGGCTTTTTCCCATCAGCAACACCTTTACTGGGGTGTAATCACAGATGGAATCAAATTTTGTGGTCTCTGAGCTATTCAGAAATTATCAGGAAGTCTCCTCTTCCCTTCCCTCTGCCTGTCACGGTTCCTCCTTTCCTGGCCTCTCGTCTTTCTGATTTCTACTCTCTTCCTGTTTCATCATGTCCGTTCCACTACATGTCTAAGTGTATGTCATTATAATAGGTAATAAGTATCTTCAGTGGGCTGAGCCATATGTATATGGATTAAGAGCATGCGGTGTGGTAAAGGAAATCATTGGAAATTCCTGGCAAATAGTCTGCAAGAAGGATGTAGATGGGCTTTGGGAAGTTGGAGAAAGAAGTGTATGTTTTAATCAGATAGTTTTGTTGATGTGACCAAAAGACCTGACATAAAGGAGGAAAAGTTTGTTCTGGCTCATGGATTCAGAGGTTCAGTCCATGGTCAGCCACCTCCACAGCTCTGGTTCCAAGATGAAACAGAACAACATGGAAGGGTGTGGCAGAGAAAAGCAGCTCAGGACGTGACACCAGGACGCAGAGAGAGCTCTACTCATTAGGGACAAAAATAAACCCCGAAGGCATGCCCCCAGCGAACCACCTCCTCCAGACACATGCTACCTTCCTGCAGTTGCCACGCAGTGAATCCACATCTGGGTATTAATCCACTGATTAGATTACCCCTTTCAGAACCCAATCATTTCACCCCTGAACCTTCCTGCATTGCCTCATAACAAGCTTTTGGGGGACACTTCACACCTAAACCATCATAGGGTGACTCTGCCTACAAGTGAGAGCACTCCCTCCCCAGTTCCAGTGGCATGAACTTATTTAAAAGATCATTCCAGCTGGGTGGGGTGGTGCACGCCTGTAATCCCAGCAGCTCAGGAGGCTGCGGCAGGAGGATCACAAGTTCAAAGCCAGTCTCAGCAAAAGCAAAGCCCTAAGCAACTCAGTGAGACTCTGTATCTAAATAAAATATTAAAAGACACTGGGGATGTGGCTCAGTGGTCGAGTGCCCCTGAAATCAATTCCTGGTAACCCCCATCCCCACCAAAAAAAGAGAGAATTCCCAAGTATGTGGAGGTTGGTGAATTGGGTCAATGGAGGACACTGTTTTTGAAGTTCTGCCCCAGATACAATGTATTTGGTGCTACAAATAACATTATTTGAAGTCCCAACAGCATGTACCTTGTTAGTCATAGGCTTGCTTATCAGAATCTGACACTCTGACTTCTGGAGTGTGTGTGTGTGAGATGTGTGTGTTCCACCTATTCACTCTGAAAAAAGTGTGAATAATACAAAAGGGTATGAACTCAACCTTGAATGAACTCTCAACCCAAACTACGGTAAACTTTGCATCAACAAATACATTTTTCCCAGAAATAGCACCACTGATAAAGGTGAACAAATAAATCCAGTTAAAAATTTCTGAGCATATCATCTACATGTTCTATCAACGTTTATCTTTGCAGCTCTTTTTCAGGTTTTTTATGATTAGTGAATTCTTAATTACAACTTAAATGAAGGTAATTTAAACGAATTCCCACTGTATTTGGTACCATGTCTCTCTAATTAGCTAGTTCAACACAGAGATGAGCTGTAGTCCAAAAGCTTTAATAAAGGCAATGAACTGTTTGAAGGATCAGTGTGGCTCTTCTCCTCTGTTGGAGCCTGTGCCTCTAAAGGATGAGTGGAAAACGTCCACTACAGCCCCATCCATTTCTCTCCTTTCAGGGAATTTTCAGCGATTTTCAGGTAGAAAATCAGAATGCTTCAGGAAGGTGGCCAAACCCCAATTGTGTTTTCCTTGTGCATTTTCTATTTTCATTTGAAACAGAATGAAAGGTGAAATGTATCCCCAGCCCAGTGCACCAGAGGAAATTGTTCCCTCTCCCCGTTAGACCAGTGGTGCTCAACTCATAGGGAGAAGCGAGGTGGCAATTTTGTTTCTGGCATTCCCACCCTATCCTAGCCCAAGTGTGTTGCTATAACAAAACACCTGAGACAGGAAACTTAGAAAGCAGAAATTTATTTCTCACAGTTCTGGAGGCTGAAAGGTCCAAGACCAATTTGCCAGCATGTTTGTTGTCTGGCAAGGGCTGCTCTCTGCTTGGAGATGGCGCCTTACTTCCACATCCCCTGGAGGGGAGAAACACTGTGTCCTCATATTAGAGAAGCTGGCCAAACGGTGCATCTTTTTTTTTTTTTTAATTTTTTTTTTTTTTTTAGTTGTAGATGGACACAATATCTTTATTTATTTATTTTTATGTGGTGCTGAGGATCAAACCCAGTGCCTCATGCATGCAAGGCAAGCGCTCTACCACTGAGCCACAATCCCAGCCCCTGCATCTTTTTTTTTAAATATATTTTTTAGTTGTTGATAGAACATCATTTTTATTTATACGTGGTGCTGAGAATCGAACCCAGTGCCTCACACATGCTAGGCAAGCACTCCACCACTGAGCTACAACCTCAGCTCACATGAAGCCTCTTTTATAAGGGGTTTAATTTCATTGATAAAAGAGGAATCCTCATGGATAATCACCTCTTAAAGGCCCCTCCCCTTCTATCACTTCGGCAACACATGCACTCGGGAAGGGACAATTTCAAATCACACCATTATACCTACCCATCAATTTTTGTGTTGTCCAAGTGACAATATAAGAAGGTAGGCCTTTAAGAGGAGATTAGGCCCTGAGGGTTCCTCCCTTACCAATGGGATTCAGGCCTGTATAAAACAGGCTTTCCAGTGTTTGGTTTGCTTTCCCTTCTGCCTTCCACCATGTAATGGCAGTACTCCCTTCCAGTGGATACAGGAACATGGCACCATCTTGGAAGCAGAGAACAGAAGTAATAAGACAACAAAACATATTAGCATTTTGATCATCGACTTCCCAGATTCTAGAACTATGAGAAAATTAATCTGTGATCTTTATAAATGACCCAATCTTAAGTGTTTTGTTAGAGCCACACAGATGAACTAAGACATACACTCCTGGTCTAGGACACTTGGCAATGTCCAGAGACATTTTCCATTGTCACTACTGAGGGCACATTGCTGGTATCTACTAGGATTGAAGTAAGAGATGCTGCTAAACATCCCTCAGTGCACAGAACAACCCACCAAAACAAAGAATTATCCAGCTCAAAATGTCAGTAGTGCTGGGGTTGAGAAAGCCTGATTGGAGCAATATAAACACCAACCATTGAGCACCTACTGTATGCCTAGCTCTGCACCAGGAGGCAGTTTTCAAATGTCTTCTGTTATGGTTTGGATGTGAGGTGTTCCCCAAAAGCTCAAGTGGGAGACAATGCAAGAAGGTTCAGAGGAAAAATGATTGGCTTATGAGAGCCTTAACCCAATCAGTGAATTAATCATTAATTAAGGGATGAGATTAACTGACCGATAACTGATGGCGGGTGGCGTGTGGCTGGAGGAGGTGGGCGTGGCTGGAGGAGGTGGGCGTGGCTGGAGGAGGTGGGTGTGGCTGGAGGAGGTGGGCATTGGGGGCGTGGCTCTGGGGTATATATTTGTATCTGGAGCGTGGAGTCTCTCTGCTTGCTGATCATCATGTGAGCTGCTTCCCTCCACCACACTCTTCCACCATGATGTTCTGCCTCACCTGGAGCCCTGAGGAATGGAGCCTGCTGTCTATGGACTGAGAGCTCGGAAACCGTGAGCCCCCAATAAACTTTTCCTCATCTACTATTGTTCTGCTCAGGTCTTTTAGTCACAGAAGCAAAAAAACTGACTAAAACATCTTCCTTACAAATCCTTAAGATAGCCTTTAGAATTTGGTATATTTTTAAATTCTGTTATTGAGATATAAAAAATGACAGCAAAGGAAACTAAAGAGCTTTGCCCCAGAGGCAAAAGCTTTTTATTACCTCTGACTTCAGCTCAAAAGTTGCTTCCTTTGGCTCCAAATTATTCCACTTACGGAGATCTCTCTGCCTCTGTGTTGGTTTTCTTTTGTCCACAAACCTCTCTGCTATTTGCTACTACAATGCCCTCTGATCTCTTCTGCTCTCTCCGAGCTACTCCAGCACACACACACTCAAACTCTTGCCCCCAATCTGATATTGCAGCTCTGCAGCCTCTTTCTCCAAAGTTCTCCCTTCTGATCTAGCTGACATTCAAGAGAAAAACAGTGGCAAACTCAACCCCTCCACCAGTTTTAGATGATAGCTATCAAAGGACTCTGCATTCTCCCAGAAGGCTTCAGTAGCTCTCATATTCCTTCAGACTCCATCCCCAGTTATGGAATTTAAGCCAACTGAATATTTCCAAGCAACTTAGAGCACTGGTTTAACTCCATGGCTATCCCAATTAGCCTCAGTGAGATGCTCAAAATGTATAGAGTTAGGAAGAAAAGGAACAAGTATTTACCCATTCAAATATTATCCTACTTAATTGTTACCCAATTTTTTATATAATTTGTTTTATATTGGTTTCTCCTTATAGGACCCTCAGACACTATTGGTTTTTAATTTTTTAATTTTTCAATCAAGCAAAAGTGTATATAGTTCTTCCTTTTTGATAGCAAGTCTTTCTTAGATTCAAGAGTAATGATCATAGTTTAGCTATTGTGAGTTGAGCTGCTATAAACATTGATGTGGCTGCATCACTGTAGTATGCTGATTTTAAGTCCTTTGGGTATAGACCAAGGAGCAGGATAGCTGGGTCAAATGGTGGTTCCATTCCGTTTTCTGAGGAATCTCTATAATGGTTGCACCAATTTGCATGCCCACCAGTGATGTATGAGTGGACCTTTTTCCCCATCTCCTCTCCAACATTTATTGTTGTTTGTATTCTTGATAATTGCTATTCTGATTGGGGTGAGATAAAATCTTAAAGTAGTTTTGGTTGCATTTCTCTAATTGCTAAAGATGTTGAACAAGAGCCAAACTATGGAACCAACCTAGGAGCCTTTCAGTGGATGAATGAATAAAGAAAATATTATACATATATGCGCATATATATATATGATGGAATATTAGTTAGCTTTAATGAAGAATGAAATCATGGCATTTGTCTGTAAGTGAATGGAGCTGGAGAATATCATGCTAAGCAAAATAAGCCAATCCCAAAAAACAAAAAGCCAAATGTTTTCTCTGATATTCAGATGCTAATTCACAATAAGAGGGGGCGGCTGCTAGGGAAGAACAGAGTTACTTTAGATTAGGTAGAGGGTAGTGAAGGGAGGGGAGGGCATACAAGGATAGGAAGAACAGGAGAATGAATCAGACATTATTACCCTGAGTACACATGTGACTATACAACTGGTGTGATTCTACATCATGTACAACCAGAAGAATGAGAAATTGCACTCCATCCATATATGATGTATCAAAGTGCATTCTACTGTCATGTATAAGTAATTAGAACAAATTTTTTAAAAAAGAATAATGATCATGGATGTTTAGACACCCAAGCCCTGGGCCTTGTGCTAAGTACTAAGGACCTAAAGCTGAATGAAGCCAGCTTCTGGACTGCCTTATTCCTATTAATCTTGAGGAATAATTTGTCCTAAGGACAAATAGAAGGCAGTGGGCAGGACTCCAAACTGTAGAGTTTCAGTCCTATCATTTACCATCTGTGTGACTTTGAGCAGGGTCTGGGACCACTCTGTAATTCCAATTCTTCTCCTGTGAACTGGAGATAACTTACAAAAGGGTTGGTCAGATTAAATGAGTTATTACATGCGAAGCCATTACAACAGGTGCTCAGCAAGTGCTCATTAAAGCGAGTCCTTATTTTTATCAGCCTCAGTCTCACCTACCCTGGTATCCATACTGTGCTTTTTTATGTGGCTGGTGCTCATTAAATCTCCCTAGATGTTAGGTCTGAAAGAAAGGGGAAGGCAAACTTTATTGACCATCTCATCTTGACAAATACTGTGGAGGGCTTTTTATTGCTCTGTCAATATCAAATCCTCTTTTATATGAGTTTTTTAGTTCTTTGAGCTTTCAAACTTGGCATAAGCTGCTGTCGTTACAGCCAAATGCAATCAGCTCTAATACGGCACTTCATTCTGTCCCCCATCGCTCTGGTCCCCGCCCTTTGGCTATCTCCCTCCCACTCTGGCACTCAGATCTCATGCCTTAGGGACAGAAAACAGAGCACAACTCCATTAAATCACCCAGGATCCAGAGAGCAAAGGCTTGAATTCTGGGTCAGCCGGCGATCTGAAAAGCAATGTGGTAACAGGAAGAATTTGGAAAAACAAATCGGAAAATCCAAAACAAGCCAACAATCAGACACATAGGCTTAGCTTTATTGGGGTTCCCAGAAGTTTAAAAATGTCTTGCTTTACTATCCAAGTTTCATTAAACATTCAGATGGTTGCCACTAAGTCCAGAGGTTGGGTCTTGTGCAGGCCCTTAGCCGTTTCTCCCCCAGGACATCTTCATCTCCATTGCTTGTTAGCAGACCCCTTAGCAAAGCAGCAAAGCCATACTAGAGTGCACTTTGAAATGTGCCCTGGGAGCATATAGGAAGTAATTCAAGGCAAAAAGGCTTGAAGCCAGGTGTGGTGGAGCACGCCTGTAATCCCAGTGTCTTGGGAAGCTGAGGCAGGAGGATCGCAAGTTCAAAGCCAGCCTCAGTACCTTAGAGAGGCTCTAAGCAATGTAGCCAGACCCTGTCTCTAAAAATATAAAAAGGGCTGGGGATGTGGCTCAATGGTTAAATGCCCTGGGTTCAGTCCCTAGCACCAAAAAAAAAAAAAAAAGGTTTGAGATTTATCTATTGAAAATACATAGAGATGTGTATTGTTGCCAAAGTATGATCTCATCTTCAACTCTCGGAGACCTGCAACTTTGAAACTTCCTCTCTGTCCTTCCAAAATGCCTAAGAAACATCAAATCAATCCCTATGATATCCTAGGAAACAGGCAACTAAGCCTGCAATTCATATTTTATTGTGGCCCCATGAATCCACCCACCGGCCAATTAAGTAGCCATACGTATGGGCACAATGTTATGTAAATTATTATCTATCTAGAAATTCAAAAAAAAAAAAGGAGAATTATTACAGTGTAAAAAGAACTTAGCTAAACTGTTTAAGGCTAGGGAAAACGGGGTTCAGTGACATTGTTTGAGCAGCAGTTCACTCTAGACAACTTTCCACAGGCCATTAATTCAGTAAGGTGGAAGCTATCTTGCTTAATTCTCCAAACACCTTTAAGGCCGTTACCCTTATCCCCACTCACAGATGTCGAACCGTATTTACAGAGGTTAAATGTCACGTTCAGCGCTGCACAGAGACACGCTCTGCACCATGGTGATGCCCTGTCACCCATTTTTACCTGGAATTCGGAAAATAAAAAGCCACCCATGTCCATGAGCTTGTTGAGCGCTTAGCGTACGCGGAGGCTGCAGGGGCCCAAGCTACACAAGACCTCATCGCACCGGAGGTGGCCATCAGGTCAATAAAACGAGACAATGATATCACACAGGGGAGCATGTTATGTTATTGTCTGTGATGGAAATAACATGTAAAGAGTACTTGCTGGTTTGCGAGGAGGGAGTCAAAAAAGAAGGGGTCAAAGAAGAGGAAAAGAGAAGAGGAAGAGACCTATAAGTAAGTCTTATAAAGAATAGAAACCAGCTGGGTGTAGAAGCACATGCCCATAATCCCAGCAGCTTGGGAGGCTGAGACAGGAGGATCAGAAGTTAGAGGTCAGCCTTAGCAATTTAGTGAGGCCTTGTCTCTAAATAAAAAAAGTAAAAAGGGCTGGAGATGTGGTTCAGTGGTTAAGTGCCCCTGGGTTCAATCCCTGGTACCAGTCAATCAATCATTTAATGCCAGCTGAATGGAAGGGAGAGATTTTCAACTGGGGGAATAGATTCAACAAGAATATAATTAAACAGTGGACACTTTTGTGACCTGACAGCCTCCTTCTTTGGAGAAACTACCTTCTCCCACTGATATGGTCCTGCTGGACTGTCTGTCATGGTGCCTGGCATCATAGATAGGCAAGTGATTCAAGTGAAAGTGAAATCTACTAAAGTCTCCTCTTAGATTTATCTATGAGTGGATTTCTTCTTCCTCTTGAGTTGCTAAGCCAGGAGAGATACATAGGTCTAGGTGGTGGTGGCCATGTGGCCCATGATATGGAAGGAATTGTTTTAAAGAATAAAACTAAGCAGAAATAAACAGATCTTAGAGAGAAAGGGAGAGTCATAGAGACATGGCCAAAATTAAAAATTGAGCTCCTGAATTCAGCCATGCCTGAAGCAGTAACTTTTAGACTTTCCAGTTATATGAGCTACTGAATTTCCTTTTGTGATCACTGCTTTGTGAATTTCTTATATTTGCCAAATGATATTATCTTGAACTATAAAATTTTTATTTCTTCTGTTAACATCAAAGAACACAAACATCAAAGATTATTTATGGGATTACCTTCAAAAAATTTTTTAAATTTGTAAAAAATAGTTTTTAGTTGTAGAAGGGCACAATATCTTTATTTATTTATTTATTTATTTATTTACATGTGGTCCTGAGGATCAAACCCAGTGCCTCACAAATGCTAGGTAAATGCTCTACTATTGAGCTACAACCCTAGCCCTAAGTTAAAAATTTGTAGTATGATAACTAGATGCTAAGTACATAATAGGTGTTTAGTTTATTTATTGATAGAACCACGGAAAAGTAAAATGGAATAACTGTGGTAGTGCTTTTAGTGAGTTATTATTTAATCCCAGTTGTTTCCCTTTTAACACCTGCATAATATTCCATTATATTTTGATAAATTAAATTATTTGAACATTTCTTAGACTGGGCTTTTAATTTTACAAAACGTTGAATTTTTCCATCTCATAAATCAACAGCCTTGCTTTAAAGTCTTTACACACATTTTGAATCACTAATTTAGGAATAGAATCTCTGAAGTTGATTATCTTCCTGACTTTGGAGATAGAAGTATCTATTTTCAAGTCCAGATAAAAACATACCCACAATAAATTACCTCTGGCTGAGTAAAAATTTTTCATTTCAACCATTTACTCCAGACGTATGTTATTGTAGAAAGGGTCTCCCAAAAAGATCTCCAGAGAAAATTTGCTTCCCAGGGAGGAAAAAAAATAATACAAGATTTTTGTTGTATTGAGGCTGCTCCTGAAATATTTACTTTGAAATTTGAGATGTCCCTTAGGAACATCGAAAATTCAGTTCAAGGCAGTTTTGAGTATGCAGAAGTCAGCCTTTAATTACCAAGGAGAACTCCCCAAGATTGGCATTCATTTGCACAGCTGCACATGCATGGATCAGAATTGGGCTCTGTGTGCCCTTGGCTTTGCCATTATTCTCTGATTGAAGCTCAATCAGGGAAGTTCAAGACCATTAGCGGTTCTCTTGGCCAAAAATGGCAGAATCAAACACAAAATTCTGTGTGACTTTTTTTTCTTAATAATGAAATACTTCATAAGTTTCATCCTGGGGTGTCTCTGGGGCCTCCAGTTCTGGCTGCAACAGCCCAGCAGATGGTCAGGGAGCAGTGAGATCAGTAGAAGTGGATCCAGCTCTGCCTGCTGCAGTCACATCCAGGAGCTTCTGCATAAATCTGGTGGCTCCTTTCAAACCCCCAATTAAGCCATCTCCCACAGCCTTCTTTGGCTTTTTTTTTTTTCAATTTTTTCTTCTTCTCCTTCTTCTTTTCCCCACTCATGAATTGTTGACTCAGAATTGAACAAAATCCAAGACCAAACCACATGGGATCAGTGTCCCTGATTAGAACAGACAGCCGGTGCGGAGCCCCTTCTGGACTTCGTGAAACCTTCTTGCCTAAAGAATCAGCAACAGGGGGCAGAGGGGTGGGGAGAGGCTGTGGAAAAAAGAGAATTCATCATATGGGGTCATATTTTTAGTCTGTGGAATAGTGTAACTCCTGATTTCCATTGTATCAATCCATTGCTCCAAATACAGCTCTGCTTATGCAACTGATTGTCTCTGATTGACAGAAATAACACCCCCCTGCTCACATGAACATTCAAACCCCACCCAAACCATGACCCACTCCTCAGAGCTATCTCCCACCATTCCCTAGATTCTGTCGTAGCCAAACTGAACCACTCACCCTTCCCTAAGCCACACTGTATAAACTCCTATGTCCTATGCATCATTATTAAGCCTCCACCTGCCACCTGGAAGGTCTTTATCACCTGCCCTTATTGCAGCCGATCAAAATTTGATTCATTTTCAAAGACTCATCACAAATGCTACCTGTTCTGCTCCCCACCTGCTCACTTTCCGCATCCTGACTGGAGAAGATTTGTGAACTGTCTTTCCTGTAAACTTCCACAGCTATGTGTGCAAAAACCAGTGATGTCTAGTTAGATGTGGTGTTGTCTGATCCCCCTATTAGATGTCAAATACTGGAAGGATAAAGACTGTTTCTATTATAGGTGTAGTTCCCTCTTATGGTTTAGATGTGAGGTGTCCCCCAAAAGCTTATGTGTGAGACACTGCAAAAAGGTTTGGAGGAGAAATGATTGGGTTATGAGAGCCTTAACCCAATCAGTAAATTAATCATCTGATGGGATTAACTGAGTGGTATCTGAAGGCAGGTGGGTGTGGCTGGAGGGATGGGCGTGGCTAGAGGAGGTGGGCATGGCTGGAGGGGTGGGCGTGGCTGGAGGAGGTGAGTGTGGCTGGAGGAGGCGGGCATTGGGGGCGAGGCTCTGGGGTATATATTTATATCTGGAGCGTGGAGTCTCTCTGCTTCTGATCATCATGTGAGCTGCTTCCCTCCACCACACTCTTCCACCATGATGTTCTGCCTCACCTTGAGCCCTGAGGAATGGAGCCTGCTGTCTATGGACTGACACCTCTGAAACTGTGAGCCCCCAAATAAACTTTTCCTCCTCTGCATTTGTTCTGGCCAGGTCTTTCAGTCACAGTGGTGAAAAAGCTGACTAAAACATTCCCCAAAGGCAGTCTACAAATGAAATAATGACCTTCCAAGCTGAGCATCAAGGATGAGGTCTAATTCTGAGCTGAATGATCATCCATCGCACACAAATTTGTTGAGTTCCTACTGTGTGCCAGGAACTGTAGTCAGCAGCAGTAGCACACAGCAAATGTATATTCCAAGAGAAATACAGGAAAGGATTCCCAAAATATAGAATACGCCCTGTCCAGGATTTCAGTCTATGGACATTGAAAGTATTCACGGGGACTACTACACTTTAAACATCAGGGTTTTGAAAATCACAATAAACTTCAATATTATTAAGACAATGGTTTATATCAAAGGAGACTGAGCATTCTATTTCCAAATGGTGGACTAATCCTCCTCATATACAGCTTACAACATGCATTCAACAATGTATAGGGAGTCTGCCCAACCACAGGAGTTCAAGGTTTTCCCGCCATGCTCTGATTTAACTTTTTTTTTTTTTTTTAACCAGGGATTGGACCAGGGATGATTAACCACTGGGCCACATCCCCAGCCTTTTTCTATATTTTATTTAGAGACAGGGTTTCACTGAGTTCCTTAGGACCTTGCTAAATTGCTGAGGCCGGCTTCCAAATTGCAATCCTCCTGCCTCAGACTTCTGAGTCACTGGGATTACAGGCACGCACCACCATGCCCTGCTCAAATTAATAAACATCTGAAGTATCCTTTTAACCAGAAGTTACTGACACTTGTCTGTTTTCTGGTTATGGGAGGTTCCTTGGTAAATGTGTAATCAGAAAACAGAAAAATTGACTCTTGAATAAAGACCATATTTTTAAAGATTCAGGTATAAATTTTCCCCAAAGCAAAACAGGGAACTGGTAACATTCTATATTTGAAATTCAAACAATTTCCAAATGCTTGTGAAGGAGAGAAACTTTGTTTGTACTGTATCTAATAAAATAAAGCTGATTCACCAAGACTTTTTTACCCTGGCTGATAAAAGTCATTTTATGGGCAGCTTTCTGAAGTTAGTGCTACTAAATAAACTTACTTCTTTTAAAAAAAAAATGAATTTTTCCTGGAAGAAAAAATTTTCCTTAGACAAGAGGAAGACTCCCCAATTTATGACCCTAGGTCAATGCCACACTTTCCTGTCAGTTTCCTGTCTTGGAGAATGATCATCTTGAAATCAAAACTGCTTTGGCATCCCTGAAGGGGATCGGCAGGACAGAGCGCAGCACAAAAACAAGCATCCAGCAGGTGCCTATTAAAGGAATGAAGTCTGTACCCTGACTTGACTTTCAGTGGAAAACAACCAGACATCTATCTGACGGTTCTCTGTGCTGCCGTATGTCCAGGGAGAGCAAACCAAGGGCACTTCCCATTGTCATTCAACTCAAAATCTTTCCAGTTGCTTCTTTCTACTTATTGAACCAAATTCTTTCATGTTCATCACGATTCATTCCAAATTTGCTTTTTCGGTAAGCTCTCTTAACGACCTCTTCTGCTGTAAGATTATGCAGTCTTCTCCCCTGTCTTCAGCACCGCTCTTACCACAAAAATCACTACCTGCAGATTTGAGTCAGGCATTTGGTCACCTAAGCCCGAGTCTCCCATGCTCTTTTGCTCTGTCTTTAATAGTTTATCTCACAGAAACAGAAACACTCTACTTCCCCAAAGTTCTCGAATCTGAGAGCGAGGTCAGAAATTAAATGCTCTGGCTTTACTCTTGTCTAAAAATACAGAATCTTTATTGGTTGGAGAAAGTGGGAAATAGGAACCCGTTTTTGCCATCTAAAATTGAACAACAGCTAAGTAGCAGCGAAAGGATAGGTTTAAATTAGAAAAGCTATATTAAATCAGCCCAAGTCAAAGCCGATTTCACTCCAGGCACTGTACGCATGAAAAGGTGTAATTAGCAAGGCTTGAATTTCTGCCTTCTTTATGCATAGTCACTTCATGAACTTAGACCTCCAGACGCCTCCTAGGACAGTTTGCCCATTTTTAATAAGTATTGAGTAGGAAGCGCTTCCTGAAGGAATTACAGGAGGGAGGAGATTCTTCCTGCATGCAATTTTTTTTTCTATGCTCAGCAGCAACATTGAAACAAAGGGGCTGTGCTTCTTCTGTGTGTGCACTGAGTGTGTCTAATAAAACAAACCTCTGGCACATTAGCAAACAAAGGATAGGTTGGTAGTTAGGGGGACAGTGGATCCGTGGGATGTGCGTGTCTTATTAATTGCGATTTCTAAATAACATCAGTGAGTCTCTCTGCACTCACAGAGAATATTTATCTTAGGGAAAGGAAGAGATTTCAGCGAATTCTCAGAAAGTTCAGTAATTGAAAGCTCAGAGCTATCAGTTGGGTCACATTTCCATTAAGGAATGTCATCACAGGAAACACAAAACCATCCCAATGAGGAGAGAGCTGGGCATTGGCTCAGACTCACCAGGTAACTATCCTCAGCTCTTCTGCGTGACTGCCCGCCTCGGAACCCTGCTCCGAGTTTTCATGATGTTCAAGAAGACTTAAGGAATGATCTCAGGATGGATTTTTATATATCATTGCTCCCCACACCCCAAAATGGGAATCAATACTATTACCCACCAATTCCATGATTTTCTTGTTGTTTTGTTGTTGTCGTTGTTGTTTTGTACCTGGGATTGAACCCAGGGGAGCTCAACCACTGAGCCACATCCCCCAGCCCTTTTTAATTTTTATTTTGAGACAGGGTCTCGCTAAGTTGCTTATGACATTGCTAAATTGCTGAGGCTGCCTTTGAACTCCTGCCTCAGGCTTCCAAGCTGCTGAGATTACAGTCATGTACCACTGGGCCCGGCTAAATTCCATGATCCTTTAAGAATGTAAACCACTGATACAGGAATCAGAATAAGTACTGTGAGCAGCTTTCATATCATTATTTTCTCTGCCCTCTGTTTTATAGTGGAGAACCAGAGAAGTTGTCATTTTCCTAAGGTTACCCAGCTTGTTCACAGAAACCTCCATTATTGCTCTACATGTCCCAAGTTCATCAAAAACAAAAACAAAAAAAACAAAAAAAAACAACAACATGTGATTCTGGCTCATCTTTGCCAGTCAGCTCTGCTGCTCCATGATTCTAATGTCACTCTGGTCAGGACAGAGCATGTGTGAAGGAGTATGCGGGTTGTACTGTGAATGTTCTTGCCCAGATTTGCATCAAAACAAACCTGACTTGGGGACAGGATGCCATCCCCAAAGTTGGGACAAATTTAATGACCTTTTGCAAAAACACCAACTTCTAAGATGCACTAGGTTTCAGGCTAACAATTGGAGTTGTTGGTGTGTAAAGTAATTAGTTAAATATCAGGGCTTTTTTTCCCCCCCCTTAGAATATGGACTCTTCCTGCTGTGGCTGACGGAATCTAAAATATTTATGTGGCTTTATAATGACTACTTAACATTTACAAGCACCTGGTATTTGCTAAGGCCTTGACTGTCTGTGTTTATTAATAGGAAAATAGGTGGCAGAGAGCCTGCCCTGGGGTAGCAAGTCCCTTTGGGGCTACGGAGAGTGTTTCTGAGATCAACATGGGGACCAACGATTCAGAACAAATTCCATCTGCTAAATATTGCCTAAGGCCTCCTGGTTGACTAGGCTTCATTCCAAGAATCCTGAAGGGTGACATGATTGTTACATGTTCCACTCAATCATCAATTATTTATTAAGCATGTCCTAGGAGTTGAAGGTACAGAAAATAGAATGCCACCTCAGCATGGCTATGGGCCCCTCTTGTGATGTCTTAGATTTAGTCTGAAGGAACTAATACTACTTCTCAATGTGTGGAGGAGGGGGAGGGAAGAGTGGACTCTGTCAATGTCTGGAGACATTTGAGGTCATCACTACTGGAGGGGGTGCTACTTGCATGGAGAGGCAGAGACCAGGGATACTGCTAAACACCATGGGATGCACAGGACACCCTGACACAACAATGAATTATCCAACCCAAATGCTCATAGTGTCTGGTGGAGATATCTACATTGGTTTAATAATAGTAAACTTGAGCCGAGCACAGTGTACACACCTGTAATCCCAGCATCTTGGGAGGCTGAGGCAGGAGGATCTCAAGTTCAAAGTCAGCCTCAACAACTTATCAACTCAGCAACTAAGCAACTCAGCAAGACACTATCTCTAAATAAAATATGAAAAAGGGCTGGGGATGTGGCTCAGTGGTAAATGTCCCTGGGTTCAATCCCCAGTACCAAAAAATAAAAAATAAAAATAAAATAAAACTAAACCTGCCTCTCGGGTTTGTACTTATCTAATTATATATCATCTGCCTGTACCATATCATAAGTTCTTGGAGTGTAGAGACCATTTCTAATTTTTCATTGTAACCAAACCCCTGACTCTTGTACAGAACTCAAGTATATAGTATTGAGTGAGTTAATGAAGATGGTGTCCTATTGAGAAGCCCACAGTCTCAGAGGTAGAAAGCAATTGAAGGATAAAATGTGTCTGGGCCTCAAAGTACAATCAGATAAATGCTATTTTTGCATGGCCTTATAATTTATCCAAATATATACACTTTTTTCTTTGCATATTTGTATTGGTGCTTTATAGCTGTACCAAATGGGGGGTTTGTTGGCACATATTTATACATGCACACAATATAACAATAGAATTTGGCCAACGTCACTGCCCAGCACTTCCCCTCCTCCCTCTGCACCTCCCACTTCTTGGTCCCTTTCCTCTACTGATCCTCCTTTGATTTTCACGAGATCTGTCCCCACCTTTCTTTTCCTTTTATATGTCCAGCACGTGAGAGAAAACATAAGACCCTTGACCTTCTAAGCCAAACACATTCACATCTGAAAATATAAGTGAATACATGTAATTACTTAAGGCAGGACAAGAAGAAATCCCTGCAACAGCTCTATCCCACCCAAATTAGGGCCCATATATGGTCAGCCTTAGCTATAAAGGTCACCATCACCACGTACCCACCACAACACCAGAGCTGTAGCCTCACGGAATCCATCCGTACAAACGTGAGCTGGTACCCAGCTACACAGATTTCATGAGTGCTGGAGAAGTTGACATTGCATGTCACCCAGCACAAGTTCATCCCTCCAGCCATATCAAAGGATGTCATCCTGTCATTTGTGACAACAGAGATGGACCCGGGGACATCATGCTGAGTGAAATAAGCCTGGCACAAAAGAGACAAATGCAACATGGACTCACTCAGAGATGGGGCCTAGAAAAGTTAGTCCCATAGAGGTCGAGAGTAGAAAGTGGTCACCAGAGGCTGGGGACAGAAGGACAGAGGGGAAGCTGGAGAAGTTGGCCAGTAGGTACAACATCCATCAGAAGGATTAAGTCCTGCAGTTCTATAGCAGTAGTGTAAATATTATTGATAATGATTGCATATCTCAAAATATCTGGTAGAGAGGATTTAGAATATACTCATGATAAAGAAATGATGAAAATTTAAGGTGATGAATATGGTAATTAACCTGATTTGTTCATGACGCAATGAATACATCAATCAAAGCATGGCATTGGCAGGGCGTGGTGGTGCATAACTGTAATCCCAGTGACTCAATAGGCTGAGGCAGGAGGATCACAAGTTCAAGGCCAGCCTCAGCAACTTCGTGAGACACTAAGCAACTCAATGAGACCCTGTCTCAAAATCAAATATAAAAAAGGGCTGGGGATGTGGCTCAGTGGGTAAGCACTGCTGGGTCCAATCCCCTGTACCCCCCCCCAAAAAAAAACCATGGCATTGTACTTCATAAATATTATAATTTTATGTGTCAATTAAAAATAAAAATAAGAGCCAGGCACAGTGGTGCACTCCTGTAATCCCAGCACTTTGAGAGGCTGAGACAGGAGAATCGCAAGTTCAAAGCCAGCCTCAGCAATGGCGAGGCCCTAAGCAACTCAGTGAGACCCTGTCTCTACATAAAACACAAAATAGGGCTGGGATGTGGCTCAGTGGTCAAATGCCCCTGAGTTCAATCCCTGGTACCAAAAAAAAAAAAAGCAATTCTCCATACATGGCTTTCAGGGCCATGCAGTCCCTACTGCAGAAGGGCCATATTAATCCTACCTGGGGCTGCGAGGAAAGACTTTGCAGAGGAAGTCATAGCCAAACTCTGTTGCCAGCTGAGAGGAAGTGAATGGTCAGGTCCATCTTGCCACAAGGGCTGTGGGCCTCACATTCTCCTAGTAGACTTCCCTTTACCACCATGCGTACTATGTTCTTTGGGGCCAATGACAAAGAGCTCAAGTGGAAACTTGTCAAACAATGAAGTAAATCAAAAGAGTGGTTCGTGGCTTCTCCAAGCCCAGCCTTTGAAGAAATACACTGAGGCTTCAATCCAACTATTTTTTAAATTTCTTTTTTTTTGGTTGTAGATGGACACAATACCTTTATTTTATTTATTTATTTTTAATATGATGCTGAGGATAGAACCCAGTGCCTCACACATGCTACGTGAGTGCTCCACCACAGAGCCACAAGTGCAGCCCCTCAATCCAATTTTTTAACTTCCTTTTATACTAACTGTATTTCAATAAAATCCAATAATTTATAGTCTTAAGTGTAGTTTTGTGAAAATTAATGCTTATTCTTTCTCTTTTTTTTTGGTACTGGGGATTGAACTCAGGGGCACTCGACCACTGAGCCACATCCCCAGCCCTATTTTGTGTTTTATGTAGAGACAGGGTGTCACTGAGTTGCTTAGCGCCTCGCCGTTGCTGAGGCTGGCTTTGAACTCGCGATCCTCCTGCCTCAGCCGCTGGAGTCACTGGGATTATAGGTGAGCACCACTGTGTCTGGCGAATGCTTATTATTTCCTTATGATCCAAAGTGCCATGGTTTTGTTATGAGCAAATGTTAGGGATAATAAAGTGACTAACTTTAGGTGGAACAACTTTATTTTGTAGTCCCTTCTGACACTCCTGCTACAAAAAAATCCCCAGCTCAGACTGCAAGACGTTCACTGCCACTTTTTTCCTTGACTAGATTTAAGAAGATCCTCTGGAAACAGGATTAACACATCGCTCACCCCCACACAGCCTCTAAGATTTCACAACTTTACATATGATATCAAGGGGACCTATTGGAATAAAATGTTACTGGTATTTTATATTTTCTATTCTAGTTGGCTTTCTGCGAGTACATAGAACAAACACCAGATGGTAATTTGTATCAGGAATAAGGGAATTGGTGCTAATTTTAGAAAGTTTTGGGCTACTTCCCTCGCCCAAAGTTAGGAGGGGAATTCTCAGTGGAAATGACTTCCCAAGTTTCAAGAAGCAGCTGACTGATTGTTCTTAAAACTCTGCCCTCTTTCTACCTAACAAAGCCAGTCCACAGTATTGCCAGCATAGAAAACAGGTTGTCTTAATCTTCTTCCCAATCACTGGTAAACAGCTTGGCCAGGGCAAAGGTGGGCGTCAGAATCCTGTGCCCCTTGACAATCCATTTCCACACCCACCTCTGTTCTCCAACTACCACAGGTTTTAGCTGGTCCAACTGGTTGAGCAAGTTTTTTT